>JAMPIV010009952.1:0-243533 GCA_024509875.1 Oreohelix idahoensis | reverse complement strand
AATGCAACATTTTGTTGGCCTAGCAGTCAAGTTCGCCTCCCTAAGCCTATTAAATAACATTTCTAGAGCTTCAATGTGTTCTTCAAATGTCTCTGTGGCGACGAGAATAGCATCCATAAATTCGTGATACATGGGTTATTCAGGGGATCCAACAATTTGCGCATCATCCTTGAAAATACACTCGGAGCATTTTTCAGTCCGAATGGTAGCATGTTGAATTCATAATGTCCATCCGAAGTGCTAAAAGCCAAATAAGGTCTCACTTCAGGCTTCACTGGGATCTGGTAATAGCCTTTACTAAGATCCACTTTTGAAAAGTATTTTGCCTTGTTCAGTCTGGCAAATAACTGTTTTGTGTCTGGTAATGGATCCACTTGTCCTTCTGTGACAGCATTCAGTTTCCTGTAATCTATGCACAGTCTGTGTTCCCCAGACGGTTTTCTCAACAATACGACACTAGAGCTAAAAGATGATTCACTGTGTGAAATAATCCCCTCCTTCAACAAATAATCTATTTCTTCCTTCAATGCTTTCTCCTTCGCGAACGAAATAGAATAGGCTCTCATACAGATTGGGTTTGAGTCTACCAGTTTCATGTCATACTGTAGCAAATTTGTATGGCCTGGTTTATCTGTTAATACATCTGTATGTTCCTCCAGAACCTGTTGAACTCTCTCCCTCTGGTTTTTAGTCAGGTGATTAATGACTTTTACCTGTGCTGCTGTTTCACAAGGATGTAATAGGTATTCATGTGAGGTGAGTGGTTCTTTTTGCATTTGAGTTGCGATAGTTAAGGTCAGTAAGGGGGTGCTTTCCTGGAGTGGTCTGTCCAGATACTTCTTTAACAGGTTTACATGATAAACTTTCTAATTCCCCTTTTTGTCAATTTTATAGTTTGTTCTAGACACCTTCTCTAGAACCGTATATAGACCTTGCCATCCAATTTGTAATTTATTCTGGCTACCGGGTAGTAGAAGCAGCACCTTCTCTCCCACTGCCAGTTCTCTGTCCTTTGCCTTCCTATTAAAATATGCTGCATGTTTCTTCCTGGCTTGTTTCAAATTATCATTTGCCAGTTTCCATCCAGCTTTCAAACGAGTGGTCAGTTCGTTCACGTATTGATAAGATGAGGTAACAGTCTCTTCCGCCTTCTCATCTGTCCAGGTCCTTAATAGCGCTACATCTGGACCTTTAATTTATCATACGTATTTTTCATGGAACCCGTCGGGTCCCTTCCATTAGAAGCGCTATAGTGAGGACTTTTCTTCCTAGAATCAACACTCACAAATCGACCACTACCAATTTTTTCTTGGGTTTGTCTCCCCACTTTAGATTGTTTATGAGAGATTTTCGCTCTCTTTTCGGTTCTTCCAGTTTATATAAGTCTGACCGAGGGATTGTCATCCTATCCTGGGTAAAATTTCTTCTTTGTACTCTTCGCATAGTGGCCATGTTAATCCATTCAAGTGAAGACTGGGTGTGAAAAGGGGGCTCCCATTGCACTTTGTCTCCTTGAGTATCATTAGTTTTCCTTCAAGGCCTAATTTTGCTCCGTGGCGTTTCTAGGTCCTGCACATATTTTCCCTTTGTGGGTGTTCCCTCATGAAATATGCCACATGCTTCTACAAAGTTTTCAATATCGACATTTACGTCGGGCCAATAGTATTTGCGAGCAACTTTTTGGCAGATGGTACCGACTTTTTCATGGTCTCCATCTTTTCCAACATGTAAGCTCCTTATTAAATTTGCCCTATATATCTTGGGAAGAACCAACTGTCCGTGACCAGTGGATCTAGTTCCTGTCTTCCTATATAGCAATCTGTTCTTCATAAAATATTCCCCCTTGCTCGGAGGTGTGTGGCATTTGGGCAATTTTTTAAAACATGGCTTGAGTGTCCTATCCTCAGCCTGCCCCTTCCTCATCTCCTCTGGATGAGCATTTATAGGTTCACCTTCTTCCTCCTTCTTCTGTGACCTGGTCTGCACTGTCGCCATGATCACAGGTCTCTCGGGATTCCCCAAGAAGACGTATCTACACCCCAATATCAGAGGGTAGATTGATTCATCTATCACTGCTGCTCTGATTTCTCCTTCCACATAGCGAGTTTTCACCGTTATCCTTGCGATGGGAAGTGTCATGAGTGGTATGTCCTTAGTTGCCCCTTGTATTTCCACTGTTTCTGTGGTATACTGACTTGGGTCCACTAGGCTAGACTTCACAACTGAATCATAATCCAAACCTGTATCATAAAGGCACCTTATGGTGACCCCATTACAAATAACATCCTCACAAACTGGGGGGTGATAAGGTTCCTGCTGGTTCTTAGGATTAACCTTTAATCTTTGAGTCCCCGACTTCATTGCAGCAATGTTTGAAGGTTCCTTCTACAAAATTCGGTGTTATGGTTATCTTTCTTGCACCATTTACACCATCTTTTTCCTTGGTTAAACGGTTTTCTTTCATTGGATTTTTGGTCATTGAGCTGTGAGTTTCTGTCTCGGTAGTCATTTCTTGGCCGTTCAAAGTTTGTCCTACCTTTATTTCCCTGCTCTTTATTATCAAATTTATTAAATTGCTGTGGAGCTTTAAAATTGTCTATGTGCTTCTTTTTAGCACCACTTACCTCTGCCTGGGCTGCCTGATACCTTTCAGCGACATTTAAAACCTCCCCCAACTTCTCTGCACCTTGTTCCATGAGAAATTTTCTCATGTCTGGAGCCATGCACTCTCTCAATTGCTCAATCATGATCATTTCTTTAAGATCTTGGGTCTTCCCCAGAGCCGTCCATTTCTCCAAATAGGTTTCTAGTGTGGCAGAGAATTGGTGGTATGTCTCCCCAGACAACAGTTTGGCATTTCTAAATTTCTTACGATAAAATTCCCCATTTTTTTCGTACCTCAATAACAAAGCCTGCTTTAACATGTCATAATTTTCCTGGTCTCCTCTGTTCGTTTTTGCGAAGACTTCGTAAGAAGTACCTCTCAGTCCCTGTAATAGCTTTAAACTCCACCTCTCTCTCTCTAACCCATATGTAGTAGCTAATAACACAAAACGTCCTAGGTACCCCTCTATGTCATCGTCTTTTTCAACAAAATGGTCTAAATGAAACCCCATAGCTGAGTTTGAGGCTCCCAGACTGGGCGTAGCATCTGAGGCAAAAGGGCTGGCATCATTTTCAGGAGCCTGGCCTTGTAGCTCCAGCTCCCTTAGTCGTAATTCGTGCTCCCTCTGCAACCTTCTATCTTCTGCCTCCCTTTCGGCAGTCAATCTTTTATCTTCTGCCTCCCTTTCGGCAGTCAATCTTTTATCTTCTGCCTCCCTTTGCTGTCGTTTTTCTTCTGCCTCAATCTGCAGCCTCTTAGTCTCAGTCTCTAACCTCTTCTCTTCAGCCAACCTTTCAGACTCCAATTTTCTTTCAGCCTCTTTTTCTAATCTTCTTTCTTCCCGTTCAATATACTTATCACATTCAGCCGTTACATATTGAATTAAAATCTGACCCTCCATTCCCATCTCCTTTGCCGTCAGCACAGCAGCTGATCTGTATTTTGCCAGCTCCGCCATACTTTTTAAACAAATCTAGCAATGTGCAAAATAAAATTTCCAACCACTAAAGTACTTCTAATTACTCTAGTCTAAAATAATTCTAATTAATTAATTAACTACCACTGGCTGTGAAGATTCACCAACTTTTATTTTCAGGGACACTTTTAATTTTAAGGGACACTTTTAATTGTTATAATGTGTTCCCCTAATCTACTTCTCCCCCCCAGGAGATCCTAATATACTTACTGGGCTAATTATCCCGGGACAAAGAGACCCCAATATATGTAGTGGATTAGATGGTATTGTATGATGGTGATATTGCTACGTGTGATGCATATGGTCAGCTGTGAAGGCTCCTGAGATAAAAATGTAACTGTGAATTGTCAGAAGGCCCTTCTTGCTACCACTACGACCTCACACCTATCTTTTTTTACTAATGAATGTGGCTACGTTAAATGTCTAGGGTAATGATATGTAATGTGTTGTGGTAGTTTACATACACACACACACAGATATTTACTAAGTCTAATAATATTAATAAATGTTATAATACACTGAACTAACTCAAGTGTGTAAAAATTGGATAGTAATTTTCTTACATTTATTTGTTCTGAACCAAGGTTTTATTTTGGCCAGAACATATAAAAGGTTTAGCAATTATGAAAGAAATGCATGAATATTACATAATAAATGCAAGGTGTGTACATATATATGTTACTGGATTAGTTAATATTATTACTGTTTATAGTGTAATCTATTTTGGGAGAACACTTTAATGGATGTGCTGTTGGGGTGGCCTCATCACTCCCTGTCTATGGTGACTACACATTGTCCATTTATTTGATGGAAATTTTATGGGTGTGTTAGCAAATAAGTTGAGTTGGTGAATTCTCAGCAGACCAGGCGCTCACGTAGCTTGAAGGTGTAGCTCTGGTGCTGAGATCTGGTGGCCCCACCTCTCCGTGCTTGGGGGCAATATCAGAAGTCTGGTGGCCCCACCTCTCCGTGCTTGGGGGCTATATCAGAAGTCTGGTGGCCCCACCTCTCCGTGCTTGGGGGCTATATCAGAAGTCTGGTGGCCCCACCTCTCCGTGCTTGGGGGCTATAATAGGCTGCTCTGACCAAATATTACTGCACGGGTCCACTCTGGTAAAATTCAACAACTCATTTGACACCGCATTGGTGCCAACTGAAACTCACAGCTCTGCAATCAAAGTATTTGTCATGTGTCAGAATTCCATCCTCTAACCATTTCTGGACACAACACCACACAACAACAACACCATATAGACGGGTCAGATCTTTCTGACCAAACAACACATCTTACCAAGTTGGTTTCACATAGGCTAGGTTCTCCCAGACTACGTATTCTGAAATATGTTCATTAGTTTCCTGCCCTAGAATAGGATAGGTGATATGTTTCACTGATCTCAACACTTGATCTGTCCTTCCTAATCCTTGCTGGAGTTTATGTATTTTATTTGTCTCTAGACCCTGAACTGGGGCGGGGGGGTCTAGAGCGAACCCTTACTTGTTGTAAGGAACAGATTATGCTATTGCAGTATCAAATCACTCGAAACCTTACACAAATATTAAAATGTACAAAGAAATAATTTCGGTCTTACCAGAATTATGAATATAGTACACAGTTAAATAAATGCTAGCAAAACTCAGCTGAGCTGCTGGCCTTATGATGGCGTCCCTCTAAATATTTCAATAGCTTCTGGGAATTACACCACTTAATAATTCACTGTGTCTACAAGGACAACTAATACTGAATGGCACAAAATGCGCGTCTGAGCGCCGATAATATATTCATCTATGGCCAATCACTGCCTTTTCTTTTTTCAAATTCAAATATCCTACCCAAAGTCATTTCAGTCATACTTCAGTCAAGTATGCCTTATTGTCTGTTGGTCCGTCCGTCTCTACTTGCGTTTCACACAAAAACACACTTGTTTTTTTAACCAACCCTGCCTTCCCCTACACAATTTTGCCTTTTAAAGTTATTTTTAGCCACAATTCACCATCCCACCCCGTCTCTTCATTCCAACTAGATTTTAGCACTTCCGTCTTCAAGGTCACAATTTTTTGAAAATTAGTGACATGTTTTATTTCAATGTAGACGTTCGCTGATATGAACAACACAGTCTTTTGTCAATATCTTTCTTATTATCTGTCCGTCTGTATAAATGAAAGCATATTATTTCACTGCTCAAGATGGGCCATCCGGCCAGCTAGGTTTTATATTCCTAACATTATTATTAAGAAAAGTTACTTTTCAAATATTTTCTAGAATATTCTGGAATGCGTTGATCACTGCATTCAAATAAACGGGCTAAGATATCGCAAAAGCGTCCAAGAAATGACTGTGCCGTATAATATCCAAGGTCCCTTTTGTCGATTTCTTTACTTTATGTCAACTTGGGGAACGTGACTTTTTCCTCCTTTCCCCACCACTTGCGTCCTTTAGCCTTGCTAGTATCAAGCACGCGTTCAGTCAGATTTTTCCTTTTGATCTCCGTTCTCATCCCGTTCCGTTTTGCCGTCAAGTCTAACAATTTAATTTCCATGGCGGGTGATGACCCGCGGCGTGGGCGATCATGTATTCTAGCAGCTTACGCATTAGTTTTTATCCCTATGTTGTATCATTGGAGATATTTTAACGTTGTATCACGGTTAATTTTGTGACAGCCTTTATAAAGAACTTATCTTAGGATGTTGTTGCTGTTATTCATCCACAAGTCAGGACCGCGAGACGTGTAACTCCTGACTGAGAAGATGGGATCTAACTCCAGATATGAGGAGCTCTTATCACCCACACACTTCCTCTCAAGTGAATGCAGTCACGAGGTAATGACGTGACATAACCTGGAATAAATGGACAACCACATTCCATGTAGAAGTCTGCCTCAATTCACTCACTCACAAACAACATTAAGACTTACCCTTTTTCAGTTATTGTGCTAACAAGTTGCACAAGACCTAGAATTTCTTTGCCTACAGTCCGTTCCATGTGATCATTCTTTCTCTGTATTGATTCAATGTTAGTGTCCTTAGTCCATGCTTGGCTTCCGTACAATAATCAGGTTAAGTACAAAACAGCATGTGACATATTGATTACTTCATTCTAACCTTTCCTGTACCTTTATCACATGATCTTTGAACAGTGTGTCACTTCAGAAGAAAATACCAATTTAAATCACTACTAACACTTACGGTGGTAATTTGTTGCCATATTTGCAAACACTATACACATTTTTTTTCATTTCAAACATGTCTGCAAAACTACACATATTCATAAATCGGTCAGTATGGCACAACACATTAGTTTCACTTTCCACTTAGCATTAACACATACTCTGGCTATACACAGGTTAATAATTAACAAAATATGCAAATAAATATATCTTTCGTACCCTCAGGTAAATATATTCACACACACTCAAGCTGAACTGGCCTTCTAAGGGATCTTAGAACTGCTCTCAGATCAGAAGGCAAAGACTTGGTCGTTCTGTCTTTTAGTTTCTGTCAGCTCGGTGCAGATTTTTTAATCGAATGGCCCAGATCGTACTGCCTTGTTACTATTTATAGAAATACATCCGCCCAATCGGAAAGACAGTCAAAATTTTTTTTTAGAGACTAGTGACTGATGCGAATCTGAGCGTGTCTGTATAATCTGACTAAATTTTAATATTTTATATTACCGTTATTTTTGGACCGATTTAAATTATCAAAAGTGATAAGTAAACGGTCAATTTCTCTCTATGGTTCTATATAGTTTGCCCCTAGTTATTCCTTTGCATATCAATCTGGGTAATTTTTAAGTAATTAATTTAGGCATTACCCCGATATGAAAATATCACCAAAATCATTTTTTCTAAGTCAATATAATTTATTATGAGAGAATCTTTATGCTTATGTGTTAAGCAATATCAGCGCTATAATTCGGGATATCTCTTTCAGCTTAATTATCTTTGGTTGTTAAGAAATAAAATATCTTCGTTCGGTCAAAAACACAAAATAGGCATTGTTACCAAGTTAAAAGGTTTCTTTATCCTTACCCAACAAAGAAGCACTTTGATTGGTTGTTAAATTTGTACTATGCTCTTAGATAATTTTTGTTGGGCGGTAACTTTTGACCTTGTTCCTAGACAAATTCAAATACTTCAGATACATTTTTGGCGGTAAATTCGACAGGGTTCTTAGACTGATTCAAATATTATAGTTAGTTTTAGATTCAAATATTATAGCTAGTTTTGAGCGGGGAATATGAGTGTGGTGTCATACAGATTCAAGATTTTTTTTTACGACATATCTCCCCCGTTAGAAAAGCGTGAACCCCTAGTGCAGCTTTCATGTCTGTATTACAATCACGTTCAAATTACGTCAAATTGACTTTACTCTGCCTTAGTGTTTTCCTGGTTTCCTGCAGGTGGGTGCCTACATAAGAAATCTGCCCCAACGTTCTGCGATCCAGGAATGTACTCAATGGTAAACGAGTAAGGTTATAGTAAGATACCACCTTAACAATCGTGCATTACCATATTTTGCTTGAGCAAGAAAAACCAGTGGCTTATGATCACTTTGTACCACGAATTGGCTACCATACAGATAGATTTGGAATTTCTTAATTGCCCAAACTAAGGCTAAACACTCTTTTTCTAATGTAGAGTAATTTTTCTCCGCTTTGTTCAATTTGCGGCTGGCATAAGCAACGGGATTCAATTCTCCGTCTGGTGATGAGGATCTTTGTAACAACGTGGCTCCCAATCCCACATTACTAGCGTCCGTTCTCACCACGAATTCCTGACTCAAATCAGGTAGTTTCAATATGGGCTTACTGGTGAGTTTGTGCTTCAGCTCATTATTTACCAGCTCACATTCTGCTAACCACTCTATTTTGTCTGGCTTACCTTAACGAGTTAGATCTGTCAGAGGAGCACACACAGAATTAAAATTCTGGATATATTTTTGGTAGAATCTACAAAGTGAGACAAAAGATCTCACATCTTTCTTAGTCTGTGGTCTGGGTGCTCTATGTAATTTTTCTAAGTTCTTAGGATCAGGGGTCATGCTACCCTGATGTACAGTGTGTCCCAGGAACTCCAATTCCTTGCAGCCAATACAACATTTGGTGGGTCTAGCAGTCAGATTTGCCTCTCTGAGTCTGTCAAATAACATATTTAGAGAGTCTAAATGTTCCTCAAATGTTTCAGTGGCGATGAGGATGTCATCCATGAAATTAGTAATACATGGATTGTTCAGTGGATCCAATAGTTTTCTCATCATTCTGGAAAACACACTCGGAGCATTCTTCAAGCCAAAAGGCAACATATTGAACTCATAATGCCCTTCCGAGGTGCTGAAGGCCAGATAAGGTCGAATCTCAGTCTTCACTGAAATCTGATAATATCCCTTACTGAGATCTACCTTTGAAAAATACTTTGACTTATTCAATCTGGCAAACAGTTGATTAGTATCAGGTAATGGATCCACCTGACTCTCTGTGACAGCATTCAGTTTCCTGTAATCTATGCACAGTCTATGTTCCCCAGAGGGTTTCCTCAACAATACCACACTGTAGCTATAAGGAGATTTACTGTGAGAAATAATTCCTTCTCGCAATAAATATTCTATCTCTCCTTTTAAGGCTTGTTTCTTAGCGAATGGGATAGTATAGGCTCTCATACAGATGGGTGTTGGGTCTAGCAATTTCATATCATACTCCAACAAGTTAGTTTGCCCCGGTTTGTCCGTTAACACGTCTGTATGATTTTACAGAACCTTCTTAATCTTCTCCCTCTGCCCTTTTTTCAGGTGATTGCTGACTTTTACCTGTGCAGGAGTTTCGCAGGGTTTCAGGGGGTATTCATAAGATGTGAGAGGTTCATTTTTCATTTTAGTGGCTATGGCCAAGGTCATTAAATGTACACCTTCCAAAACTCTTCTTTCATGGTATTTCTTGAGGAGGTTCACATGACAGACTTTTTCCTTTCCCTTCTCGTCTATCTTGTAATTAGTTCTAGATACTTTTTCCAGAACTGTATATGGACCTTGCCATCCTATCTGAAGTTTGTTGCTGCTGCCGGGTAACAGAAGAAGCACATTCTCCTCCACAGCAAGCTCCCTATCTTTCGCTTTCCTGTTATAATGCTCAGCATGTTCTTTCTAGATTTTCTCAGATTATCATTTGCTAGTTTCCAGCCAGTTTTTAACCGAGAGGTCAACTTGTTCACATACTGGTATGATGAGGTTACAGTCTCTTCTGCTTTCTCATCTGTCCATGTCCTCAACAAGGCTTCTAATGGACCTTTAATGGGCCAGCCAAATAACAATGTTGCCGGAGCCATTCCTGTTGAATTATGGGGGACATCCCGATAAGCAAATAAGGCCACGGGTAAGTATTGATCCCATGTGTCAGGTTTTTCATGTGCCAGCTTTCGCAGGATAGAAATAAGTGTCCCATTGAACCTTTCCACCTGCCCGTTCCCTTGGGCGTGATACGGACTACAGTGACAGTGCCTGGCTTGAAAGATCCTGAAAACTTCCTCAGTTAGTTTCTTCTTGAACTGTGATCTATTATCAGTCAATATCTGGTGGGGAAATCCTAACCTTGTAAGTATTGTAAGTAACGGCTCTGCCACATATATAGAGTCGACTGATGACATGGCTACTGCCTCTCCCCACATAGAACAAGTGTCCACCAGAGTAAGAATGTAACTGTTTCTCCTCTTGGTTCGTGTGAGAGGTCCAACAATATCCACTGCAACTCTCTTAAAAGGGGTTCCCATGATTGGCATTTCACCAAGAGTTGCAGGTGCAGTCCAATGTTTTGGAGCTACCCTTTGACATTCTGGACAGGATTTTACACATCTTTTTATATCTTCAGTTATTCCTGGCCAGAAGTAGTGACAAGCTATACGTTGTCCTTTGGCGCTAATCCCCATATGACCACTGAAGGGAATAGCATGTCCTAACTCCATCACCTTTTCCCTATATGAAGTTGGAAGTACTAGTTGTCCATGACCATTGGATCCTGTTCCAGCCTTCCTATACATCAATTTATTCTTCATATAAAATTCTCCTTTGTTTGGAGGGGTATGGCTTTTTGTAGTTTTCTTAAACACGGCTTTAATGACTTATCCTCAGCCTGTGCCTTCCTCATCTCCTCTGGATGAGTATTTATTGGGTTATCTTCCTTCTTCGTTGACTGTGACCTGTTCTGTACTGCTGCCATAATCACTAGACTTTTGTGACTTCCCAAAAACACATATCTACACCCCAATATCAGAGGTTAGATTGGTTCACTTATCACTGCTGCTCTAATCACTCCTTCCACATAGCGAATTTTTACATTTATTCTAGCAATGGGAAGTGTCATGGTTGCTACGTCCATAGTTGCCCCTTGTATCTCCACTGTTTCTGTGGTATATTGATCTGGGTGCACTAGGTTAGAACACACAACTGAGTCAAAATCCAATCCAGTATCATAAAGGCACTTGATAGTGGCCCCATTACATACTACCTCTTCACATACAGGGGGATTATGAGGTTTTTTGCTGTCCTGTAGACAGTTCCTTCTTTTCCACGTTTCCTGTTTTAAGACATGCAGCGAAATATGGAGGGTTTCTCTTCCTACAGTCTTTTGTATGATGATTATTTAACTTACAAATTTTACACCATTTTCCTTCTGGTCTGTAGGGTTTCTTTTCTTGTACCTGAGGGTTTCTGTCTCTATGATCAAATCTAGGCCTCTCATATCCTTCTTTGAATCTAGGTAGTTGATCCCTATTGTCAAACTGATTCTGATTTTGTGGGGTTTTGTTACTATCTACTTGTTTCTTTTTAACTCCAGCTACTTCTGACTGGGCTGACTGATATCTCTCAGCAACATTGAGAATCTCTCCCAACCTCTCTGCACCTTGTTCCATGAGAAATTTTCTCAAGTCTGGAGCCATGAACTCTCTTAACTGCTCAATCATGACCATTTCTTTCTGATCTTGGGTTTTCCCCAGTGCAGTCCATGTCTCCAAGTAGGTTTCTAGTCTTGCAGAGAATTGGTGGTATGTTTCTCCAGACAGCAGCTTAGTAGTTCTAAATTTCTTTCCATAAAATTCAGCATGCTTCTCATATCTGTCTAACAATGCTTGTTTTAGGAGGTCATAATCTTCTTGATCTTCCCTTCTTAATTTGGAGAAAACTTCATAAGAAGTTCCTCTCAACCCCTGTGATAATTTTAGACTCCACTTTTCTTTCTCTAGACCATAGTTAGTAGCTAATCTCTCATATCTATTTAGAAATGATTCAATATCATCTTCTTTCTCCACAAAGGGATCCAGGTGAAAATTCGTGGCTGAGTTTGAGGCACCCTGACTTACCCTAGTGTCAGAGGTGGTTGGGCTGCTTCTATTGTCAGTGACATGTCCTTGAAGTTCCATTTCTTTTAGTCTTAACTCATGTTCTCTTTGCAAATGTTTTTCCTCTGCCTCTATCTGCCTAGCCTCATTTTCAGCCTCCATCTGCAATTTCTTTGACTCCTTTTCATCCTCCATCTGCCTAGCCTCCTTGTCAGCCTCCATCTGCAATCTTTTAGCCTCAACCTCCTTCTGCAGTCTTTTAGCCTCAACCTCCCTATCAGCCTCTAACTGTAATCTTTTAGCTTCATTATCTGCTTGCAATCTTCTCTCTGCTTCTAACTTCCTATCTTCCCTATCCTGTTCTATTAATTTATCACATTCAGTAGTAACATACTGAATCAAAGCATCCCCACTCAGGCCAAAGTTCTTTGCCGCCTGTACTGTAGCAGATCTAAATTTTGCCAAGTCTGCCATTCTCTTTCACTCGTACACAAATTATTAACACTTATATTATCAATTAGCAAATACTAACTAACTTACTTAACTATAGCCAATGACAGCTCATCCAATTCACCACAAGTTGTGTAATTTTATTAGATTTATTATTCCCTACAGTAAGAGCCCCAGGGTATGATGGAAAAATCCCGGACGAGCCCCCCAATATGTCATAAGAGGTTTTGATGTTACTAAAATATGGGATATCCTGGACAAATAGGTGTATCAGATGGTACCAGGATAGAGCCAGAAAACAGACTGGTCTTATAAGTAATACCCCCTTCTCTGAAAAGAGCAAGGGTGTATAGACATCAAAGTGGGGGTCAAGCTATGTAAGTTCTCAGAGAAGATGATGATGATGTAGTACTCTGAGTCCCTAACTGCTACCGCTTTAGATCCCACAAGAATTAAAGATTAACTGTGTTCTTTTATGTGGCAAATTGTCTTGGGTAATGTATTTATTATAACAGTTATTAATTTCCAAACAGAACTTTAACTTTAATAAAATTATTAAGCAAGACTGTATGAAATTTTCATGTACAATTTAATTTTCCTGAACCTCAATCTTTTCAGGTCAGGAATATTCAAAACAATAAAATGATGTTTACAAATCAAAGATAATACATTTGAAAATCCTTTTTCATTCTGTAGATTGTTCACTGGAATAACTACACACACTTTCTGTTCGTATGAGTGTTAACTTCTGCTATCACTGTGCTGTAAGTTTTCTTTATTATTTTGGAGGTCTTAAATAGTTATCCTAAAAAGGGTTGTAATCCTAGTTTGATTACTACTGGGTGAATGACTGGATGTTCTGACACTGACCTTTATAAAGGACTTATCTTAGGATGTTGTTGCTGCTATTCATCCACAAGTCAGGACCACTAGACGTGTAGCTCCTGACTGAGAAGATGGGTTCTGACTCCAGATATACGAGGAGCTCTCATCACCCACACACTTCCTCTCAAGTGAATGCAGCCACGAGGTAATGACTTGACATAACCTGTAATAAAAGGACAACCACATTCCATGTAGAAGTCTGCCTCAATCCACTCACTCACAAACAACATTAAGACTTACCCTTTTTCAGTTATTGTGCTAACAAGTTGCACAAGACCTAGAATTTCTTTGCCTACAGTCCATTCCATGTGATCATTCTTTCTCTGTATTGATTCAATGTTAGTGTCCTTAGTCTATGCTTGGCTTCCGTACAATAATCAGGTTAAGTACAAAACAGCATGTGACATATTGATTACTTTATTCTAACCTTTCATGTACGTTTATCACATGATCTTTGAACAGTGTGTCACTCCAGAAGAAAATACCAATTTAAATCACTACTAACACTTACGGTCGTAAATTTGTTGCCATATTTTCAAACATTAAACACATTTTTTTCATTTCGAACATGTCTGCAAAGCTACACACATTCATAAATGGGTTATTATGGCACAACACATTAGTTTCCCTCTTCACTTAGCATTAACACATACTCTGGCTGTACACAGGTTAATAATTAACAAAATATGCAAATAAATATATCTTTCGTACCCTCAGGTAAATATATTCACACACACTCAAGCTGAACTGGCCTTCTAAGGGATCTTAGAACTGCTCTCAGATCAGAAGGCAAAGACTTGGTCGTTCTGTCTTTTAGTTTCTGTCAGCTAGGTGCAGATTTTTGAATCGAATGGCCCAGATCGTACTACCTTGTTACTATTTATAGAAATACATCCGCCCAATCGGAAAGACAGTCAAAATTATTTTTAGAGATTAGTGACTGATGCGAATCTGAGCGTGTCTGTATAATCTGACTAAATTTTAATATTTTATATGACCGTTATTATTGGACCGATTTTATTTATCAAAAGTGATAATTAAAAGTCCAATTTCTCTCTATCGTTCTATATAGTTTTCCCTTAGTTATTCCTTTGCATATCAACCTGGGTAATTTTTAAGTAATTAATTTAGGCACTACCCCGATATGAAAATATCACCAAAATCATTTTTTCTAAGTCAATATAATTTTATTATGAGAGAATCTTTATACTTATGTGTTAACCAATATCAGCGCTATAATTCGGGATATCTCTTTCAGCTTAATTATCTTTGGTTTTTAAGAAATAAAATATCTTCGTTCGGTCAAAAACACAAAATAGGCATTGTTACCAAGTTAAAAGGTTTCTTTATCCTTACCCCCAAAAAAGAAGCACTTTGATTGGTTGTTAAATTTGTACTATGCTCTTAGATAATTTTTTTTGGGCGGTAACTCTTGACTTGGTTCCTAGACAAATTCAAATACACAAGATAAATGTTTGGAGGTAAATTTGGCTGGGTTCTTAGACTGATTCAAATACTATAGTTAGTTTTAGATTCAAATATTATAGCTAGTTTTGAGCGGGGAGTTTGAGTGTGGTGTCATACAGATTCAAGATTTTTTTACGACATATCTCCCCCATTAGTGCAGCTTTCATGTCTTTATTACAATCTCGTTAAAATTACGTCAAATTGACTTTACTCTGTGTTGCGCACATATTCTTTTTTGACGCACAGATTACTGTTGGTAGGCCTATAAATGTAAAGTAATAACTATTTGTCTGATGAAAAGTATTTATTTGAGAATCAATGATTCTTAGAGTAAGGGACAGACCCCTGATTGGTCGATGTTGTATTCGGTTATATGGGTTATCTTTTCTTGTGTCTCAATCTGGCGTATGAATACTAGATTTACGTCATTTTTCGTCTGGTATGGCCAGAAACAGATTGGTCTTGCTTAAAATGTTTATGGCCCGAATTTATATTTATTCCTTGACTATTTAAGGTGATTCGGTCTTATATCTTTGTATCTTTGTATTTCTATGTCGGACTATTTTGTGAGCTGAACTCTGGGGTAAAAGGCATTTCTGCGCATGCGTCGATTTGGTGTATGGACAGAGAAGGCTGTCATGTCGTCGCTACTATGGGCTGGTCGATTAGAAAGTTTGAAGATTGATTTCTGTGAATTATTCTAAGAAGGAGATTGTTTCTCTGTATGACTGTATTATCAGAGATTCTCCTAATGTCCATTATTAACGCCTAGGAATGGCGTGAATTATTCGCTTGTGTGTGTTTTCCTAAAGCCAGGTAAAAACCACATCCTTTTTTGCTGAACTTTTTTCCTAAGCCTAGATGGGAGACGTATTATCGTACATCTAGGATTGTTGATTACAGATGAAGATGGCGTGTTATCTAGCAGCACTAGATCACTTGATGTATCCAGTATTATCGATAGCAGAAATGTATAGAAGCCCAATGAGGACATTTACGTATGAATAAAGAAGTAATTCTGCTTCATAATTTTTCATCCTGGGTGAGCGAAGCTCACGGAGGAGAGCCATTTTGGATTCCCGCCATTGTAAGCTGATCATTGTCGGAGAACAGAAAAGGTCTTATTATCTGATGATGGTACAGAGATCTACATATTATGAAAACCCACTACTGTGGTTTAACATTGTTGCTATAAACATTTGATGAATTTACGGCTTGAGAAAACTTAGCCAGGAGAAGGTTCTGACAGTGAACCATTGTTGATGATTATGTATCCACCTCAACTGACGCGATTAGTCAGTTGAAGCATGAGACGATAGACAACCAGAATATTGAGTGCTTGCCTACTATCGTTCCATTATATTTACATGAATGTACATCTGATATTTTCACCCATTCTTCAAGTATACGATGATTTTTTGCCAACCTGTTCAAATGACTGTAATCGGGATGTCGAAGTGTACGTCCATTATTAAATGTATGAAACGTCATCAGTGGTCTGCCCTTTATTGACTTCTGCTTATGATTGAGTGAAGAACTTGTCAACTCCACAGAACTGTACACACATTCGCATTCTTTACATCTACATTCTCACTCGATGTCAGCACTGTGTCGCAACGAGTTGACCATTCATCTACGGGTCCAGTATGACCTTATGAAAGCAGTAACATCACAACAAAACGCTTTATCAATGTGATGGCCTCAAAAGCCCCTTATCAATGTGGTAGGCCAGATTTCTGGGTCTAACCTGCACAGTGGACATTGCCAGAAGTCAGCTACTGATACCAGATCGTTTCTTGTGGCCGCATACGACACACAAAAACACCAACATTACAAGTCTACAGCTAGTCAGCAGTTTCGTTACGTGACCTGACCTGTCAAGCAGAGGCAGTAACTAGGTCAGCGCTTGTTGACATTTGTGTTAGAACAGACATCAGTGCACAGCAGGGTATTATCAAGTATTAACTGTGTTAGCGAGAAGTGCTTATATTTCAACGGTGGATCTTCTGGTGTTCTGCTCTATATTCAACATTGTAATAGTTTAGGCCAGAAGTATTAATTTATTAAAGTGGCAATTTATTATTAAATTGATAATTAGAAACTATACCATTATGCCGTAAAACTGAACCTCCTTTGCAACACATATTATTCACATGCTATTTGATTGCATTATATGAGATATATATATTTATGTTTAAATGTTTACATGTTGCATATTATGTGTATATGTCTGTGGGCGGTTGGGTAAGGTGACTAATATAAGATTTCCCACGTCATAGAGGGCTTATATTAGTGTTCTATAGGCGCGAATTTTCTTAATTGAAAATTTGCTAGCGACAATTTGTTGCTATTTCTGTTAGTTGTGACGACTGTACCTATCGTTGTTTTTGTAATATTTTTCTGTTCTTTAGTTTTGTTTTGATTTGTTTGTACTTGTAGGTCTACCCTTTCCTTTCAATTAGTTGTATACAACTTTATATTTATACACTGTGACGTCATTTGTGTTGTTTATTTCCGCGCAGTTATCATCACAGATTCTGTGATTATTTTCTTCAGTTTTCCAATTTGTTTATTTGATTTCTGTGAATGTTTTCGTATTGTCTTTCTTGATTGTCCTTTGTTTATGTTGTTGGTTGACATATGCTATAAGGTATATTTGATCATACACTACTAGCTGTGTAGCGCACTTGTGGTATAGAATAAACTTGTAGTTTATTACTATTATTATTATTATTATACAAGTGAGTATACAAGACCTTATTAATGGCTTGTCTCCCACAGAGATTGGGATAAAGGGAGCTGATTATTCAAGTTTATTAAAACTTGCTCTCATTTACGGTGGAATAAATTTCATTGACTTTTTTCAGGTAACTAGTCACATATTGTTAAACATTATGCCGACTCTAGATTACTTTATTGAGATAGGGAAATCCCTAGGCAAGTCTGGTAAAGAATTGGAAGAATACTCGACTGCTCAATGGGCCATGGCATTGAAGTCAGAAGAAAAGAAACAAAAAGAGGAAAATAAATTGAAAGCAGAAGCTGAACAACAGAAAATAGACGCTGAGAATTTAAGGTTGCAAATTCAAGCAGAGGAAAGAAAACTTCCAGCGGAGGAAAGAAGACTTGAAGCTGAAGAAAAAAGATTACAAAGAGAAGCTGAAGCCGAGGAGAGAAAGGCAAAAAGGGAACATGAGGAAAAACTTTTAGCATTTGAGTTAGAAAAATTGAAATTGACAAACATGGGTAATGTTAATCAGTCATCTGGTGGTAATGGTAAACCTTTTATTTACAAGATCAAGCTACCAGCATTTAATCCATCTAGTGACGATATAACAGTTTGGCTGGATAGGTTTGAACGTTCTTGTCGAAATCATAATTTGGATAGATCACAATATGCTAATCAGTTATCAGAGATACTGAAAGGTGACACTCTAACTAGTTTAAGCTTGGTAGAAGAGGCTGACCAGGATAATTATGATGTTATCAGAACAACTTTGTTTTAAAAAAATATCAATTGACAGAGGAAGGTTACCGTCTTTTGTTTAAGAAAATGGTACCTGAAACAGGGGTGGAATTCTCAGAATTCATTGCAAGGACACGTCTTACATTTAATCGTTGGATTGAGCTGTCAAAAACAGAAAAGACATTTGAAGCCCTTATGGACTTGTTGCTCAGAGACAAGATTATGTCAAGTGTAAATAAACCATTCCTTGAATTCCTACATGAGCGTAAACCCAAGACACTAAAAGAAATGGAACAATATTGTACCCAATACGTCACTCCACATCCGGACGTAGCTATTAGCAACGCTAAGGTTAAGGAAAGTATGCCAGTTGCTTCAGCAACACCATACAACCCTAATTACTCACACAAATTTCAAGGACCCCAAAACAGGTTTGATAAAAAGAGTAACTCGAATTGTTATCAAAATGAAGGTTATCAATCATTTCACGGTTCTTCTTCGAAGAACTGGAGACGAGCTGACAGCCCTCGATACAGGGGTTGCCACAATTATAGCAAACCAGCAGCAAGGAGCAACAAAAGAAAGCAAAGCAAACCCGCCAGCAAGTAGAAATTTCCGCAGAGGAAGTCATTATAGGAACTATCCAAGTCATCCATCATGGAGACAACAAGACCATAATTACAGAGATACTTATTATAGTGAACATAATGATTGTAACCATGAGAACTATGACTCAAACCAAAATAGGGGTTACAATAGAGGAAACAATAATAATTGGAGAGGCAATAATAAGCGAGGTAGATCGCAATACAAGGGACATAAATCACATTATCAGGCAAACTCTGCACAGCAAGAGTCCCATGAAGCCTGTGATCAGACTAATGATAATAAAAACTCTAATAATATGGCATGTTCTGCTTTTGATTTTGGGAGAGCATCTCAATGCCTCCAATGCAAAACATTATTCGAATCAACTACGGTGTCTACTTTAAGTTGTGGTCACCCTCTTCCTGCTCTTCCTGCGTCAGTCGCGCATGATGGAAGAGGATCTCTTGTCTTACATAGAGGTCTAGTAAATGATAGCCCAGTCTCAATTCTTTTTGATTATGGATGCACCAAAATTGGTGTTCGGCAGTCACTCGTAGATCCTGCCCGTGCCACAGGCAAAGTAGTCAAATGTGTAACATTTGGCGGCACCTTAGAGAAGTACTCTACTGCTATCATCAATATTGCTACTCCTTTCTTTACGGGAGATGTGCACGCATGTCTTCTGCCGAATACGATCACTGATCTAATCATTGGTTGTATTCACGGAGTCAAAGAATGCACTCCGCAACAAATCGCTGCTTCGGAAGATCAAAATATGCAAACTGCTAATGCAGTAGTCACAAGAGCACAAGCTCTCAATATGCCTCAAACTTCATCTCCTGAAGATACTGAAGTGCATAACCAAGATGATCCCTTGGTAATTTCTCGTGACTCATTTATAAAACAGCAAGAAGATGATCCCACTCTAAAGAAATTCTTCACTCTTTCAGCAAAAGGTGATCCAAATAAAGATACAAATCGAAAATCTTGGATTACAATGAAGAATGGCGTACTTGTGTGTATGGTCCAAGACTTTACTACGTCAATGTATTCTCAGATTCTTGTTCCCAAGAATTTGAGATTTAAAATTTTGCAGCACGCTCATGACTCTCAGTGTGCTGGACATATGGGTTTTTCCCGTACTAAGTCAAGAGTTCTTGCGGCTTTCTTTTGGCCTTTCGTAAACAAAGACATACGGATTTATTGCCGATCTTGTAAAGTATGTCAAGAAGTAAAATCCAAAGGACCACGCCATGCTGCACCTATTCAGGCTGCAGATATTCCTATTCGGCCGTTTCAGAAAATATTTCAGACCTTATCCTATCCCTATACATTTTCAAGCACAGGTCGAGAAAGAGTTGGATGAGATGATAGAATTAAAAATTGTCGAACCATCCAGTTCAGCATATTCTTCGCCAATGGTTATTGTTCGGAAAAAAGACAATAACATACGTCTTTGCGTTGATTATCGCAAATTGAATCAGGTTACGAAGTTCGATGCTGAACCTATGCCTTTACTA
Organism: Oreohelix idahoensis; assembly: GCA_024509875.1. Lineage (NCBI taxonomy): Eukaryota > Metazoa > Mollusca > Gastropoda > Stylommatophora > Oreohelicidae > Oreohelix > Oreohelix idahoensis. The sequence continues at coordinate 223,252 of JAMPIV010009952.1, read as the reverse complement.
GAAGAGCTACTTACTAGGCTTTCTAAATCTCATTTCTTCACTAAACTTGATTTGTCAAAAGAATATTGGCAAGTCCCATTAACTGAACGAGCCAAACCTCTTACTGCTTTTTCTACACCTAGGGGTTTGTTTCAATAGGATTTCATGCCTTTCGGCCTTATGAACGCTCCAGCTACATTCGTACGCATGATGCTTCGAATCCTATCTCATCGTTCAGATGACATTGCTTACTTAGGCGACATCTGTCTTTTCAGTGATACTTGGGAAGATCACTATTTGGGATTAGGTGAATTACTGTCTACCTTACGCGAGCATAAATTGACAGCGAAACCCTCTAAGGCATGTATTGGTTTTAGCGAAATTTCTTTCCTAGGTCACCGTGTCGGTCATGGTTTCCTAAAGACAGAGGACCATAATACCAGTAAAATACTTAACATCTCTATTCCTAAGACTAAGAAGCAAGTGAGAAGACTATTAGGTCTTATACAATTTTATGGACGATTTATTCAGAATCTATCCTCTATCATGGCACCGCTTTCTTCGTTACTAAAGAAAGGGTCCCCTAAAGTGGTCCACTGGTCTCAGGAATGCCAATCATCTTTGGATAAGATTAAAAATTTGTTTTCAACTCCACCTATTTTAGTGTTACCTACTACAGATAAGACATTTGTGCTTCGTAGTGACGCTTCATCCACTGGGATTGGAGCGGCACTAATGCAAGAGTACTCTGAAACTCTGCATCCTGTAATGTATATCTCACGAAAACTTAATGCGGCAGAGAGGAATTACTCGGTTTTAGACCGTGAACTTTTGGCGATGGTTTGGTCAATTCTCAAACTTCAAAGATTCCTTCTTGGCGCATTTCATAGTGGAAACTGACCAGAAAGCTCTTACGGCTATTCAAAGTAAAAACTTGAAGAGCTCGAGATCAACTCGATACGCCATTGCTCTTCAACCTTTTCATTTCTCGGTGCGAGCTATCCGTGGTTCAGAAAATGTGATGGCAGACATTCTGTCTAGATGCCCACATGATTCCACCTAACTGTTAAATCTTAGACTTTTTAATGTGTCTAACTTTATAACAGTTCTTTTTTCTATACCAAAATATGTACACATTTGTAATATATGATATAGTGATAGTATAAACACTTAGCGGTTCACTAATGTATATTCACCGCTACTCTTTTGATGATTTTTCTTTTGCCAATCATGAACTTATGATACTTAATAGGAAATTGTGATTAAAATTATTATATCCGTTGTGTCATTGCCAGTATTGTAGTATGCGTTGGTGACACCTCCCTGGAAATATTTATACTTAGAGAATACTTTCTCTGAGATGTTGAGATATATTCTCACCTGTCGATCTATATTTCGACTTTGCCTTAATTTGGCGTTATAAATTGCTGATATTCGTCATCTGCGCATTATGCGTGCGTTGTGAGCCTATAGTATGTGCTCTCAGAAAAAAAAATGATTTTCATTTTTTTCCCGGGGGGTGTGGTAGTCTGTTGCGCACATATTCTTTTGTGACGCACAGATTACTGTTGGTATTCATACAAATGTAAAGTAATAACTATTTGTCTGATGAAAAGTATTTATTTAAGAATCAATGATTCTTAGAGTAAGGGACAGAACCCTGATTGGTCGATGTTGTATTCGGTTATATGGGTTATCTTTTCTTGTGTCTCAATCTGGCGTATGAATACTAGATTTACGTCATTTTTCGTCTGGTATGGCCAGAAACAGATTGGTCTTGCTTAAAATGTTTATGGCCCGAATTTATATTTATTCCTTGACTATTTAAGGTGATTCGGTCTTATATCTTTGTATCTTTGTATTTCTATGTCGGACTATTTTGTGAGCTGAACTCTGGGGTAAAAGGCATTTCTGCGCATGCGTCGATTTGGTGTATGGACAGAGAAGGCTGTCATGTCGTCGCTACTATGGGCTGGTCGATTAGAAAGTTTGAAGATTGATCTCTGTAAATTATTCTAGGAAGGAGATTGTTTCTCTGTATGACTGTATTATCAGAGATTCTCCTAATGTCCATTATTAACGCCTAGGAATGGCGTGCGTTATTCGCTTGTGAGTGTTTTCCAAAAGCCAGGTAAAACCACAACCTTTTTTGCTGAACTTTTTTGCTAAGCCTAGATGGGAGACGTATTATCGTACATCTAGGATTGTTGATTACAGATGAAGATGACGTGTTATCTAGCAGCACTAGATCACTTGTTGTATCCAGCCTTATCGATAGCAGAAATGTATAGAAGCCCAATGAGGACATTTACGTATGAATAACGAAGTAATTCTGCTTCATAATTTTTCATCCTGGGTGAGCGAAGCTCACGGAGCAGAGCCATTTTGGATTCCCGCCATTGTAAGCGGATTATTGTCGGAGAACAGAAAAGGTCTTATTATCTGATGATGGTACAGAGATCTACATATTATGAAAACCCACTACTGTGGTTTAACATTGTTGCTATAAACATTTGATGAATTTACGGCTTGAGAAAACTTAGCCAGGAGAAGGTTCTGACAGTGAACCATTGTTGATGATTATGTATCCACCTCAACTGACGCGATTAGTCAGTTGAAGCATGAGACGATAGACAACCAGAATATTGAGTGCTTGCCTACTATTGTTCCATTATATTTACATGAATGTTCATCTGATATTGTCACCCATTCTTCAAGAATACGATGATTTTTTGCCAACCTGTTCAAGTGACTGTAATCGTGATGTCGAAGTGTACGTCCATTATTAAATGTATGAAACGTCATCAGTGGTCTGCCCTTTATTGACTTCTGCTTATGATTAAGTGAGTGACTTGTCAACTCCACAGAACTGTACACACATTCGCGTTCTTTACATTTACATTCTCACTCGATGTCAGCACTGTGTCGGAACGAGTTGACCATTCATCTACGGGTCCAGTATGACCTTATGAAAGCAGTAACATCACAACAAAACGCTTTATCAATGTGATGGCCTCAAAAGCCCCTTATCAATGTGGTAGGCCAGATTTCTGGGTCCAACCAGCACAGTGGACATTGCCAGAAGTCAGTTACTGATACCAGATCGTTTCTTGTGGCCGCATACGACACACAAAAACACCAACATTACAAGTCTACAGCTAGTCAGCAGTTTCGTTACGTGACCTGACCTGTCAAGCAGAGGCAGTAACTAGGTCAGCGCTTGTTGACATTTGTGTTAGAACAGACATCAGTGCACAGCAGGGTATTATCAAGTATTAACTGTGTTAGAGAGAAGTGCTTATATTTCAATGGTGGATCTTCTGGTGTTCTGCTCTATATTGAACATTGTAATGGTTTAGGCCAGAAGTATTAATTTATTAAAGTGGCAATTTATTATTAAATTGATAATTAGAAACTATACCATTATGCCGTAAAACTGAACCTCCTTTGCAACACATATTATTCACATGCTATTTGATTACATTATAAGAGATATATATATATATATTTATGTTTAAATGTTTACATGTTGCATATTATTGTTGAGTATATGTCTGTGGGCGGTTGGGTAAGGTGACTAATATAAAATTTCCCACGTCATAGAGGGCTTATATTAGTGTTCTATAGGCGCGAATTTTCTTAATTGAAAATTTGCTAGCGACAATTTGTTGCTATTTCTGTTAGTTGTGACGACTGTACCTATCGTTGTTTTTGTAATATTTTTCTGTTCTTTAGTTTTGTTTTGATTTGTTTGTACTTGTAGGTCTACCCTTTCCTTTCAATTAGTTGTATACAACTTTATATTTATACACTGTGACGTCATTTGTGTTGTTTATTTCCGCGCAGTTATCATCACAGATTCTGTGATTATTTTCTTCAGTTTTCCAATTTGTTTATTTGATTTCTGCGAATGTTTTCGTATTGTCTTTCTTGATTGTCCTTTGTTTATGTTCTTGGTTGACATATGCTATAAGGTATATTTGATCATACACTACTAGCTGTGTAGTGCAATCTGTGGTTTAGAATAAACTTGTAGTTTATTACTATTATTATTATTATAATTATACAAGTGAGTATACAAGACCTTATTAAAGGCTTGTCTCCCACAGAGATTGGGATAAAGGGAGCTGATTATTCAAGTTTATTAAAACTTGCTCTCATTTACGGTGGAATAAATTTCATTGACTTTTTCAGGTAACTAGTCACATATTGTTAAACATTATGTCGACTCTAGATTACTTTATTGAGATAGGGAAATCCCTAGGCAAGTCTGGTAAAGAATTGGAAGAATACTCGACTGCTCAATGGGCCATGGCATTGAAGTCAGAAGAAAAGAAACAAAAAGAGGAAAATAAATTAAAAGCAGAAGCTGAACAACAGAAAGTAGATGCTGAGAATTTAAGGTTGCAAATTCAAGCAGAGGAAAGAAAACTTCCAGCGGAGGAAAGAAGACTTGAAGCTGAAGAAAAAAGATTACAAAGAGAAGCTGAAGCCGAGGAGAGAAAGGCCAAAACGGAACATGAGGAAAAACTTTTAGCATTTGAGTTAGAAAAATTGAAATTGACAAACATGGGTAATGTTAATCAGTCATCTGGTGGTAATGGTAAACCTTTTATTTACAAGATCAAGCTACCAGTATTTAATCCATCCAGTGACGATTTAACAGTTTGGCTGGATAGGTTTGAACGTTCTTGTCGAAATCATAATTTGGATAGATCACAATATGCTAATCAATTATCAGAGATACTGAAAGGTGACACTCTAACTAGTTTAAGCTTGGTAGAAGAGGCTGACCAGGATAATTATGATGTTATCAGAGCAACTTTGTTAAAAAAATATCAATTGACAGAGGAAGGTTACCGTCTTTTGTTTAAGAAAATGGTACCTGAAACAGGGGTAGAATTCTCAGAATTCATTGCAAGGACACGTCTTACATTTAATCGTTGGATTGAGCTGTCAAAAACAGAAAAGACATATGAAGCCCTTATGGACTTGTTGCTCAGAGACAAGATTATGTCAAGTGTAAATAAACCATTCCTTGAATTCCTACATGAGCGTAAACCCAAGACACTAAAAGAAATGGAACAATATTGTACCCAATACGTCACTGCACATCCGGACGTAGCTATTAGCAACGCTAAGGTTAAGGAAAGTATGCCAGTTGCTTCAGCAACACCATACAACCCTAATTACTCACACAAATTTCAAGGACCACAAAACAGGTTTGATAAAAAGAGTAACTCGAATTGTTATCAAAATCAAGGTAATCAATCATTTCAAGGTTCTTCTTCGAAGAACTGGAGACGAGCTGACAGCCCTCGATACAGGGGTTGCCACAATTATAGAAATTTCCGCAGAGGAAGTCATTATAGGAACTATCCAAGTCATCCATCATGGAGACAACAAGACCATAATTACAGAGATACTTATTATAGTGAACATAATGATTGTAACCATGAGAACTATGACTCAAACCCAAATAGGGGTTAGAATAGAGGAAACAGTAATACATGGAGAGGCAATAATAAGCGAGGTAGATCGCAATAAAAGGGACATAAATCACATTATCAGGCAAACTCTTCACAGCAAGAGTCCCGTGAAACCTGTGATCAGACTAATGATAATAAAAACTCTAATAATATGGCATGTTCTACTTTTGATTTTGGGAGAGCATCTCAATGCCCCCAATGCAAAAAATTATTCGAACCAACTACGGTGTCTACTTTAAGTTGTGGTCACCCTCTTCCTGCTCTTCCTGCGTCAGTCGCGCATGATGGAAGAGGATCTCTTGTCTTACATAGAGGTCTAGTAAATGATAGCCCAGTCTCAATTCTTTTTGATTATGGATGCACCACCATTGGTGTTAGGCAGTCACTCGTAGATCCTGCCCGTGCCACAGGCAAAGTAGTCAAATGTGTAACATTTGGCGGCACCTTAGAGAAGTACTCTACTGCTATCATCAATATTGCTACTCCTTTCTTTACGGGAGATGTGCACGCATGTCTTCTGCCGGATACGATTACTGATCTAATCATTGGTTGTATTCACGGAGTCAAAGAAAGCACTCCGCAACAAATTGCTGCTTGGGAAGATCAAAATATGCAAACTGCTAATGCAGTAGTCACAAGAGCACAAGCTCTCAATATGCCTCAAACTTCATCTACTTAAGATACTGAAAAGCATAACCAAGATGATCCCTTGGTAATTTCTCGTGACTCATTTATAAAACAGCAAGAAGATGATCCAACTCTAAAGAAATTCTTCACTCGCGTTTGTTCAGTGGATCCAATAGTTTTCTCATTATTCTGGAAAACACACTCGGAGCATTCTTCAAGCCAAAAATCAACATATTGAACTCATAATGCCCTTCCGAGGTGCTGAAGGCCAGATAAGGTCGAATCTCAGTCTTCACTGAAATCTGATAATATCCCTTACTGAGATCAACCTTTGAAAAATACTTTGCCTTATTCAATCTGGCAAACAGTTGATTAGTATCAGGTAATGGATCCACCTGACTCTCTGTGACAGCATTCAGTTTCCTGTAATCTATGCACAGTCTAAGTTCCCCAGAGGGTTTTCTCAACAATACCACACTGGAGCTATAATGAGATTCACTGTGAGAAATAATTCCTTCTTGCAATAAATATTATATCTCTCCTTTTTAAGGCTTGTTCCTTAGCGAATGGGATAGTATAGGCTCTCATACAGATGGGTGTTGGGTCTAGCAATTTCATATCATACTCCAACAAGTTAGTGTGCCCCGGTTTGTCCGTTAACACGTCTGTATGATTTTACAGAACCTTCTAAATCTTCTCCCTCTGCCCTTTTTTCAGGTGATTGCTGACTTTTACCTGTGCAGGAGTTTCGTGGGGTTTCAGGGGTTATTCATAAGAGGTGAGAGGTTCCTTTTTCATTTTAGTGGCTATGGCCAAGGTCATTAAATGTACACCTTCCAAAACTCTTCTATCATGGTATTTCTTGAGGAAGTTCACATGATAGACTTTTTCCTTTCCCTTCTCGTCTATCTTTTAATTAGTTCTAGATAATTTTTCCAGAACTGTATATGGACCTTGCCATCCTATCTGAAGTTTGTTGCTGCTGCCGGGTAACAGAAGAAGCACCTTCTCCCCCACAGCAAACTCCCTATCTTTCGCTTTCCTGTTATAATGCTCAGCATGTTTCTTTCTGGATTTTCTCAGATTATCATTTGCTAGTTTCCAGCCAGTTTTTAACCGACAGGTCAACTTGTTCACATACTGGTTTGATGAGGTTACAGTCTCTTCTGCTTTCTCATCTGTCCATGTCCTCAACAAGGCTTCCAATGGACCTTTAATGGGCCGGCCAAATAACAATGTTGCCGGAGCCATTCCTGTTGAATTATGGGGGACTTCGTGATAAGAAAATAAGGCCGCGGGTAAGTATTGATCCCATGTGTCAGGTTTTTCATGTGCCAGCTTTCGCAGGATAGAAATAAGTGTCCCATTGAACCTTTCCACCTGCCCGTTCCCTTGGGCGTGATACGGACTACAGTGAAAGTGCCTGGCTTGAAAGATCCTGAAAACTTCCTCAGTTAGTTTCCCCTTGAACTGTGATCCATTATCAGTCAATATCTGGTGGGGAAATCCTAACCTTATAAATATTGTAAGTAACGCCTCTGCCACATGTTTAGAGTCGACTGATGACATGGCTACTGTCTCTCCCCACATAGAACAAGTGTCCACCAGAGTAAGAATGTAACTGTTTCTCCTCTTCGTTCGCGTGAGAGGTCGAACAATATCCACTGCAACTCTCTCAACAGGGGTTCCCATGATTGACATTTCACCAAGAGTTGCAGGTGCAGTCCAATGTTTTGGAGCTACCCTTTGACATTCTTGGCAGGATTTTACATATATTTTTATATCTTCAGTTATTCCTGGCTAGAAGTAGTGACAAGCTATACGTTGTCCTGTAGCGCTAATCCCCATATGACCACTGAAGGGGATAGCATGTCCTAACTCCATCACCTTTTCCCTATATGAAGTTGGAAGTACTAGTTGCCCATGACCATTGGATCCTGTTCCAGAGTTCCTACACATCAATTTATTCTTCATATAAAATTCTCCTTTGTTTGGAGGGGTATGGCTTTTTGGTAGTTTTCTGAAACACGGCTTTAAGGGCACACCCAGCCAAAAATGGGTTATCTTTTTAAAAAATTAACAGAAAAATAACTAACAAACTTGTTGATATAAAATTTGGCACGTAATACAAGAGATATTATATTTTATGATGAACAAAGTTTACGTTATAAATTTTAATGTTTTATGTGAAAATAATAAATTAACATGAAGTGATGAAAAAAATGAAAGGAAAACCCCCAGTGCACCTGGGAATGAATTTCACTCACATACAAAGTGCAAAGAATGCCAAACCAGCAGATAATGCGCATAACGTCCCTACCTATGGCGTGAACCACCCAAAAATGTCTACCCCAATGAGCTTTGTAGATATGGCTCTTGCAATATGACCCTTTTAAAAAGCACAAATTTATAACTTTGTATAGCAATATCTCTGTTTCTATACCATGTAAGAAAAAAGTGGAGGTTCATGCCATAAAGGATAACATGGGCTATAAGTGTGCAAAATTTGAAGGCTATAGCTTTAAAATTGTAGAAAATATCACCGGAACTATGAATCGCAGGCCGTGTTTTTGTTAAAGTTTAGTTTTTAAAATGTTAAAACACATCTGATAAGAGCTGAACATTGATAACTCATAAACTATTACAGATAAACACATAATTCAAAAAGAATATCGAAGTAAAAAGGCTTTTAAATATTTAAAACACAATTATTATATGCAAATCAAAAATAACCTTTTTTTGTCTATTTCTGAGTGTATATGCCCCCTTAATGACTTATCCCCAGCCTGTGCCTTCCTCATCTCCTCTAGAAGAAAATTTATTGGGTTTTCTTCCTCCTTCCTTGACTGTGACGTGGTCTGTACTGCTGCCATAATCACTGGTCTTTTGGGACTTCCCAAAAACACATATCTACACCCCAATATCAGAGGGTAGATTGGTTCATTTATCAGTGCTGCTCTAATCACTCCTTCCACATAGCGAATTTTTACATTTATTCTAGCAATGGGAAGTTTCAAGTTTGCTACGTCCATAGTTGGTCCTTGTATCTCCACTGTTTCTGTGGTATATTGATCTGGGTGCACTAGGCTAGAACACACAACTGAGTCAAAATCCAATCCAGTATCATAAAGACACTTGATAGTGGCCCCATTACATACTACTTCTTCACATACAGGGGGATGATGGGGTTCTTGCTGTCCTGTAGACAGTTCCTTCTTTCCCATGTGTCCTGTTTTAAGGCATGCAGCGAAATATGGAGGGTTTCTCTTCCTACAGTCTTTTGTATGATGATTATTTAACTTACAAATTTTACACCAATTTCCTTCTGGTCTGTAGGGTTTCTTTTCTTGTATATGAGGGTTTCTGTCTCTATGATCAAATCTAGGCCTATCATATCCTTCTTTGAATCTAGATGGTTGATCCGTATTGTCAAACTGATTCTGATTTGTGGGGTTTTGTTACTATCTACTTGTTTCTTTTTAACTCCAGCTACTTCTGACTTGGCTGACTGATATCTCTCAGCAACATTGAGAATCTCCCCCAACCTCTCTGCACCTTGTTCCATGAGAAATTTTCTCAAGTCTGGAGCCATGGACTCTCTTAACTGCTCCATCATGACCATTTCTTTCAGGTCTTGGGTTTTCCCCAGAGCAGTTCATTTCTCCAAGTAGGTTTCTAGTCTTGCAGAGAATTGGTGGTATGTTTCTCCAGACAGCAGCTTAGTAGTTCTAAATTTATTTCTATAAAATTCAGCATGCTTCTCAAATCTGACTAACAATGCTTGTTTTAGGAGGTCATAATCTTCTTGATCTTCCCTTCTTAATGTGGAGAAAACTTCATAAGAAGTTCCCCACAAACCCTGTGATAATTTTAGACTCCACTTTTCTTTCTCTAGACCATAGTTAGTAGCTAATCTCTCATATCTAATTAGAAATGATTCAATATCATCGTTCTCCACAAAGGGATCAAGGTGAAAATTTATGGCTGAGTTTGAGGCACCCTGCCTTACCCTAGTGTCAGAGGTGGTTGGGCTGCTTCCATTTTCAGTGACATGTCCTTGAAGTTCCATTTCTTTTAGTCTTAACTCATGTTCTCTTTGCAAATGTTTTTCCTCTGCCTCTATCTGCCTAGCCTCCTTTTCAGCCTCCATCTGCCTAGCCTCCTTTTCAGCCTCCATCTGCAATCTTTTAGCCCTCAACCCCCTTCTGCAATCTATTAGCCTCAACCTCCCTATCAGCCTCTAACTGTAATCTTTTAGCTTCATTATCTGCTTGCAATCTTCTCTCTGCTTCTAACTTCCTATCTTCCCTATCCCGTTCTATTAATTTATCACATTCAGTAGTAACATACTGAATCAAATCATCCCCACTCAGGCCAAAGTTCTTTGCCGCCTGTACTGTAGCACATCTAAATTTTGCCAAGTCTGCCATTCTCTTTCACTCGTACACAAATTATTTACACTTATATTATCAATTAGCAAATACTAACTAACTTACTTAACTATAGCCAATGACAGCTCATCCAATTCACCACAAGTTGTTTAATTTTATTAGATTTATTATTCCCTACAGTAAGAGCCCCAGGGTATGATGGAAAAATCCCGGACGAGCCCCCCAATATGTCATAAGAGGTTTTGATGTTACTACAATATGGGATATCCTGGACAAATAGGTGTATCAGATGATACCAGGATAGAGGTAGGTAAGAGACTGGTCTTATAAGTAATACCCCCTTCTCTGAAAAGAGCAAGGGTGCATAGACATCAAAGTGGGGTCAAGCAATGTAAGAAGATGATGATAATGTAGTACTCTGAGTCCCTAACTGCTACCTCTTTAGATCCCACAAGGATTAAAGATTAACTGTGTTCTTTTGTGTGGCAAATTGTCGTGGGTAATGTATTTATTATAATAGTTATTAATTTTAATACAGAACTTTAACTTTAATAAAAGTATTAAGCAAGATTGTATGACATTTTATGTAAAATTTAATTGTCCTGAACCTCAATCTTTTCAGGTCAGGAATTATCAAACTCAAGAAAAGGTTTTATTTACAGGATAAAATAAATATTTTTGGAAACTCTATCCATTTGTGTACAGCAAAAAGTCACTGGGAAGTCTATACCCACAGTTCTTGACACTATCACTAATACTATACTGTGAGATCTGTTATTTTCATCACTCCCAGGAGGTATATGTTAATGGGTGAAATTTAGTGGTTGGATGAAGTGTCAGTGCCTGTCTAAAGGACTTAGCATTGGAAGGGTTATTGCAGCTGTTTTGGCGATCATAGACCCGAACACCAACGTTGTGCCTCCTGACCGAAGAAAAGGAGTCTAGCTTCAAGGTGTACCAGGAGCACTCAACTCCCACATGTTCTTCTCTCTCAGGCTACTGCAGCAACGAGGTAACTTCGTAATACAACCTGAAATAAGAAGGACAATCCCTTCTAGGTAACATCGGCCTCTATCAATTTCACCACTAATCCTTATTAATACCCACCTGGGTCAGCCACTTGTGCTAACAAGTCGCAACAGACCTTAAATTCAGTTGTCTACACTCACCGTGGTGTAATCAGTCTCCTTCAGTATTGATTCTACGTTAATGTCCCTCATTTCTATTTGTCTTCCATACAATCGTCAGGGTGTGTACAACATTGCTTGTGACCTGTTGATTACTTCATTCGAACATTCCCTATATGTTCTCACATGTTATTTGAATAGTGTGTCATTCCAAAAGACAATATCAATTTATTTATACTGCACTTACAGTCGCAAATTTGTAAGGCCAATTGGCAAATATTTTACACATTTTTTCACTTAGGTCGTCGACATAATCGAAAACGAATATGGCACACAATAGCCTGTTATAGGCACATTTCTACTTAAAGGTCACATACACAAGTCGTGACACACACATGGCACACAATTAAAAAAATATAGCTTTAAGTTTATTCTAATGGCGGAACTTACAAGCACTTATTAATATTCAGCTTGGCATCAACTACAATGGCCCAAGACCATTAATTTTATCAACTACACCCGACCAATCAGATGACGAGTTAAAAAAATTAACTATTTCTGAGGCTATCGAATTTGAGCAGTTTTAAGCGCGTTTGTCTAATTTGACCGAATGTGTTTATTTTATATCATAGTTATTTGAGAACCGATTTTAATTATCAAAAGGGAAAATTAAACGGCCAATTATTCTCTATCGTTCTATATAGTTTTCTTTTAGTTATTCCTTTGCATTTCTATCTGGTTAATTTTTTTGTAATTAAATTTGATCTTAACCTGATGTGAAAATATTACTAAATTAAATTTTTCTAAGTCGAGATAATTTTGTATGAGGGAATCTATAGGTGTATATGTTAAGTAATATCAGCGCTATACTGTGGAGTCCCGGTTGTATTATGACTGTCTACTTTGATGCGATCACAGTTTTTTTTTTTTTTTTTTTTAAATCACTTTTCCCTCACTATATATATTTTAATATTTTTATTTATTTATTTATTTTTTTTTGTTTTTATTTTTATTTTTATTTTTTTTTAAATGTATTAATTATTATTTTATTTTATTAATTTATTAATTTTTTATATGTTTTATTTTTTATTTTTATTTTTTTTTTAATTTACTTATTTATTTATTTTTTTTTAATTTTTTTTTAAATTTATTTATTTATTTTTTGTTTTGTTTATTTATTTCATTAAACTTTTTTTTTCCTCACTCTTTTCCAGTCCTTGTTTTCATTATTTCTTTTTTTTTGTTTTTATTGTACTATCGACTTCCGCTTTCCGGTTTAGTGGCAGCCATCTTGCTTCACATGTGACTGGACAGAAGGGAGTTTTTTTTCTCTTATTTTTATAGTTTTATGTTCTCTACTTAATTCTCATTTCCTTTCCCTCCTGTCTCTTGTTTGTCTGTCCCTGACGAAGGCCTTGTGGCCGAAACGTAGGTTTTTCGTGTCCTTTCTCCTTGTAAGACGTATTACTATTTGTGTGTGTGTGTGTTGTTTTTTCCCATTCAACTGTTTTACCCCCGTCTTACGGCAGTTCTCCTCATATACTTATATCAAGCTGTGTAACAACAAGCAAGCTTAAGTTTCGCACTGAGGTGACTGGTACTTTATTCATCATATTTTTTTTTTTAGTTTTACTGTACAAGTTTTTTGTTATGGAGATTGAATCATGAGTGCAGTATATTTGTGAATGATTTTCAGACAAAAATAATTTTTTAAAATGTTAGAAATAAACTGCTTTATCTGTGCTGTTTTCTTTTTTATAGTAAGGGATTTCAAAGTGCCCTTTGTGTATATTTTGTCTTCTATGAGTAATTTTTGTCACAGATTGTCCAATTGCATTTTTTAAAAATTACATTAAAAAATTACATTGTTTAAAAGCCTTTCCACAGCTCTCCTGCTCAAAAAAGTTAGGCTAAATGTAAAAACATCGCTAGAGTTTTTAACAGTCATCCCACATGGGATCCGCAGAAAGAATACAGTTGGTCAGGGGAGCCATGGACTCGAAAAGGTTGAAAACCGCTGGCGTTCGGGATAATCCTTTCTTGAGTTAGATCAATTCTTTCATCGTCATTTTCCCTTTTGTACTACTTCCGCTTTTCCATCTCTGCGCTTCCATTTAATTCTCATTATCATCGCTGGCACATATAATTTTAACCACTCCGACATGGTACGTAAATCCTTGTTCAATAAATTGTTTCCTACTTTTGATATTGATATCCTGATGTCTTCGCGAGTATCTCCGAACAATATCTACCAAGACAAGGAAGGTAAAAAACAAACTGTTTTCACCATTTCTCTCCTAACTGGCTATAGACTGCGTTACCAAAACCTCGACTTCAACCAGGAAAAATATAATTTAGTGGAATTTTGACTAAACAGAAAGCAGATCTAGATTGTAGTGATGACGTTGATCTTGTGTTTTATAACCGTAATCAGATTCAAAACAAATAAAACAATTTGATTTGTGGTTGCATCAAGTTTGTATGAAATTACTCAGGTAAAAGACACAGAAAGCGACAATAAAAACAAGAAACCATAGGAGTACTGGCGGTTATTGATTATGTTGATCTTCTCAAGGTAAGCCCAAGAACTGAGGATTATTATTTTCTTGAGTGTGTAAGAGTTAGCAAATCTCACTACTGACATCATGAGTCCGTTGTTTTATTGTCTATGCTTCTCCATTATTATCTCCTGCCTTGTGTTACAATTAAGCTGCGTATATTTTTAGTTTCCAATAGCATTGTTATTTTTATTGTTGATCAGAACCGAAAACACTACACTCTAGGCAAACCCAAATTTTCTCAGTCATCCTCAGCAAATGTAGAAGGGTATAAATGGAATTTGATCTTGATGTGCGCTTGTATGCATGCCGGATGAATCCTCTCATACGCCCATCCCAGCTAGTCTTACCTTTAAAGCCGAATTCCAGCAATCTTAACCTTGATGATTCATAGATTGGACTGTCATTCTCTAACAGGCGATCAAAAATTGTCCTCAGTATATCTCTGATATCTATATTCAAAGCTCACTATGCGTGCCCTTGAAGCATGTGTTTCATTGCTGCGTACCCTTGCATGACCAGAAAAGTAGATCCACACTAGTTCCTGAGGATTCGATGGTTCTATGGTGGTTTCTCACCAAAAAAAAGGAGATGAAGAGAGAGAGAGAGAGAGAGAGAGAGAGAGAGAGGGAGAGAGAGAAAGCAATAACTTATAATGTCGTGTATATATATATATATATATATATATATATATATATATATATATATATATATATATATATATATATATATATATATAATAATAATAATAATATTAATAATAATAGCCCCTTCAGTCATAACTGACTATGGGAATGCGCCCCCTGAGGTGACAGCCCTCAGCTGCTTATTTTCCTGGTGCTCCTTTCGACGTTTTCTCCTCACCTCTGCTTCTTGTGTGAGCCTCTCTTCGCCCAATCTGAGGTGGCGCCGTAAATAGCATCGCCACTTAGTGCGATCGGCAGCTTCATCCTCCCATGTTGCTGGATCCATGTCCCGTGCCCTCATATCTCTCTTGCACACATCTTTGAACCTCAGCTGTGGTCGCCCAACTGTTCTCTTGCCATCTGCTAATTGTCCGTAGAAGATATCTTTTGGGATGCGACCATCTTCCATGCGGCGAACATGGCCAAGCCAGCGAAGTCTGCGCTGTCTAAGAAGCGTATACATACTTTGAAGGCCAGCACGTGACAACACCTCGACATTTGTCACTTTATCTTTCCACGAGATGCCGAGGATGCGGCGTAGACACCGCAAATGGAAGGTATTGAGCCTTCTTTCTTGCTTAGCATAGGTCGTCCAGGTCTCGCTGCCATATAGGAGTGTGCTGGTGACGCAGGCATTATATACCGCAGCTTTGGTCTTCATTGTGAGTTTAGAGTTTCCCCAAACACGCGATGTGAGGCGGGCAAAGGTAGCTGCAGCTTTGCCAATGCGGCTGTCGATTTATGTATCCAGTGAGAGTTTGTCATTGATGGTAGACCCTAGGTATGTGAAGTGGTGCACCACTGCCAATTCATAGTTATCGATAGTGATAACTGGTGCAGCATCCACATCCTGACTCAGCACATTCGTTTTCTTTAGACTTATTGTGAGGCCAAAGTCCTTGCATGCTTTAGTGAAGCGATTCATCAAGCTCTGAAGCTCCTGTTGGCTTTGAGTGACGACTGCAGCATCATCAGCGAACAACAAGTATCTTATAGTGACCCTTCTGATTTTTGTTTTTGCCTTCAGCCTTGAAAGATTAAACAGACGGCCATCTGACCTAGTGTGAAGGCAAATTCCTTCAGTTGCATCTCTGAACGCATGTTTCAAGAATAAGGCAAAGAAGATTCCGAAGAGGGTCGGAGCCAGAACACAGCCTTGTTTAACGCCACTTCGTATATCAAAGGGCTGTGACGTGCTTCCAGCATATTGGACTGTTCCCTTCATGCCGCCATGGAATGACTTTATCATTTCCAGCATTTTAGAAGGGCAGCCTATTTTCAGGAGGATTTTAAAGAGTCCATCCCTACTAACCAGGTCGAATGCTTTTGTGAGGTCTATAAAGGCGATATATAATGGTCTTTTCTGCTCTCTTGATTTTTCCTGAAGCTGGCGGAGAGAGAAGATCATGTCTGTTGTTGATCTGCCAGCTCGGAATCCACACTGTGACTCTGGATATATGCGCTCAGCTAACTTGTGTAGTCGCATTAAGATGACTTTGGCAAAAACCTTACCAACAATACTAAGAAGAGAGATGCCTATGTAGTTATTGCAATCACTTCTGTCTCCTTTATTTTTATACAGTGTTACAATCTTGGCATCTCGCATGTCTTGAGGAATAGTTGTCTCTTCCCAGCACTGGCACAGCATCCTATGCAGGGGATGTAATAGCGTACTCTTACAGCATTTGATTAAATCAGGAGGAATCCCATCACTGCCTGGTGCTTTGCCAGAGGCCAAGCTATCAATGGCCTTGCTGAGTTCCTCTAATGTTGGTTCGGCATCCAGCTCCTCCATAGTTGGCAGACTGTTGACACCATCAAGGGCTGCAGGCGTGACGGTATTTTCTCTAGCATAAAGCTCAGAGTAGTGCTCGACCCACCTCTCCATCTGCTTACCCTTATCGGTTAGCTTCTCTCCGCTGATGGTTTTTAGCGGTGCCGTCTTACTTTTATGGGGGCCAAGTGCTTTCTTTATACCGTCATACATGTGTCTAATGTTGCCTGTTTGCGCTGCAATCTGGATGCTCTCACTGAGCTGGAGCCAGTAGTCAATTGCACAGCGTCGAGCAGTTTGTTGAACTTTGCTTCTCGTAGCCCTCAGGATCTGTAGGGTTCTGGCACTCGGTGAACGTTTGTATTCATTCATAGCACTGCGCTTAGCTTCAATGACAGGTGCCATCACATCTGATGAAGCATCAAACCAGTCATTTGACGTTGCTGTTTTCTTACCAAAGGTGGCAAGTGCAGTACTTTGAATGGTGTTCCGTAGATGCTCCCAGTTCTCTGTAATAGTATCACCATGCTGAGGGCTACTGAGCACTTTCTCGAAGGCCGCAGTGAATTGAGCGATCATGAAATGGTCTGACATCTTGCTGGTATCAATGCGTGGTTTCCCTTCATGTCTGACACGATAGATTTTGCAGCAAACCAAGGAGTGATCTGTATCACAGTCTGCACTATGGTACGAGCGCGTGGAGAGCACAGACCTGAGGAGTGGCCTTCTGACAAGAATCAGGTCAAGTTGGTGCCAGTGCTTGGATCGTGGGTGTCTCCATGACACCTTATGCTGGGGTTTTGTCTGAAAGTAGGTGTTGGTCACGCAGAGGTCATGGTGGACGCACAACTCTAAGAGCCGTTGTCCATTTTCATTCATCTTGCCAATACCAAACCTGCCCAGACATGAAGGCCATGAAACATTATCGGCACCCACTCTAGCGTTAAAGTCACCAAGGAGAACAAGCTGTTTTTGCCTAGGTATGCTTTTGATAATTGCTGTTAGATTCTCGTAGAACTCATCTTTAGCTTCTGAGGCAGAGTACAGAGTAGGAGCATACACACTGACAAGGGTGATGGGACCTGTGCTAGTTTGCAGGCGGAGCGTTAACAGGCGTTCTGATCCATTCTCGCCTGGTTCAACCATTTTAGTTAGCGATTTTTTTGACTGCAAAACCTACTCCGTGCTCTCTAGCTTTATTAAGATCTTTCCCTTGCCAATAAAATGTGTAGTCCTTCTCGCTCACCGTTCCAGAGCCCGCCAGGCGCGTTTCCTGAAGTGCAGCTATATCCACCTGAAGTCGTTTAAGCTCATCATTAATTATGGCTTTCTTCCTTACATCATTTACATCCTGTAGGTTTTCAGATAGTCCAGTCAACATAGTCCGGACGTTCCAGCATCCCAATCTGAGAGTTTGCTTATTTCTATTTTTTCGATAATTGCTTGGTGCAAAATTTTCTGTTCACAGTTCGGGTTTGACCCTAATCCCCATGCACCCAATGGGGAAAGCAGACAGTGGCGGGACAACACCTTATTGACTGGGGGCTGCCCAGCTTGAAGTGGGCGGTAGCTGTCCAGTGAGATCCTAGAACCTCTCCCACTGTCGGAAGTAGCCCCTGGCGCCATGCCCTACGCCAATTGGGCAAAATGCTTATAACCGGTAACTGCTACTTCCCGTGTTTTGCCGACACCTATAGGGTGAAGCTGGAGTGTTCTCTCCAGGGCACGAGCTTGGGCACAGTTATATGGAGATCAAGCTGTTGCCCATGCAGCATGTTCCCCCTCTCCACACAGCCGGTAGATCCAAAGGAACGGCAGTAGCCGATACAGTTTGGTACCAGCCATGTCGCAGGAGTTGCCAGAATAATGTCGAATCGACATTAGACTGCCTTAGGGACTCCGACTCCGGATTTGTCCTCAGGGTTTACTCCCGAAGCCAATTCCATAAATGGATATTCCCGCAAGGCAGCGGTGGTTTGAATTCAGAGTTCCTTCTCTTAGATAAGCTACCAACCAAGGATCACGAGCCCTATCTGCCCGAAGCTGCTGGTTTTAAGGCGCCAGTCTCTCGCCTTTGCCCCTTCTCCCGTCAGTGGAAACAGTTCCGCCGGGCTCAAATTGAGCCACACGTGAAGGCCGGGAGCTGGACTTGGTTGTCAGAGGTTGTATTTTATCTGCAGTGAGAGCTTATCCTCACTACAACTCCCGGCAATAACAACCTTTGGAACTATATATATATACTCACTACTTATGTAAGATTCCTTTGCGGAGTGGCGTGAGTTAGAATGTCGACAGGGTTTAAGTGAGATAGTGAAAGAGTGAAAGCAACAGATTCTGTGAGAGAATCAAGGGTTATTATATTGAGAATGCCTGATATCTGCTGTCACATCAGTGAACACTTTTATATCAGGGTAGTTCACTTGTGAAACTGAAAAGGAATACTCAGTAGAAAGAAAATCTGTATCTCTCTCTTGACTGAAATAGAGACAGAAGATTGGTATTCTAGTCATACTTCTATCCCTTCCCAGATTGATTTAACTGTTATTTCATTTATAATTATTTTCTGATCGAGTCCCCCCGATAAAAGAATAAAGAATGTATCTTATCACAACATTGAAGACAACAACCATACATCTGGCAAGTTACAAAATAAAGCAGACACATTTGGTTTAGATATTCAAATATAAAATATATACTGTTCAAAAAAAGAAACGCAACGTTTTTGGTGTTACTTTTATAAAAGATATTCGCTGATTGGACATCAGTGAACCTATCGACTGTGTCCACATGGTCATCAACTTCTCGTGGTTACCTGAATTGTACTCACCTCATGATTCGTGAGGTCACAAAAGAGGTCAAGGTCAAAACAACATTTTTGACAATAACTCGTAACAGGTTCATGAGAATCCCGTGAAACTTACTGAACACAAAACTCTCTGACCATATTATTGAATGCCTATAAAAGATTGACGCTCCTCGAATAAATTTAGTTGAAAATTTAATGCGCAAGTATGACTCATCTCACTACAGAACAACGACTCATCATCATTGGACGTTTACAGACTGGACAGTCACAAAGTGTAGTGGCCAGACAATTTAATGTGGTTTAAGTGAATAATCCACCTCTGACGTTATCTTACAGAAATGACAGTTAATGCCTATTCTTAACCCATGATAAGCATCTGTGGACTTATTCTACGCCTAGTGAGTGTTTGTTTTTGTAAGTCTATCATTTAACCCATTATAATCCAAAAACAGCTTAAACACCACTTAATTAAGGCTGAATACGGCACACTTTATCACTGAAGTAAATTACTGGGAGAAGTCCTCACATTCCTATCAGATATATATAAAAACTCTGTAACATGAATATATCATATTATACGATATGTCAACTCACCCCGAAAATGACTAGAGAAAGGCCTTAACATTTTAGTTATGTTAAAGTCTGCCTAATTCTCATGATGGTCCATCTCGGGCCAGGAATCTTCTACGAGTGTGTTTGACGTAGTAAAATTTCAAATCTTATAGCTTACAAACCATTCTACCCGGGACACCTGCATAGCCTGATTCTACAGATGTATCGGCGTAATGCGTAATACCGGGTAAGACAAAGGTTTCAGAAGCAACAACTTTGCGAAAATTCCCCCAGAGAGACAATCTTAATATTATGTGCTCTTTGCTCATCTAAGGGCAAACAACCCACAAACTGACCGCGATTGTTATCTCCCCCTGAAACAGATCAAACTCGTTACCCAGGCCTCAAAGGTACTAGCCGCTCGTGCCTAACACTTTAAGCGTAACAGACGTTCTTCTGATCAGGCCAGGTGTGCTGACGTAACATTATCGTTCGCTGACCGCTGCAGGCTCGAACGTAAACAACCTCGGGTGGGGTTTGAGAAGGAGAAAACAATTGGGCCACACAGGTAGCAAAGCAAAGAGAAACAAAATGTCTAGGAAAACAGAACATTAAAGAGTAATAACATTGAGACGAGATGGAAAAATAAATTAAGTCACTGTCTACGTGACATTTCGTTTCTTAAAAAATGTTGTTTGCTACTCAGCTTTTGGGAGATTTTTTGGTCTTCTGGGGTTGATGTTGGCGTTGTTTTACTCAATGAGTCGCCTCGGCTGTGGTCTGTCCTCTCGCTTGTATGAACTTTAGTGCAAACTCAGGATTTTTATTCACTATAGTCTCGTACTTCAGCACATTTGGTTGGTACTGCAAAAAGACTTTCTAGATATACACCATTAGGACCTTTTCAACAAAGTCGCTACTGCTCTGGTTCTTGATGGCTTTAGATCGTAATGTTCTATGACTTGAATCCTAATTAAATGTTGCCGTCCAGTTGGTACACAGTGTGAATCGTGGATGTGTGACCGGGCCATAGTCTTAGTTATTTGTTGAGTGCCAAACACTGTAGGTTCTGGACATTTAACAGGTCGTCCTGTTCCCTACTCCAATCATCACGTTTTTGTCGGGCAGGTTTCAAAATGGCAAATGTATTCCTATTCTCCAATGAGGGTGCATTGGTGCAGATTGGCAGATTTAATCTAAAAAAAAAAAGCTATCCCTAATCTGGGCTTCAATGTTGCATTTGGTCTCACAATCGTCAACTATTACCCGTTCAGAAACTTTATAGTGGGCAATACAAATGTCTTGTTTCCTTTTTTTTCCCGGAAAATTAAACGGGTGTATCTCGCATCCTGGTCTCTGAGTCAATCTATCAATTACGCCATCCGTGAGAGGCAACTTGTATCTCTTGACGTCAAGTATTAACCTTACTGGGCGGTTATGATGCAATATCTCATCGCCAAGATGTCTACAATCATCTCTGTTCTCAGTTCTAACCTGTCTTAATGTGCACGGATAACGAATAGACAGGCATTGACAGCAGAGTATGGCAACAGTACATGGCGCGCTGTTACAATACGCCGCGACAGTCTAATATCAAGAAGGTTTGAATACAGAAACTAGGATTGAAAGACATGAGAGGTGTAGTTATTATATACCAACGACGAAAATGGTATTGAAAATTGACGAAGTTATAAAAAAAAGACAGAAGAAACAAATGGGCGAATACTGATTTCGTTACATGATTTATGAATTCCCAATATATGGGCAAATACACTACGAAAGCATTACCCAAGTAACACCTGTAACCATGCTTACACAGATGGATCAGCAACAAATGCAAGAGAAGACTGTGGTGGAAGAGTGTTAATGAGTTAAAGTACTGTTAAAAAACAAAAATAAATAGGAAAATTCTCAAGTAATTTCAAAGCAGCAGCAGTGATCTTGAAAAGTACAGCAGTATAACGTCTTAAGAGGCAACAAGTTTTATCAGACGTTGAGAAAGGAATAAATAGGAAGGAGAGCATCCAAGCCACCAACAACAAAAAAATGATACATATTACAAGCTGATCCGAAGAGAACCCGG
The DNA here is from genome assembly GCA_024509875.1 of Oreohelix idahoensis. Classification (NCBI taxonomy): domain Eukaryota; kingdom Metazoa; phylum Mollusca; class Gastropoda; order Stylommatophora; family Oreohelicidae; genus Oreohelix; species Oreohelix idahoensis. The sequence continues at coordinate 201,180 of JAMPIV010009952.1, read as the reverse complement.
GGTCATATTCATATCATGCAGAGACAACAATAGATTGGAACACCACCTATTCAATAAGTTAAGATAGGAACTACCAATGAGTGTAAGTGTGGTGTTGATAAATTGACTACTGAACATCTGCTTCAAATATGCACGATATATGAGGAACGGAGAAAGCGCAAATGCCGTCTCAAGTATCATTCCTGGAAAAAGCTCTATATAGATACCAACACCCTCAAGCTGACTGCTGCTTTCTTTGAACATATTCAAGGTGACGTCTGAGAGTACGAAGATAACATACATGCTCGTCAAGGAGCTTCATTGTTGTAGTGTTAGCAGACTTGTGAGAGACGGATGGGATGTGAAGCGTCATAGCATAGACTGGTTTGATTGTCGCAGGTGAATTGTAAACGTGCGGACAGTGATTGAGTATACAAATAGTGCGTAATGTTTGCTCCAGTGACTGGATTTTGAAGAGCACCGTGCGGTGCGATGTTGAAAGCCGATACAAGAAGATGTGTGAATTAATATGAAATTAATATGAAACAAATATAAAGGTATGTTATCAGGCACTCGCAGGAAATAAAGAAGTAGAACACCAGACAACAGAAAAACAACAGACATGAGTGGCTTACCCAGGATTTGAACACTGGACCTTCCGTGCGACAACCCCGCCTAGCCATGCAAGCGAATCACACTATCCGCTCTGCCATCTACGCATCATCAAAAAATGATGTTTCAATGGCAGGTCAATAGTGCGAACCACAATACACGACACCAGAAGTCCTCCATGGGCAGTTCAGCCTATTAATGACGCAATCACTTCTGTTGTATTTCTATCAAGCAGTATAGGCCGAATCCAACAAGACCCTTAGACCTTAATACTGTGTCCAGTAAATGATAGTAGACTAGAACAGTGAGAACAGGATAGTGGGTAGGTTTGGTATTGTACAAACATTTATTACAAATAAGGGAGGGAAACCTGAGGCCTGTAAACAGTAAATTAATATGAAATTAATATGAAACAAATATAAAGGTATGTTATCAGGCACTCGCAGGAAATAAAGAAGTAGAACACCAGACAACAGAAAAACAACAGACATGAGTGGCTTACCCAGGATTTGAACACTGGACCTTCCGTGCGACAACCCCGCCTAGCCATGTGTGACTGGACATTATGACGTTACTAGTGAATTGAAACAGTGAGTTTGTATCCATGCACTGATATATTTTAGAGAATATAAACTATGATTTGAAATGCATCTCATCTCATCTTCATTAATATGAAATACCAACTGCTGGAGACATTACCCGTTTTGTAAATATTGACACTACACATTTTTATATTAAAGGATATTGACTTTTTCTCATGTAGCCCACTTCTTAAGACAAATGTATTTGTCCTTACACATGTATTCTAACTTCTCGTGCTTCTAATATTCTGAAAAATAGCTGACACTTTCTGATGAATATAATATCCTTTTTTTGCACAGTAGCTTTTTATTGCTTTCTCGTTTGTTTATTTTTGATATAATACCCACTGGTGACTACTTTTATTTCGTTTTCGATTTTGATACATTTCAAATCATAGTTTATATTGTCTAAACTATATCAGTGCATGGAGGCATATTTGGAATCATCCTTATATGACCTTCAGAAAGCACAATTTTTACGGGTGTGCATGCATTGACTTGTGATGAATACATTTCGTGGGTTCGAATAGTTGATATTAGTATGATATGCAAACACCGAAACATCATAGAACTATGAGAGAAATATAGAGAGACAGAGAGAAAGAGACAGAAGAGAGAAAGAAAAAAGAGAGAGAGAGAGATAGAGAGAGAGAGAGAGAGAGAGAGAGAGAGAGAGAGAGAGAGAGAGAGAGAGAGAGAGAGAGAGAGAGAGAGAGAGAGAGAGAGAGAGAGAGAGAGAGAGAGAGAGAGATACTGAACTTAACGTTTTCAATGTGTGGGAAGCACAATTTGAAACAAACCAGAAGTTATATTTTTAAAGACAGAAAAGACAGTAAAATGAAAAACGTATGCTGAATGCTGGGCAGGACTGGAGCACACTTCGGTTGTCACGGGGCTGTTACCACAGATGTAGAGATATGTTGTATCAATCCTGTACGTGTGGTATAGATGGTACCTCTACGGGTGCGAAGTGGGGAAATATGACCTACTCTCGTATAGATAGCTAGTAATAAACATCATTTTTTATATGACCTGCGTGCTGTTTTTTTTTCCACATGGACTAGACTGTGGAATTTATGGTTGTTTTGACCATGTCATAAGTTGTCCATGTATCATTTTATATAACAAGAAATAAAACTCAACAGGAACACACACATACGGGTCGTTCAGAAAGTAATGCACCACATCTTTTTTCTCAGGAGCTGTTTATTCAAAAAGCATGAAATTTATACACAACATACATGGATATGTCATGTAAACATCGGTATTATTCAACATAATTCCCATCAACTTGTACGGCTTTATGCCAGCGCGAAACAAGTGCATGTATTCCTAGCCCGTACCAGATTTTGTCTTGATCATGTAGCCATTTCTTCGCTGCATGAATCACTCCTTCATCATCTTCAAACCTTGTCCCACGCTGTGCATCTTTAAGTGGACCAAATAGATGAAAATCAGAGGGTGCCAAATCGGGACTATAGGGTGGATGGGGTAGTACAGTCCAACCCTATTTGGTGATTGCTTCCCGTGTTGCCAGACTTGTGTGAGGTCGCGCATTGTCTTGAAGGAGAAGCAGGTCTGCTGGATTCTTGTGCGGCCGAACTCATGCGAAAACGTTGATTGAGTTTTTTCAATGTCTTAATGTAAGCTTGCGAATTGATTGTCTCTCCTCTTGGCATAACGTCCACAAGAATCACACCTTCAATGTCCCACAAGACAGTGATCATGACTTTTCCAGCTGAAGGAATTGTCTTGAATTTCTTTCTTCGTGGTGATTGCGGATGATGCAACTCCATTGACTGTCTTTTTGTCTCAGGTTCAAAATGATGTGCCCAGGTTTCGTCACCTGTAACGATCTTAGCAAAAAGTTCTCTCCATCAGCATTGAAACGCTCCAACAATTCAGAAGAAATTGCTTTCCTTTGCAATCGGTGGTCATTTTTGAGACTTCGAGGAACCCATCTTGCGCAAACCTTAGAAAATCCGAGAGATTTTATAACTGCATTTGCACTACCAATGCTGACTGACAGCTGTAAGGCCAATTGTTGAGTAGTGATTCGCCTATCAGTAAGAATAATGCCCTCAGCTCATTTCAACATTTCTGCGTTGGTGGCTGTGGCAGGACGTCCACAGCGCGGCTGATCAAGCAGCTCCGTATCTCCACTTCCTGATTCTTTGATTCTCTGAACCCAGCGACTGACTGTACTCCTGTCGACTGCAAAACTTCCATACACATCACATAGACGCTTGTGAATGTTCACAACAGTTTCCTTCTCTGCAACGAGAAATTCTATCACAATTCGCTGTTTATAACGCAAGTTGCTAACACGCTCCATTTCAACGGTTTAGGGCAGCCGTATTATTTGGGCGGTTGCGGTGCAATTTGGTGCACACAATTGGCACATGCCATCTTTGAAGTGTGCAAAATTTCATGCTTCTATCTTCATTATTAGCTGAGAAAAACGATGTGGTGCATTACTTTCTGAACGCCCCTCGTAATTATAGGAATCTTCAGCTCGAATATCAAGTCATTTCTATTAATCAAATTCTCACTTAGCTCTGCAAGGATCATAATCCTTCAAGAAACATAAACCACGTCGTCCTTCTTTGCCATCGGCTCCAAGTCTAATTATAACTTGTTCGTGCCCTTTATGTCTGTCTCCAGTTCTCTACTTTGATCTCCCTCTAACTCTCTAACCCTGGGAAACCAAGACCAAGAACCGCCTTGTAATGCTATAAACAGATTTCTTCATTGTCTGTCCTATTCAAGTCCAGCGTCCTCTTGTCATATCTTGTTTCGCTGATGCTTATCTGGTTCTTGTCAGTTCCACATTAGGGGTCTGTTCATACCACTTCAGTCTTTTTATTGTACTCATTCATTTATGAAAGTCGGTAGCTTCTTTGGTTGTTGTTTTTGTTGTTCTCCCTATTTCAGAGATAGAGAACAGGACAAACATTTGAGCTGCTGTATTTTTTGTGTTGGACTTATTTTTATCTCCATATTTTTCTCTATGCAATGAAAGCTCATTGTTTGTCAAGTCTGCGAACTCGGATTTCAGTACATTGTCAAATCGAAATCCACTTTAGTAAGTGTCATACCAGTGTCACAGGTAGGTATAAATTGCTAATAGATTATGTCTGAGTTCAGACAGATTATGAATGTGTAATGTGACAGTAGATAAGAATAGAGTCAAGCGACTAGATGGCAGGGAGGATAGTGTGATTCGCTTACATAGCTAGGCGGGGTTGTCGCATGGAAGGTCCTCGGTTCGAGTCCTGGGTAAGCCACTCACGTCTGTTGTTTTTTTCTGTTCTCTAGTGTTCTACTTCTTTATTTCTTACGAGTGCCTGAAAACATACCTTTATGTTTGTCTAATATTTATTTACTTCTACCAGCTACATTGTGTTATATGAAATTCTTTACTTATCGGTAAGAGCGCTCAAGTATCAAGATAGTTTGTTTATAGGAACTCAGACATAATAGAAGCTAACACACTTATAGTAATTAATTTTAAATGTAATCTTTTATGACGAGAATGTTTAATATTTCTAGTTCGCCACCTACAAGAAATCACTAAGATGTTCCTCTAGTAATTTTTTCGAAAGAAAGTGTGGCTTACCTATTACCTTTATTAGCTATCGATGTTTGTGTTAACGACGATTTTTCCAACAAAATGTATACCTAACATAAGTTGCTACAACAAGTTCCTTAAGAGGTGTGAATATTGTACTTAATTGACTCCTAAAAGTATATTTTTCAACCAACATTGAGGGTTACCAATGAGTACTCTTATAGGTGGTATTACCATATGGCATATATGTAAATATTGATGGTAGTAAGTGTGTATCAGCCCAGTTTAGTATAAACTTGTAAGGGTCTTCTTGATTTGCCTGTATTAATTGTTTTGGGGGAGAACCCCACGGTCGGGAAGTATTGCCTACATGTTGTTGTTGTTGCTTTGAAGCGGTTTACGGGTGGAGAGCGGGCACTTAACAACTGCCCGTTATTGCCTCTTCTCGTTCCATCTTGGTCTACCCTGTTCAACCTGAAAATTGGATATAATTGGGGTATTTAGTGTCATTTTATTTACTAATTTTGTATTAAATTTAAATAACTATTGTCTTTTGCAGTTGCTGGTTTTAATTTATAATATAGTTTGCCTACATGGTTTGCCTCTGGGTTGTATATATGCAAACACAGGCCTAAGCGGTTTCAGAACGCGCGCGGGAGGAGAAATTCCCTCATTTTGTGTTTACTCTACGTTGTTCAGTCCCTGGCTCGCTGCGCGCTTACTCGAGTTGCTGAATTCAATCAATTTTTTTTCTTAACCAGCGGCACTTGGGCTTTCAGCCCTTCGGCCCAATGACATGTCATTGCGAGGGCCTGTAGACTTTCCTTCCAACCCGGTCAGGAGCTTCGCTCCTTCCCATTCACAGAGGGTTTATCTCAGGAGCCATTCAGGTTATTCAGTCAAAATCCCGGTCGTTGATACTTCTTCAAATGCTCACGCCCGGGCTTGAACCTTGAACATCTGTTCGCCAGCGCAATGTGGTAACCATTACACCAGCGCGGCTCCCGAATTCAATCAATAGAAGAGGAAGGGTTAATTCGCAGTGACCGGGATAAAACTGGGCCAACGAACGAAAAGCTTTTGGGGAATTCCAAACAACGTGTATACTGTAAAATGTAAATATAGGTAGAATGTGAAACTTTACTTACAGCAAGTGACTTAAATCGTTTTGAATATGTTCTCTTTACAGTGAAATCTCCTACACAAGGGAACACTGTAGACCGTTTAAGACACAAGCCTGCTTATACAGCCATTATCGGATAATTGGATAAGCCTCTTACCAGCTTTCAACTGCCAGTAGATCTCTGTTCTGGATCTACAACATAGAGTACGTTACCTGTAGTCTCCATGTTCCAGCAGCTTCAACACCAGAGAGAACCGTGAATCACTCAAGTTACACCTAACACTGGGAGTGTTTTGACCGTTCCCATTTACTGTCTCCTTGACTGACATGCGCTATTGGTTAAATTAGCCCAAGATCTGCTTAAACCGTTCTGAGTTCGCCCTGGGCAATTAAGTGTTGTCGGATTACCTAACACCAGCGATATTTACTGGATATACTATCTTCAACTTGTGTGAATAGTACCTGTCTCTGAAGTCTGCACCTAAAGGTTTACTTCCTGGATTCATTTTAATTCTTGAACTCTACATATGTTAATAAATATATAGATAGATATTTACGGATCAGAATTAGTTTACGATTTCTATCTCTCATTTGATGAATGTGAAGTCACTTGATTTATGTGTGGTTTTTACTCATCATATAAATACAGTGTAAAAGCCCGTCATATGACGGAAATGAAATTCAAAAGCACCAATACATAACGGCAATTCAACTTATTCAAATACTTGTGGAAAAATATTGTTAGGTGTGAATATCCGAACATCCATGAGAAGAGTACACATATTTTCTGTTGTTTTAATTTCTACTTTTACTTTGTAGTGATTTCTTGATCGAGACAATGCGACGTACAGCTGTGAGAGAAAACTTTCTCGATTAAGAAAATATTGTTAAACTCTAAGTGATTACTAAACCTGTCGATCTATAACTTTACAGCTACAGTTGGATTAATATCTATTGAGTGAAGTGTATGTCTGCACCCATTTTAAGTAATCCTGGACCCGTATGACTCATATTGTGTTAAGTAACCAAAACGTATAGAACACAGATATTTGCCCTCTATTAAAAGTCGCTACGTTAGCTCTGAGCCTGTTCGGTTCACCCAAATTTTCGCCAACGAGCTCACAGCTTTTTTCTGCAGCGGGGCATAATACCTTGTTTACTTACTTACGTACTTTTTTGCCGTGAGGTGTAGATGTTTGGAAGAGAGAGCACCATACTTCCCTATCGGCTGTCTTCCTCCTGGCTTGGTTCCATTCTAGTCCTTCAGAGATTGTCTAATATTGTCCTATTAGCGTCCTGAAGGACTTGGATCCCAGAGTTTTAGTTTTGCATACTTGTCGTGGTAGCCAACTCCGCCAATGCCGGTCCCAAGCCCGGATGAAAAAGGAGGAGGGCGGCCTGCATGGAGGCCGTAAGGAGGCAGCCCCTCCACCATGCAAAGGCACAACAGGCCAATCACCTGTTTGCTTTAAATCATGATTACGCGAAATACAAGAGAGAAAACCGGATTGATTCTAAAGGCGACGAACTGGAACGGACTACGGACTACGAGTTATGGAACTTGGAACATAAGAAGTATAAATGGGAAGGAAGAGGAGCTGGTGGAAGAGATGAGGAAAGCAAAACTAGAAATCCTGGCTATAACGGAAACGAAGAAAAAAGGACAAGGAGTCATGGATCTCGATGGCAACACGTTGCTCTACAGTGGTGTACCCATATCTAAAAGAGCTAAAGGGGGCGTGGGTTGCATTGTGGCCCAAAATCAAAAAGATAGTATCAAGGGATGGAAATTTGTCTCGGAGCGCATTATGGTTGTAAAACTAAAAGAAGGAGAAACCATAGTCAACCGGGTCATAGTGTATGGGCCAAATGAGGATGAGAGAGCAGAGGTCAAGGAGGAATTCTTCGAGCTGCTTCAAAGGACAGTGGATGACTGCCTAGATGAAGTTATTATGCTCGGAGATTTTAATGCCAGAGTTGGAAATGACCATGCTAGATGGGGTGGAGTTATCGGAAGATATGGAGAAGATACTCTCAATGACAATGGAAAGCGACTCCTTAGATTCTGCAGTGAGCAGAATCTGATCATTACAAACACAAAGTTCCCCCATAAGCGCATACATGCATACACTAGATGTGAACCAACCAAGAATGAGAAGTCAGTGATCGACTATGCCATTGTTCGGAGAAGCTCATTCAGATATGTCCGAGATGCAAGAGTCTGGAGGGGGCCAGAGATTGGAAGTGATCACTACCTGCTAACAATCAAACGAACAACGGAAAGAGTTGCTCAGCCTAGGAACTGCCCAACATCACGCAAGAAACCAAGTAAACGAGCAGGAGAAATGAGCATTAGGACCTACAAGCTGAGAGAGCCAGAAATTAAGACCAGATATCAGGGGCTTATTGCTACAGCAGTGAGCAACATAGAAGAACGACCTGATGACTTGGAAACCCTCTGGAATAAATTCAAGGATATCATAAAGACAGCTGCTGCAGAAGCATGCGGTGAAGTCCGACTTGGGAACCAGAGAAAGAGGACACCTTCGTGGACAGAGGAAGTCAAAGAGAAAATAAGAGAGAAGAAAATGGCATGGAAACAATACTTAGGAGCTAAAAACACAACAGGACAAATGGACAAATATAGAGAATATGTGACACTCAGAACAGAAGCAAAGAACAAAGTGCTAGCAGCAAAACAGAAGTCCTGGGAAGAATTTGGAGAAAAGCTAGAAAAAGATGCACAAGAAAACCAGAAATTGTTTTATAAGACCCTAAAGAACATGAGGAAAGAAAAACAATGCCCTCTCAAATTTATAAAAGACAAGCAAGGCAAATTGCTTACTGCCCCGAAGGAAGTAATGGAAAGATGGAAAGAATATTTCTCAGAACTCCTGGATGGTGAGCATGATGAAGCATCAGAAATGATAACCACTGACACAGAAGAGGAAACCAATGATGGTGAAGATGACATAAAGATGGAAGAACTGAGGGCAGCACTAGAGAAAATCAAGATGGGCAAAGCAGCAGGGCATGATGGTATAACACCAGAAATGGTTAAGTACATGGGAGCATCAGGCGACCTATTACTCTTAAAGGTCCTACAGGCAGCATGGTGCAACAAGACCATACCAAAGGATTGGGAGATTGCCATCATAACACCAATTTTCAAAAAGGGTGACAATCGACAATGTGGAAACCATAGAGGCATATCCCTTCTCAGTGTCCCTGGTAAAATCTACTCTAGAATCCTAGAGCAGAGACTCCGACGCCTAGCTGAGCCACAATTGGATGAGGTCCAGTGCGGATTCCGAGCAAACCGAAGTACTCAAGACCTAATCTTCCAAGCCGTGTTCTCCAATCGATTTTGGTTATTTTCCAACTCTCACAGCCGTATGGTTAACCACTGGATAAACATTTGGGAATTTAACAGAAAGACGAAGCTTCTGTATGTATTATTTCAATGAATCACTCAGACAGCTGAGGGAAAAGGCCCTTGAGTATAAGAGTGAGATCCATCTTTGTTTCATAGATCTGGAAAAGGCGTTTGACAGGGTCCCCTGGAGCAAACTTTGGGACTGTTTGGCAAGGAAGAATATTCCAGCACCTCTGATTCATGCTATACAGAGCTTCTACAAGTCTTGCAGAAATTATGTGAGGACAGCAAACCATAAGTCAGAAGAGTTCAGGACCACCACTGGTGTAAGACAAGGTGATATCCTATCACCTTACCTCTTCATACTCCTTATGGACGATGTCATCAAGGCATGTAAGGAGAGAACAAGAAAGTATTCAGTGGGGTACTGGAAGATGAGACAGGTCTATATTTCGGAGCTGGCATTTGCTGATGATGTTGCCCTGATTGCTAAATCAGAGGCACATCTCCAATCCAACCTGCAAGTCTGGAAGGAAGAGCTGGAGAAGAGAGGGATGGTCATAAGCAGCTCTAAAACAAAATCCATGGTGATATCAAGAGAAGAAAGAAAACATCAGATTAAGTTGGGAGAATAGGTCCTGGAGCAGGTCGACCACTTTAAATATCTCGGAGCTATTATAGACCGAAAGGGAGGCATCAAAGAAGAGTTGGCCACTCGGAAAGCAGCGGCTGGGAGACTTTTTCAGGCCATAAATCGTGGATTCCTCAGCAAGAAAGAGGTTGGTAAGAAAACGAAGATGGCTGTATACCGCTCCACCTATGTCCCAGTCTTGACATATGGATGCGAGTCGTGGGCAATGACTACAACCCACAAAAGCCAGATCCAAACCTCAGAAATGAGGTATCTGAGGAAAGTGGCTGAAGTAATAAGAAGAGACATGGTCCGCAACCAGACGATCCGTCAAGGCCTAAAATCCCATCCGCTGCAGACCCAAATAGAACAGTTCCAACTAAGATGGTTTGGCCATGTCTGCAGAATGGGAGAAGATCGGCTACCACGACAAGCATGGGAAACAAAGAGCCAGGGATCCAGACCTCCAGGACGACCCAGAGTCCGCTGGGAGGACAACATTAGACAATCTTTGAAGGACCGAGGACTAGAATGGAACCAGGCCAGGAAGAAGACAGCTGATAGAATGGTCTGGCGCTCTCTCTTCCAAACCTCTGCACCTCACGGTAGAAAGGGAACGACTAACTAAGTAAGTAAGTAAGTAAGTAAGTCGTGGTAGCCGATCTTCGCCCATTAGGAAAATACCAGGTAATTTTATTCTAACGAAAGCGTGAAAATAAATCATCGTACGCGCATTCCTCTTAATTATATCACTAAAATAATTTTATACAAAGTCTGAACATTCATGCCGTTCACAGAGAGATGTTAGTGGCGCATGCACACCAACAATTGCGAAGTTTTCTTTTGCGAGTGTTACTATTTTCGGGAGCGTTACGAACGGAAAGAATGACAGAATGAGCTGAAAAACTATATATATGATACATTTTTATATAGTGGACGGGTGGGGTGTGAAACTGAAAAGTTGTTTCTAGTGGCAGGAGCTGAATGATTGATTATCATCTCTTTACTCCTGACCGTTACACTTCCACTTTATAGTCACATTCTATACTCAGTTCCCATCTGCTATCTCACTCTTCACTCAGGCTTTAGTCTTGTCACAGACATACTCTTTTCCTACTCGTGACGGTGTTTCAAGGCATTGTGGTCTTTATGTGATAGAGTGGGCGAGAGATGATGAGTATGTTGTGATATGTGATCCCTTTCTTGCACACTCGCACCGACCCGAACCACAATAAAACTCTTGATACAAAGGCACGGGCTGTATTTATTCACGCAACTTTATCAGCGACAACAAGCACATAAAGCAAACGTTATAAAGTAAACCGAACGAAACAAAACACACAGCCAGTGCTCAATCGCTAACCTGAAACACAAACAAAGCACTGACTAGTTAAAATCATAATAAATAATTAATGAGAAACACCGTGCTCTCACCTGCCAAACAGTCCGTTCTTCCACGCTTCATGAAACATCCCACTATTACACACACATCCACTCTCATACATGTCTTCCAATGAGACTAGTGTGACGTTGTGCATGAGGCTGGCAAAGTCGCCATGTAACAAAGATCGCTACCGAAACCACTACTGCAAGAGCAAATGAATGCTTCATGCGGAGGCCCGCCACATTGGTGGCCCCATGCTCCATAAGGAGCGAGAAGAGAAATATATATCTCCAAGTGAACCCACGTGCTCTCATAAACCATTCTACACGAAACAATAATTAAATAACACTAACATGAGCTTAATACAGTATTAAAACGCTGTGTACAACGAATATTCTCCTTAACGAGAATAACTACCACCTCGCAATTGGTCCATATCAATATATTTTCCTACATTGTGAAGCTTGTCGTATGTGACGACTGGCGCACCTGACAACAAGCGTGTCGTAAGTTGATAAGACTGGGAACCTCATCATATTAATCGCATCGTTACAGAAACTAACCATTGCCATAGCATATAAATGCTTAGCTTCTGTTGGACCCAGCCGCACTGGTGTCTCATGCTCCGCAAGGAGCAAACAGAGAAACATGTCTCAAATTGCCTTACGTACAAAGGAGTAGCATTACGCCCACAAGAAATCTTAATACCTAAAGCTAGATTCATCTTCTGAAAGGGAACTTTAGCACTACAAAAGTGTGTACACAACAGATGTAATTAAACTAATCTCAAAGTAACACCATTTAATTATTCGTTAACTTACTTTGCGTTCCACTATAATAAACTATTTTGGCATGAATGGGGAAAATTATATTAATCTTGTACTTCTAAAATAGCACCTCTTATAATAACCCAATTTTCATCTCACACTAAATAATAAACATGATTAACCCCCTAAAAATATGCAGTAAAATTATAATCAATCATTATGAAATATAGTAACTAAATTACCTTCGCAGTAAAGAATAAACTAAAATAACTCTTGGACTAACAAAGCTAACAAACGTTATAATTAGCCCACTGTGCTCTCAAATAATACGAGTAGCTTATGATTAGGCGTATTGCACGTGTTAACTAAAAATGTTATTGTCGCTCATATGCGTCATTTTTAAGCACATTTAGCACGCGGCCATGGCTGCCATCTTGGCACTAACAAATATTATCTAAATTTCAGTTCCTGATATCATCTCTGTCCAGTTCCATGTATAAAATAGGTTAATACTATATTTGACTTTGTGTCCGGTCTCATAAATGGAAAAGGTTCGTACTATTTCCTTGCAGCCGCAATCTGGACTTGACATTAGTAACATCTATCCACACATTATTTTCACTCATTTATAACTTTACAACTAATTATAATGTCCTAAAAGAAATCTCCTTAGGAAACACATTCATTTATCTATTTCATTAAACACGATACCAAATAGGTGGCAGACCTACAGCCCTACATTCTTTCTAACACTTACTTACTTACTTAGTCGTTCCCCTTCCACGATGAGGTGTAGAGGTTTGGAAGAAAGAGCTCCAGACTATCCTATCGACTGTCTTCCTCCTGGCCTGGTTCCATTCTAGTCCTCGGTTCTTCAAAAAGTGTCTAATGTTGTCATCCCAGCGGACTCTGGGTCGTCCTGGTAGTCTGGATCCCTGGCTCTTTGTTTCCCATGCTTGTCGTGGAAGCCGATCTTCTCCCATTCTGCAGACATGGCCAAACCATCTCAGTTGGAACTGTTCTACGTGGGTCTGCAGGGGGTGGGATTTTAGGCCTTGACGTATCGTCTGGTTGCGGACCATGTCTCTTCTTGTTACTTCAACCACCTTCCTCAGATACCTCATTTCTGAGGTTTGAATCTGGCTTTTGTTGGTTGTAGTCATTACCCATGACTCACATCCATAAGTTAAGACTGGGACATAGGTGGAGCGGTGTACAGCCATCTTCGTTTCTGTCTAACACTGTAGACCGAAATGTTGAAGAATCACGTTCTACCTAAATTCACGTATTCAAAGCATCTTCAGATCGACTCTGGTTCTTACTCTGTGTGATAAACGAGCGCAAAGGCCTTATTGCTCTATCTTTTCCTACATCTTTCGCATTGTATTTTCTCCGACATTTGCTCTTTCATGCAACATTTGCGATCCATATTTGCTATTTCATCGTTGTGATTACTCGCAACCGGTATCTAGAGAACCACATTTGCTCTTTCATCGGGGGAAATAAAATCCTTTGATTGAGTCCACATGCCCGACATTATCGTTTGAAGCCCACATTGCATCGTGATAAATCAGGTAAAAACACATATGGTCATCCGAATCAAACATGGGCATGCGGTAATTTCTGTGACACCACATTGGACGCCCAGATTGGCCAGGGGAAAACGTCTCACCGCGGTTCAGACAAGCGTTGGTTTACCACATTGGATGCCCAGCTTGGCCAGGTGACTTCCAGAAATATATAATACCGCATAATCTACTAGAGTGGAGAAGTCCAGTTTTTTTACCTTGTGAGGAAGAGATTAAACCCAAAAACGCATAGCCTAATACACGTGTTTATTCAGAGTGGATGATAATTCAGTTCTGTGATTAATTGTGTTCTTAAAGGATTTTGCGAAGGGAAAAGAAGTTCATCAGAAGTCTGAGTCTACACGCAACGTGTCTGACGTCTAACCAGAAATAAGTTATTAAAAACGGACATTTGGCTAGCAGAATTCGCCATAGGACATCTTTCATTCCTCAATTAAAAAGGAATATTGTCTCACCCACAAGTCATAAGGTGGACGCAGCATTTTTCGTCACCATATACTGCTTGCTCACAAGTTCAATACCGAGTTATCACAAGTTCAATACAGAGTCATCATAAATTCTAATCACTCGAAAGATCATTATTATCTGAAGTCAAGCAAAAGAGCTCAAAATAGGAATCGCATATTTATACCACGTGCAACACACTCTTAAGCGCATTTTATGAAGCAGACTCGAAAGTATATGAATCACGACTACATACGCAAGATTATGAGTCTACATATCACTAACATTTCGTGAAGATATCCAGTCTGACCAGCACCCTCGGGAGATTAGACAACAGACCTTTTGTTCATATGACAGCTATTAACTGTTGATCAACACTACAGAGATATACTCAAACAGTGAAGGAAAATACATAGATATCTCGTCAGCGTTCTCCGTACGACAACAGTATTCATCAGAACGTCCTCAGCTTAGAGATACCCCATTCGACATAACGTATAACAACTTGGGACATTTTATGCATACATGTGAATCCTCATATCTAGGAGAAGCATTTAGAGACACATGGACTGTGTAGAGTACTCACCTTTTTGGTAACACGTATCATATCACATCATCATTTCACTTTACACCAGTTCATTCTTAATTAACTATTACTTAATTAACTGTAATTTTATTATCTCATCTGTGTGTTTTGTGTGAATCGTCTTTCACCATCATCACGTTCTAACCATTACTAACCCTATATGTGTGGATATTTCATTAATAAACCCAACGATCGGTTGATCATTATCAAGAGTTTGTTAATGTATCACTCGTGCTGTCGGTGTTACATATTCACCTATAGGAACCTTTCTCTACTCAGATGAGGTTGGGGGCTTTTTCTTTACGGGATCTAAGGGCAGAAGCTAAGGTCGTGTGGAAACAGAACTCTTTCCATAATTAATTAGAAAACACTGTCTAGTGGAAAGCATTCGCATTCCTGTCTTCTTGTCCCTATCTCGAATAGGTCTTTATTCTTTCTTAACGAGCCAATTTCTAGAGACCTTATATCTATATCTCATAGACTATTCCTGGCAAAAACTACTGTAGTAGTTGCCCCAGTGACTCACCACACGACAATTGTGGACTCGTCTTGGGATTAGTGAACCCGGACTTAGAAGGGTGATAAATCACATTTTCATCCCTGCTATACAGTTGCGGTAATTGCAAAATTTGTTGGCATTTTGAGGGATTACCTCCTAGACTGACTCTTACTATAATTTGTCTATTTCATAGGGGGGATAATTTATATCTCTAAAGCACGAGTGATACTTTTTAAATTGAGTATCAAACGGACAGAGTAAGCACTTTTTGAGAACAGAAGATACTGTAAGGAACTGATTTTAAAAAAAATCTTTTTCTGTAACTGCTGGGAAAATTTTTATCATAAATATTTAGCAAATTTTTCATAGAAAACTTCGAGATAATCTGTTATATAATTTTCAGAATACGCTAAGTGAGTGATTTTTTTAAAAGAACTATTTGAACTTGATTATTAATTTAAACCTAGCTGGTTTTAAAGAGATAATTACTCGTGCGAGTCTAAACAATTTGCTTGGAGGTCACTGCCAATTTTTTCCCTTCGTGAACCCATACTGCATATCATGGCAGATGCCGCAAAAATTAGAACTAGTTTAATGGAGGCAGGGCGTGAATACGGGTTAAGTGGAAAAGATCTGATGAAATTTGTGAGTGAGGAGACTGATAAACTCCATGCAAGAGAGATAGAAGTGCAGAAACTTGCAATGGAGAAGGAGAAAGCAGCAGCAGAAGCAGCGGAGCGGAAGGGGAAAGCCGCAGCAGAAGCAGCGGAGCGGAAAGAAGCAACAGAAGCAGCGGAGCGGAAAGCCGCAGCAGAAGCAGCGGAGCGGAAAGAAGCAGCGGAAGCAGCGGAGCGTAAAGAGAAAGCAGCAGCAGAGCATGCACTTAAGATGAAGCAACTGGAAATCCAGGGCAGACCAATCAGATAGAACTGGCAAAAAGTGCAGCGGCTTCCAACTTGGATGGAGGGTACTCACCCCGCTCAGATGGTGTGCCTACTTCGCAACCTGCACCACCCAATGCCATGAACTTTCCGCTGGAACCTTTTTCAGAAAGGAACGATACCATGGACGCCTTTTTAGACCGCTTTGAACGCTTTGCAACAGGGTTTGGGCTTGAAGAACGGAAGTGGAACTTGAAACTTTCCCAGGGCCTAAGAGGAGCCGCCTACGAAGTTTTTAATAAACTTCCGGCCGGAGAGCAAGATGACTACCAGGCATTGAAAAAAGCTCTCTTGGTGAGGTACGAGATTCATTCAGAGGCTTACCGAAAAAAATTTCGAGGTTCTAGGAAGGATGCAGGAGAGACTTTCTCACAGTTTGCAGCCCGTATTGAAGACTACCTAGTGAAGTGGTGTACACTGGGAAACTTTACCGAGAACTATGACGGGTTGAAAGAGCTGATTGTGATAGAGCAACTAAAAGAGTCTATGTCGGTGGAAATGCGTAGATTTCTCACTGAAAACGGCGCTGACCGGTTAGAAAATATTCTTACTCTGGCAGAGCGATTCCAAAATGCTCTCATGGAGTCTCAAGGAGCCAGAAAGAAGTTTTCGGATTAGGCGCCAAAGCAACCTGCTCGCTCCCAACCAGACCAACAAAGCAAAGGACCACACATCTCGCATAAACAGCAAGCAAAACAAGATAACTACAAAGAGCAAAACAAGAAAAATGCTGCGCCGCACCAGAGACAGGGAGATAAATGGTGCAAGTACTGTCGCTTGAACAATCACAACACTAATGAGTGCAAGCGCAGACCTCCTCCCCAACATGCTGCCTGTCTGCAGACAAAATCGTCACCCCAGAAGGAGCAGAGTACCGGAAACGTTTCTCATCCTCCTGTCATCGAATCAGTCCTCGTAAACGGACAATCTGTGGAGTGCCTTTATGATACAGGACTTGCTTTCGATGCGGTGGTCAGGGCATCTCTTGTCACCCCTGACCAAATAACAGAAGAGAGTGTCGACATCCAAGGTCCGACGAAGGATGTTGCACCCATGACACTGCCAATTGCAATTATCAGAGTGGAATCTCGTTATGTTACAGGAGAGATTCGTGCAGCTATCATGGAAGAACCAATCTACTCTTTAATCTTGGGATGTAGATATGTGTTCCTTGGAGAACCTACTCAACCACTAGTCATGGCGGCCGTACAGACTAGAGGACAGTCAAGAAAAGACGCAGAGCAGGAACCTCCTACCAATATCCTCCCCGAGGAATTGAAGAGGGCCCAAAGGGAAGATTCCTCACTGGCGCCCTGTTTTAAAAAATTACCTAGGACACACAACCCACCTACCAAGGGAGACTTCTTTATGAAAAATGGATTGATGTATCGCCGAGCTGGAAATGAGGGACAGGAACACAACCAATTAGTAGTTCCTGCAACCTATAGTAACCAGGTGCTTGAGATGGGCCACTCTATCCCATTTAGTGGACACATGGGAATGAGCGCCACGACTCAAAGGATCGCCTGCCACTATTATTGGCCAGGGATCACAGGCGACATTGAACGTTTCGTCAAGTCTTGTCCTCAGTGCCAGAAAGTTGCACCAAAACACTGGACGGCACCCGCGACCCTTGGGGAGATGCCAATCTTGGGCACCCCATTTGAAAGAGTGGCCGTATATATAATTGGACCTCTGCTGAGAACTAAGAAGAGGAACTCCCATATCCTTACCTTAGTGGACACCTGTTCTATGTGGGGCGAAGCCATAGCCATGCCAGCATGCGACTCAGTGCATGTAGCTGACGCTTTACTGAATATCTTTACTAGATTGGGATTCCCGCATGAAATTCTCACAGACAACGGGTCACAATTTAGAGGCAAGTTGACAGAGGAGGTGCTTAGAATATTCAAGACTAGGCATATCCATACTTCGCCCTATCACCCCCAAAGTAACGGGCAAGTAGAGCGGTTTAACGGAACGCTCACCTCTATTCTTCGGAAGTTGGCAAGGAGAAGCCAGAAACTTGAGATCAGTATCTTCCTGCCGCATTATTTGCTTATAGGGAAGTACCGCATGCTTCACCTGGAATTCCTCCGGCCACATTCCTCTTCGGAAGACCTATTAAAGGTCCATTAGAAGCATTACTAAGAACATGGACAGATGCCAAGGCAGACGACACTGTCACATCAGCCTTCCAGTACGTCACAGACTTGAAACAACGCCTGAAGACTGGCTGGGAATTAGCCACAGCGAAAGTACGGGAGGCTAGGCGGAAACATGCCAAATATTACAATCGCAATGCGAAGGACCGAGAACTAGCAGTCGGATAGAAGGTGCTACTTCTTCTGCCAAGTAGCAGTAATAAATTGCAGATTTGCTGGAGGGGACCCTACAAAGTGGCGGAAAAGATTTCTCGCACCAACTATAAAATCGCCGTGAACGAAAAGCAGAAAATTTACCACTTAAATCTGCTTAAGAAGTTTTACGAGCAAGCCTGTTAATTGTATTGTAATGTCATGGCTGTGAAGATGATGGAGTATGTCCTCTCTCTCTTCTGTGCTGTGTACTTCAAACCCTAAGTAGAGAGTTGTTGGTGGTTATATCGTGCTGTAATGTTATATCGCGAATGGGTGGTATAAGTGTTCGCCAAGGTGGACATCCAGGTTGTAGTGGAGACATGTACCATAAGACGTAACGTACCAATATGTGTGTGTGTCGTTCATCATATTGACAGGAGTAGAGGTGGAGTGGATGTACAGTTGATGTAGGTAGTTCTTAAACATATCACAAGTATGAAGTCAATAATGTGGGTGAACAGCTGTGGACTTTTTCTACCATTTATTAAAGTCACAGTCACAAGACAATGTAGACACATCCATATAATCTTGACATCGAAACATGGCGGACATGAAGACAGTTCATTTCAAATGTATAAGTTGTAAATTATATCCATATTTATATATATGTCAGCAAGTTGCTGACTCCACATTATCCATCATTCCAAACTAGTAGCAACACCTACTCCCTGTTCATCCTGACTTTGCAACGTCAGATACCTTCTTAAATATCTCTCCTTAAATCACTCTTCTTCAGTCGACCCCCAAACATGGCGGGTGACGAAGAATAACATAGTCCATCACTCTAATCGGACGTAGCGTGAAGATCTGTCCTTTCGACGATAGGCTTATAAAACTCCCTCATGTATCAGGCGAGTTTCCTTTTTCAACGTTATCGTAATAACAGCTTGTAAACCATCCGGTCTTCCACTCCAGACGGTCATACATTAGGCCTCTACGAACAGTAAACACTGTGAGTTCCCTCGTGTGCAGACATGGACGTTTAACTTCAAAAAACTATACATATCGCTAATCATGCGAGTCTTTAGAATACTGTTATTCTCCTGGGTTTCTGTGCGTGCATATAGACTTAACAGTCTTAAATGGCTCCAACGAGCTTAATACATAGAAAATTCGTCCTTTCAACCACAGTGAGCACACCTCACCGGTTGACCCAACATTATGTTCAGTTTGCACTGAGAACAAGGAAGTGTAATTATATCAACTCTACCTTGACATAGAATCCGCACACCACTATATAATAACTATCGTCCTCCTGACGACCAGAAATAACACTGGGGAATTCTATACTATATGTGGAAGAAATTCCATCCCCGACACAATGCAGAAACGTCCAGACATTTTTTCGTCTGACTAACCCAGGTCAAAACATGACGGCCTCCCTTGCCGGAAATCTGCTACACCCTACTTTTTTTGTTTGCCCATGCGCAGTTCGCATCAACCTCTCCTATCCGTCAGCTGGTATATTCAATATAGGACTTCAGGAGCAGGTAACTAAATATTTACTTTTTCCAAAAGTCAATTTTAGGTATTCGCCCTTTAAATTAGGGTTCTAACAAAAATACTTTAGACCCGAAATATTGTTATAACATATTTTCATACATAACAAGCCTACAGACAAACTATATTGCTAGATAGCAAAGACTGCACGTAACAGTCTTACCACACCTCCCGGGAAAAAAAAAATGGAACTTTTTTTTTTTTGAAATACATCTAGGAGCAACGTACAATAGGCTCACAACGCATGAATAATGCGCAGATGAAAATATCAGGAATAAATATAACTCCTAATATGAGGCTAAGTCTGATGAGAATATATCTCATAATCTGAGCGAAATTGTTTCTCTACGAATAAATGTTTCCAGGAAGGTGTCACCAACGTATACTACAATTCTGGCAATTACACAATGCATACAAAAATTTCATACCATAATTTCGTATAGTATCATTGTTTGATTAACGAAGAAGAAAAATCATCAAAGAACAGCGGTGAATTTACATCAATGAACCGCTAAATAGTGATACGATCATTATATTACAAATGTGTACATATCTTGATATAGAAAAGAACTATTATAGACTTAGACGTATCAGGAAGTCCAAGACCTAACAGTTAGGTGGAATCATGTTGAGATCTACCATCACAACGAGATCTATCACTATCTCTATTAAGACCATTGCTTTTATTTGACCTCCAATTAGCATAGTTGCTATTGTTATCTTCTCTTTGATCAAAATATCTTCTCAATGGATTTTGTTGTCTCCAAGCAAAACCATTATAAGGTTGGTAACCTCTATCAAAGTTCTTATAGTCATTAGTACCAAAATGTTGAGGACCATTAAATTGCCTCCAGTTCTTTGAAGAAGAATTATTATTATATGGACGCTTTTGGTAATGTCCACAATCCCGATTATCTCTCTTAGCAAAATTGCTTTTATTTTTCCCTTTGGCACTGTGTTTGAAAGGAGCATCACACTGTCTGTGCTGAGTATGATGAGTAACAGGGATAATAGGGTTCTTATTGTTCCGAACATAATCGTTCTTATTTCGGGAACTAATACTAAAAGTTTTATTCCCAGATACAAATTTATCAGTAATTTGCGAAGTCGATGCTTGATTCGTTAGAGGAGCCTTATTATGACATTTTCCAGTGTTGTTACCCTGATGTAAAGGACTAACAATATGATTACTTTTGTTGGCCTGACGCCAACTCCCATTAGAGGCGGTATCGTTATCACGTGGGAAACCATATTTGCCACGAAAAAAATTTGTTCACATATTGCTTAGTGTTACTATTAACATGTCGTTGACTCTTTGCACTAACATAGTGACCATCAGATTTGTGTTCAAATCTATTCACCTTATTATTAGACAACATCTTATTGTTCAAAACAATATCTAACAAACCGTCGACCCTCTTACGAAGTTTTGTAACTTCCACTTCTGCCAAAGCTTTCTCTCTAGAAAAAGCTTTCTGAGTTTTCTCATTAGTTCTCACTTCCCAGTTATAATCTAACTTTGTAACACGTAACTGAGATACAAGAGTTTTCTCTCTAGCAATACTATCTTTGAGATCTGTTCTCAACTCTGTCATCTGAGACGTAGTTTCTAGCACCTTAGTCTTTTCTTGAACAAGTTCAAGTTTCAGTGCTTCCATAGCACTATGATGAGTAGTCATCAGTTTATCAATCTTTTCATCATTTTCTTTCTTCGCTCTCAACTGTGTCAACTCCAGTTGCAGTGACTGAATCTCCATATCCTTCTTATTCTTAAACACCTTAATCTCCTCCTGAGATATTAAATTCTTTTCTTCTAGTTGGCGGCTTAGAAACACATTCTGACTCAATAGATTAGTGAGTTTATCATTATATATCTTCTTGTGTTTCTCCTCAGCCTGTTTTTCTAATATTTTCTTCTCAGCTTCTCTTTGTAATCTCTTCTGTTCAGCTTCTCTTATTTGCTTTTCCATTTCCATTTTATCTTTTACGTATTCTCGTAATTCCCTAGTAGACATACGCATGGAACACGCCTTTTCAATGTAGTAATCCAAGAATTCGTTTACTTCCTCATTAGTCATTCCAAATGAATTTCCCTGTTCACTGTAGGAATCTAAGAATTCTTCTATTTCCTTAGTAGTCATACGAAAGTATTCCTTTTCGACCCAAAAGTACAAACTAGACATTATGTCTGATAATCTGATCAGTAACCTGAAATAATAATATAATTTATTTCAAAGTAAATGATAGCAAGTTTTAATAAAACTTGACTAACCAGCTCCCTTTATCCCAATCTCTGTGGGAAGCAAGCCTTTAGTAAGGTCTTGTATAGTTATTTTATAATAACAATATTATCAGCGATTTATATCATAAATGTAATCACAATGTAAATAGTGTATGTCTAAGTATCTGTGCCAATAGAAAACAAAACAATCAACAATAATACAAAGACAAATATTCAAGACACTACGATAACATTCGCAGAAGTCAACTAAACCAAAAAATTAAACTGAAGGAAATCTCACAAAGGATGTGATGATAACTGCGAAAATGTACACAAATAAATGACGTCACAGTGTATAAACATAAATGGTGTATAGAAATAAACGACAGAAAAGAGTAGACCTACAAATACAAACAAATTTAACCAAAACTAAAAAATAGAAAAAATGTTACAAAAACAACGAAGAAAATACCTCTCGTGACAACTAACTCAAATAGCAACGAATTGTCGCTAGCAAATTTTCAATCAAGAAAACTTGCACCTACAGAACACTAATCTAAGACCTCTATGACGTGGTATATCTCAGATCAGTCACACACACCCAACCAGCCCGCAGACATATAAACTTATATAATATACAAACAAATAACATGTAACATGTAAACATAAATATATATAGCATATATGAAGGGTGTTGTAGAGAAGGCTTGGTTATAATATATATAGAATATGGTTTACAACCCAGTCACTGGTTACTTTTATTTCACAGTTTTTCAATATCTAATAATAGTCATTCATCCAGATGATGTTCCATCGATGAAAAAAATGTAGCATAGATCTTGATTCTTCAACTGTTGCGATGGTATACTCGGAACTTGTCCTTCGAAACAATACTACCAACGTTGAAGAATCTTGGCCTTCTAAATGTAAATTACTGTTAATACTGTGATTTGATGGGCAATGCCGGGTACTTTGAAATCTCATGAAAATGATGTCTGTTGTGAAAATCGAGGTTTCATATGCAACGCCGGGTACTTTGGAATCTGTGACAATGTGCAATGCCGGGTACTTTGTAAACTGAAGAAGATGACGTCTGTGTTCGAAAATCAGGGTCTCACCTTGCAAACCCACGTAGTTGGCACCACTGTTAATTGTATTGTAATGTCATGGCTGTGAAGATGATGGAGTATGTCCTCTCTCTCTTCTGTGCTGTGTACTTCAAACCCTAAGTAGAGAGTTGTTGGTGGTTATATCGTGCTGTAATGTTATATCGCGAATGGGTGGTATAAGTGTTCGCCAAGGTGGACATCCAGGTTGTAGTGGAGACATGTACCATAAGACGTAACGTACCAATATGTGTGTGTGTCGTTCATCATATTGACAGGAGTAGAGGTGGAGTGGATGTACAGTTGATGTAGGTAGTTCTTAAACATATCACAGGTATGAAGTCAATAATGTGGGTGAACAGCTGTGGACTTTTTCTACCATTTATTAAAGTCACAGTCACAAGACAATGTAGACACATCCATATAATCTTGACATCGAAACATGGCAGACATGAAGACAGTTCATTTCAAATGTATAAGTTGTAAATTATATCCATATTTATATATATGTCAGCAAGTTGCTGACTCCACATTATCCATCATTCCAAACTAGTAGCAACACCTACTCCCTGTTCATCCTGACTTTGCAACGTCAGATACCTTCTTAAATATCTCTCCTTAAATCACTCTTCTTCAGTCGACCCCCAAACATGGCGGGTGACGAAGAATAACATAGTCCATCACTCTAATCGGACGTAGCGTGAAGATCTGTCCTTTCGACGATAGGCTTATAAAACTCCCTCATGTATCAGGCGAGTTTCCTTTTTCAACGTTATCGTAATAACAGCTTGTAAACCATCCGGTCTTCCACTCCAGACGGTCATACATTAGGCCTCTACGAACAGTAAACACTGTGAGTTCCCTCGTGTGCAGACATGGACGTTTAACTTCAAAAAACTATACATATCGCTAATCATGCGAGTCTTTAGAATACTGTTATTCTCCAGGGTTTCTGTGCGTGCATATAGACTTAACAGTCTTAAATGGCTCCAACGAGCTTAATACATAGAAAATTCGTCCTTTCAACCACAGTGAGCACACCTCACCGGTTGACCCAACATTATGTTCAGTTTGCACTGAGAACAAGGAAGTGTAATTATATCAACTCTACCTTGACATAGAATCCGCACACCACTATATAATAACTATCGTCCTCCTGACGACCAGAAATAACACTGGGGAATTCTATACTATATGTGGAAGAAATTCCATCCCCGACACAATGCAGAAACGTCCAGACATTTTTCGTCTGACTAACCCAGGTCAAAACATGACGGCCTCCCTTGCCGGAAATCTGCTACACCCTACTTTTTTGTTTGTCCATGCGCAGTTCGCATCAACCTCTCCTATCCGTCAGCTGGTATATTCAATATAGGACTTCAGGAGCAGGTAACTAAATATTTACTTTTTCCAAAAGTCAATTTTAGGTATTCGCCCTTTAAATTAGGGTTCTAACAAAAATACTTTAGACCCGAAATATTGTTATAACATATTTTCATACATAACAAGCCTACAGACAAACTATATTGCTAGATAGCAAAGACTGCACGTAACAAAGCCCCTGCCGAACCAGCGCACCTCATGACTATGGCCATTGCTATGCAAATGGAAGAAGAGCCATTATCATCCGTAGAGTACCCGGTGATACAGGAGGAATCACATTTAGATGTGGAAATAAGCTCCACCCTAACGGAAGCCCAGCAAGAAAAAGTAAGGAGATTGATGGAAAACCACGCCGACTCTCTGACAGACAAACCGGGCCGGACAAACCTGATGGAGTTTGACATGGAAGTCACGGATCCTACGCCTGTCCGAATGAGAACCTATCCGATTCCGTATGCCAAGGCAACGGCATTAAAGCAAGAAATTGATTACTTACTTAAGGAAGGCATAATTTCGAAGTCGGAGTCCCCTTACAGTGCGGGAGTGGTGCTGTTACGCAAACCCAGTGGAGAACACCGCCTGTGCATCGACTACCGACAGCTGAATGCGTTAACACAGTTCCAGCCAGAACCGTTACCGAACCAGAACCAGCTATTTACTAAGCTGAGCAGGGCTCGCTATTTTTCAAAGATCGACCTCAGTAAAGGGTACTATCAAATACCGGTAAAAGCTGAGGTGAGGAACCTGTTAGCCTTCAGTACTCCAGATGGACACTTCGAGTTTAATGTGATGCCATTTGGACTGAACAATGCTCCTAGTGTCTTCACAAGGATGATGCGAAAGTTATTGGATCCTTTGAATCATTCCGCCATCAGCAATTTTATGGATGATATCCTAGTAGCTACTGAGTCGTTTGAAGAACATATATCAGCGCTATCCTTGCTGTTTAACAGACTCAGAGAAGCGGGACTAACCGCCCGCCCAACCAAATTTCAAATTGGGTGTGAACAGCTAGAGTTCCTAGGACATACTATATCCCATGGGACCATGTTCCCCGAGACTCAAAACGTTGAGAAGCTGAGAAATGCACCGAGACCGTCCACTAAAAGGGATGTCCGGTCATTTGTATCTCTCTGTGGATTCTACCAGAGATATATAAAGGATTTTAATAGCCTCTGTGCGCCACTTACATCGCTAACCAAGAAAGGAAACCCAGATAAAGTGACATGGTCAGCAGAATGTGAACATGCATATGCACTCTTAAAAGAGAAAACTCACCACAAAACCTATTTTACGGCTTCCGGATTTAACTAGAAAATTCATCTTGCGCACAGATGCCAGTAACATTGGAATCGGGGCTACATTACTACAGCCAGATGACAGAAGCCCATCAAATCTATTTCCGGTCGCATATGCGAGTCGGAAGTTAAACCGAGCAGAACAAAACTATTCCACAATCGAAAAGGAATGTTTGTCCCTCGTCTGGGGAATACAAAAATTTCAAGCATACCTGTACGAAAAGAAATTTACAATCCAGAGTGATCACCAACCTCTGACCTTCCTCGCCAATTCAAAGAATTTGAATGCTAGACTGATGAGGTGGTCGCTTGTTCTACAACCTTACACGTTCCAAGTGGACTATATCCAAGGAAAACATAACGTAGGAGCGGATTTTTTAAGCCGTCATCCTATGAGGCAGGACGGAGAGCACAAACAAGTAGAGGAAAGGGTGGAAACCGAAGAGAAAAACGAAGATGAGGAAAATGATTAAGGAATCCAGAGCAAGAAGGCTTAGCTCTCCTGAGTACGATTGACATCACACTTGAGGAGGGGCTATTGTGATAAACGAGCGCAAAGGCCTTATTGCTCTATCTTTTCCTACATCTTTCGTATTGTATTTTCTCCGACATTTGCTCTTTCATGCAACATTTGCGATCCATATTTGCTATTTCATCGTTGTGATTACTCGCAACCGGTATCTAGAGAACCACATTTGCTCTTTCATCGGGGGAAATAAAATCCTTTGATTGAGTCCACATGCCCGACATTATCGTTTGAAGCCCACATTGCATCGTGATAAATCAGGTAAAAACACATACGGTCATCCGAATCAAACATGGGCATGCGGTAATTTCTGTGACACCACATTGGACGCCCAGATTGGCCAGGGGAAAACGTCTCACCGCGGTTCAGACAAGCGTTGGTTTACCACATTGGATGCCCAGCTTGGCCAGGTGACTTCCAGAAATATATAATACCGCATAATCTACTAGAGTGGAGAAGTCCAGTTTTTTTACCTTGTGAGGAAGAGATTAAACCCAAAAACGCATAGCCTAATACACGTGTTTATTCAGAGTGGATGATAATTCAGTTCTGTGATTAATTGTGTTCTTAAAGGATTTTGCGAAGGGAAAAGAAGTTCATCAGAAGTCTGAGTCTACACGCAACGTGTCTGACGTCTAACCAGAAATAAGTTATTAAAAACGGACATTTGGCTAGCATAATTCGCCATAGGACATCTTTCATTCCTCAATTAAAAAGGAATATTGTCTCACCCACAAGTCATAAGATGGACGCAGCATTTTTCGTCACCATATACTGCTTGCTCACAAGTTCAATACCGAGTTATCACAAGTTCAATACAGAGTCATCATAAATTCTAATCACTCGAAAGATCATTATTATCTGAAGTCAAGCAAAAGAGCTCAAAATAGGAATCGCATATTTATACCACGTGCAACACACTCTTAAGCGCATTTTATGAAGCAGACTCGAAAGTATATGAATCACGACTACATACGCAAGATTATAAGTCTACATATCACTAACATTTCGTGAAGATATCCAGTCTGACCAGTACCCTCGGGAGATTAGACAACAGACCTTTTGTTCATATGACAGCTATTAACTGTTGATCAACACTACAGAGATATACTCAAACAGTGAAGGAATATACATAGATATCTCGTCAGCGTTCTCCGTACGACAACAGTATTCATCAGAAGGTCCTCAGCTTAGAGATACCCCATTCGACATAACGTATAACAACTTGGGACATTTTATGCATACATGTGAATCCTCATATCTAGGAGAAGCATTTAGAGACACATAGACTGTGTAGAGTACTCACCTTTTTGGTAACACGTATCATATCACATAACGATCGGTTGATCATTATCAAGAGTTTGTTAATGTATCACTCGTGCTGTCGGTGTTACATATTCACCTATAGGAACCTTTCTCTACTCAGATGAGGTTGGGGGCTTTTTCTTTACGGGATCTAAGGGCAGAAGCTAAGGTCGTGGGGAAACAGAACTCTTTCCATAATTAATTAGAAAACACTGTCTAGTGGAAAGCATTCGCATTCCTGTCTTCTTGTCCCTATCTCGAATAGGTCTTTATTCTTTCTTAACGAGCCAATTTCTAGAGACCTTATATCTATATCTCATAGACTATTCCTGGCAAAAACTACTGTAGTAGTTGCCCCAGTGACTCACCACACGACACTCTGGTTTCTTTGGGGCGACTGACGAAGAAAAGGCCTCTGCTGGCCAGCGCACCTCTTTATATAGGCCGTTAGGTCTAAGCACTCACGGTGTAGTGCGCGAGCGTAGTAATTGGGCCACACAAATAACACACGCGATGGATGCTCTAGAAATAGCAAAAACACAAATATTAAACACAAATATTTCTAGGCTTAATTGTGGCCCAGTAATATATCTTCCTCTTGAAGATGTTGTGGTAAAAAGGCATTAAACCACGGAGACAATGGCGATGACTAGATGGCGCTGTTAAACGACAGACGCATAACGATTACAAGATGGCGCGGCTACATTTATATTGAATTACCTATTTTCCAAATAACCTTACAATATAAATGGTGAACCAAAAGTAAAGCCCCCACTGGCAATTTATTTTAAAAATTATAATAAATGTTCGAATTGGTAGCCATTTTCTTCTGAACTTTTTCTTACTCGGATGACGCATGAACTATGAACATTCCTAAGTAAAATAACTTAAAGTAAATGACTGGATGCTAGGCTGTCTTTAACGGAGCTCCTAAAACATTTGTTTCTTGTGACAGCTTTGTCAATAATTTATGTAGGCTGTTTCCTAAATATGTACAGACCTGTGTAGAGGTTTCTGTTCGGTTGAAGTTCTTCATGACCACTACTCGGCCGATCATAAATGCGTCTTGTTTCTTTGGAAAGATCAACCAATCTACCAACAGTTTTATGATAAATGAGGACCTGTCAGGATGCATTGCATTAAAATATTCAGCCGTTGCGTGGCACCGTCCTTTCCGCACATGAGACCAATCTATTATTTCTTCTTTTTATTAATTCATAAACATAGTGTATCAATCTTCTTCTTTTAATAAGCGAACATTAATGATTTAAAAAAAAAAAACCAAACTACTATGCAAATGGCATGTCAATTAGTTGAGATGAGAATAAAAAGAGAACGAGAGAGATTAAGTAGAGTGAGTCGAATTAAATAGATGCCCAGAAAGAGAGAGAAGTGAGAGAGATACATAGAGAGACATATAGAGATAAAGAGAAAGAAGAACAGAACATTTAACATTCTCATCGCGTGAAATGAACAATTCGGAACAAACCAGTTACATTATCAAAGGGAGAAAAGGCAGTAAAAACAAAAGACACAGAGATCATGTCAAGCGAATGTTAGAAATATATCCCGCAAGGTTTATAATGAGCTCCGCCTATGCCGGTCCCAAACCCGGATGAAAAAGGAAGAGGGCGGCCTGCATGGAGGCCGTAAGGAGGCAGCCCCTCCACCATGCAAAGGCACAACAGGCCAATCACCTGTTTGCTTTAAAATCACGATTACTAGCAATACAAGAGAGAAAACTGGACTGATTCTAAAGGCGACGAACTGGAACGGACTACGGACTACGACTTATGGAACTTGGAACATAAGAAGTATAAATGGGAAGGAAGAGGAGCTGGTGGAAGAGATGAGGAAAGCAAAACTAGAAATCCTGGCTATAACGGAAACAAAGAAAAAAGGACAAGGAGTCATGGATCTCGATGGCAACACGCTGCTCTACAGTGGTGTACCCATATCTGAAAGAGCTAAAGGGGGCGTGGGTTGCATTGTGGCCCAAAATCAAAAAGATAGTATCAAGGGATGGAACTTTATCTCGGAGCGCATTATGGTTGTTAAACTAAAAGAAGGAGAAACCATAGTCAACCTGGTCATAGTGTATGGGCCAAATGAGGATGAGAGAGCAGAGGTCAAGGAGGAATTCTTCGAGCTGCTTCAAAGTACAGTGGATGACTGCCTAGATGAAGTTATCATGCTCGGAGATTTTAATGCCAGAGTTGGAAATGACCATGCTAGATGGGGTGGAGTTATCGGAAGATATGGAGAAGATACTCTCAATGACAATGGAAAGCGACCCCTTAGATTCTGCAGTGAGCAGAATCTGATCATTACAAACACAAAGTTCCCCCATAAGCGCATACATGCATACACTAGATGTGAACCAACAAAGAATGAGAAGTCAGTGATCGACTATGCCATTGTTCGGAGAAGCTCATTCAAATATGTCCGAGATGCTAGAGTCTGGAGGGGGCCAGAGATTGGAAGTGATCACTACCTGCTAACAATCAAAAGAGCAACTGAAAGAGTTGCTCAGCCTAGGAACTGCCCAACATCACGCAAGAAACCAAGTAAACGAGCAGGAGAAATGAGCATTAGGACCTACAAGCTGAGAGAGCCAGAAATTAAGACCAGATATCAGGGGCTTATAGCTGCAGCGGTGAGCAACACAGAAGATCGACCTGATGACTTGGAAACCCTCTGGATTAAATTCAAGGATATCATAAAGACAGCTGCTGCAGAAGCATGCGGTGAAGTCCGACTTGGGAACAAGAGAAAGAGGACACCTTGGTGGACAGAGGAAGTCAACGAGAAAATAAGAGAGAAGAAAATGGCATGGAAACAATACTTAGGAGCTAAAAACACAACAGGACAAATGGAAAAATGTTTAGAATATGTGACACTCAGAACAGAAGCAAAGAACAAAGTGCTAGCAGCAAACCAGAAGTCCTGGGAAGAATTTGGAGAAAAGCTAGAAAAAGATGCACAAGAAAACCAGAAATTGTTCTATAAATCCTTAAAGAACATGAGGAAGGAAAAACAATGCCCTCTCAAATTTATAAAGGACAAGCAAGGCAAATTGCTTACTGCCCCGAAGGAAGTAATGGGAAAATGGAAAGAATATTTCTCAGAACTCCTGGATGGTGAGCATGATGAAGCATCAGAAATGATGAACACTAGCACAGAAGAGAAAACCAATGATGGTGAAGATGACATAAAGATGGAAGAACTGAAGGCAGCACTGGAGAAAATCAAGATGGGCAAAGCAGCAGGGCATGATGGTATAACACCAGAAATGGTTAAGTTCATGGGAGCATCAGGTGACCTATTACTCTTAAGGGTTTTACAGGCAGCGTGGTACAACAAGACCATACCAAAGGACTGGGAGATTGCCATCATAACTCCAATTTTCAAAAAAGGTGACAATCGACAGTGTGGAAACCATAGAGGCATATCCCTTCTCAGTGTCCCTGGTAAAATCTACTCTAGAATCCTAGAGCAGAGACTCCGACGCCTAGCTGAGCCACAATTGGATGAGGTCCAGTGCGGATTCCGAGCAAACCGAAGTACTCAAGACCTAATCTTCACACTCAGACAGCTGAGTGAAAAGGCCCTTGAGTATAAGAGTGAGATGCATCTTTGTTTCATAGATCTGGAAAAGGCATTTGACAGGGTCCCCTGGAGCAAACTTTGGGACTGTTTGGCAAGGAAGAATATTCCAGCACCTCTGATTCATGCTATACAGAGCTTCTACAAGTCTTGCAGAAATTATGTGAGGACACCAAACCATAAGTCAGAAGAGTTCAGGACCACCACTGGTGTAAGACAAGGTGATATCCTATCACCTTACCTCTTCATACTCCTTATGGACGATGTCATCAAGGCATGTAAGGAGCGAACAAGAAAGTATTCAGTGGGGTACTGGAAGATGAGACAGGTCTATATTTCGGAGCTGGCATTTGCTGATGATGTTGCCCTGATTGCTAAATCAGAGGCACATCTCCGATCCAACCTGCAAGTCTGGAAGGAAGAGCTGGAGAAGAGAGGGATGGTCATAAGCAGCTCTAAAACAAAATCTATGGTGATATCACGAGAAGAAAGAAGACATCAGATTAAGCTGGGAGAACAGGTCCTGGAGCAGGTCGACCACTTTAAATACCTCGGAGCTATTATAGACCGAAAGGGAGGCATCAAAGAAGAGTTGGCCACTCGAAAAGCAGCAGCTGGGAGACTTTTTCAGGCCATAAATCGAGGATTCCTCAGCAAGAGAAAGGTTGGTAAGAAAACGAAGATGGCTGTATACCGCTCCACCTATGTCCCAGTCTTGACATATGGATGCGAGTCATGGGCAATGACTACACCCCATAAAAGCCAGATCCAAACCTCAGAAATGAGGTATCTGAGGAAGGTGGTTGAAGTAACAAGAAGAGACATGGTACGCAACCAGACGATACGTCAAGACCTTAAATCCTACCCCCTGCAGACCCAAGTAGAACAGTCCCAATTAAGATGGTTTGGCCATGTCTGCAGAATGGGAGAAGATCGGATACCACGACAAGCATGGGAAACAAAGAGCCAAGGATCCAGACCTCGAGGACGACCCAGAGTCCGCTGGGAGACAACATTAGACAATCTTTGAAGGACCGAGGACTAGAATGAAACCAGGCCAAGAGGAAAACAGCCGATAGGATAGTCTGGCGCTCTCTCTTCCAAACCTCTACACCTCACGGTAGAAGGGGAACGACTAAGTAAGTAAGTAAGGTTTATAATGAAAGCTAGTATATTAGGCATGTAAAGTATTCGCCAATAAATTCATATAATCAACAATTTCAATAAAAATAGACTGAACAATATTATACTAGGTAGATTGTGAACCATCTACAACCATTACTCTTATCAACAGTAATGAAATGAGACAAACCAAACCATTACCATGACTAAAATGAACGACTTCAAAAAGCCCTTCGAATCATCATCAGAGGTGAAAGATAAACTCAGTCAACAAGAACTTCTTCTGCAGGAGTCGTTCTAAATGGCGAAGGCGATAACTCTTAAGTGAGTTGGGCCTAGACTTTCATCATCATTTTCTCTTTTCTTGTCCTTGTCTGCCTTCATTTAATTGTTATTCGAATCTCTGACTTGCACAATTTTAGTCACACCGATACAACACATAACATCTTGTATCAATAAAATATGCATGATGCCACTTTAGCGAAAAGGCAGCAAAATGCGTAGATACAAGGAAAACAGAATAATGCAGTAAACGATTTCAAGATTGTACTTAAAGAAACACTGCTACATGATTTAACACCGTACATATATATTTTCCGCCAAAAATATTAACACTATTTTAGTCACATTTGTGGAATCAAAATAAAGTGACAAAAAATGTTTTCATTGCACTAGACAATATATTGAAATCAAAAGAAAACAAGCCCAACTATAAAATAAGAATCTTCAACTCAAACGACAAATCAGTCCTTATTACATGGCTTAACTACCATCATGGGTACCTATACCTTGTAGCGCGTTGGCAACTTGCGTTCCCTGACAAATCCCGGAGCTATGCCAGCGGAGGTTTTACTTCTGGTAGGTTCTTCTTCCTCGTTTGCCCTGAAAAGGACGGTGGTTGCGTTGTGTCTGTTTACGCCGTAGCTGTGATATCTGCACCTTTCGGTCGACACATCCGACTTCAGCACGGCATTTTTTAGGGACCGGGTTTGCCTTCCCATTGCGATCCGTACTTGCTCAGCCAGACTGTACTGCTGCAGACTGTTTCCAGGACCACCACGTGGAGGTGGAGTACGGTCTTAGTCAGCTCTGGTTCGCTGACTCTAATGCAAGCAATCAAGCTATGGGTCGCTGACTGCATTCACTATTGCTGCATCTTTGGGTCCCTCTGGTAGGTTCAACCAAGCTGGGCAGGTTGGGTAGGGGTCAGATAAAAGCTGGTACCCTGGTTCTCCAGGTTGGGTGTTTTAGCGCAGGGCCGTCAATCTTGTCTATGTAAAAAATCTGAACAGTTACGGAAACAATAATAAATGGAAAAAAATTGATGCGGGATGGACATCCATAACTTCAGGATCGTAGGAGACTGTCAGCGGTGAAAGCGGAAAGGAGGTCATTGGCATGAAAACGGATGCCCCGACCGCAAAACACAAACCAGAATTGGGTTCTGGAACGTCCGAACCATGAACGTTGCAGGATAGCCGAGGCAGATCACAGCATAGATGAGGAACTACAGGTTACGTATCCTAGTGTTATGCGGGGTTTCTTAAATGATATGGTGGGGCTTGAGTCCTTTGGTTTTATCCTGTCTAGGGTAAGATTTTCTAAGCATGTGAGCACTGCTCAAGGCATTTCATCATGCCGGTTAAACTTTTAGATGCAGCCTTTAAATACTTCTTTACTTTTCAACATTCAAGAATTCCACAAGGCCAGTTTGGTCATGAAGACGAATATTCATTTATTACGTGGAACAAGCTCCGGATAATATGCATCCAATATTCAAATACGACAATGGCATAACATAGCCAGTCTTGAAAATGTCACTAGTCAGTTGACTATGGACAAGATGTCTTCGACTGCAGACTTTATTAATAATCTTCTCACACATGGAGCTGGACCAAATACGTCCGTTCACCTCAGTGACACAATATGAAAGGCCCGCGAAGCAACGCTCACTTCTGCTAAGTGAAGCCGGCAAAGCCGTCTGCCACAAATAACCAAACGATCATGACGTACTTCCGGGAGTAACCCAGTAAACGGATATCAACAAGCTGGTCTGTAAACAAGCCTTGTCGAATACGATAGATATGTTATGATTTAACTCATAACAGTACTCCCCCCTCCTCCGGGCAAATAATGAAAACGTAGTTTTCATTATTTACTTGTTGTGGGTAAACACCACCAACATGAGCAGATGGTAACATCAAATGTCAATGCAGATATGACATTGCATAGAACCTTTGTTTGTGCCTTTATGTAGGGAATTTAACACACATGGTGTGGAATACAGCACATAATGCTAATACCAATGTCTGAAGGACCCAAATCACTTTAACATCAGAATGAGGTACTATATCAAAAGTCAGTCAACATGTAACAATCAAATAAGTATATGTTACCATGCATTTTCATACTTCATTCCGTCAGGCAACACCTATTGTCTCATCATGTAACTTAGTCACATAATGTCATATGAAAGAAACATTAATGCAAAGCATTAATAATAATATAATCCACTAATAGATGAAGTAAGACAGACACTTAACCACTAAAGTGTGTGACTGTTACACATTGTCAAATGAATAAAGTTTTGTGTGATAATGACTGATATGTCATTAGTGTATCATACACATCATTTGAGTAACGAAGAACTAATAAATGCTTTAATGGCGTAAACAGGGCATCAATATTTCAAATATTAGTGTAAGTGTCTTATAACTTTTGATTAAAAAGTAAATTGAAGTGTAATTCACTTTATCAATTTCCAATCCTGTATGGAAAAAGCTAGTATTTTCAATAATATCACTTCACTTCCGTGCACACGATCAAATTTCGGTATAACTTGAATGTAGAAATCCTGCCTTGAATTTTTCCACGATTGCCGTCTCTTCAATAATGTAGAACGAAAAATCGATAAGTCCTTAAAATCCGAATGGAATTAACCGATATAAGTTCCATTACAAATATCGTAGTTGCTTCCCTTGATGAACTATGTACCCCTCATTTACTAATTAAGTCCATTGAAAGTATCACATAAAGTATTTTGAGACAAAAACGTGTGTATTGAAAATGTTTAAAAATTAGTCAATTGAAACAACTGCACACAAGATATGTTTGACAGTGCATATGGACATGACTGTACGATATATCTATGAAGTGTCCTACGTCAAATGACATATTACACGATATGTAGTATTCCAGGATTCAGCATCATCCTGTTGCTGTGCGGGTCGCATTGATGTAACATCACTGTAATAAATGTACAATCCTTTCCGTCACTTTACATTAGGTGGTTCTTGACGCGGCAGTTTGTTGAACCGGATCTGTCAATGTACATGTATGAATTACATCGAATTATGTGCATCATCTGGACTTTTTGAGTTGCTAGATGACGTGGTGTCTTTGATACATCTCGAAAGAACGTCAGCGACAATATTGAGACTTCCTTTTATCGCCTTGATGCTGTAGTCATAAGGCTGGAGCGCTAATGAGGCTCTCGCTGCTTTTTGATTTGTAAATCTGGCTGTTTGTAGATATGCCAAGGCCTTCTGATCAGTCTCCAAGGTAAAGTGGGCTTCCAAGAGATATCTTTGTAGCTTATTGAAGGTAAAAACAATGGCTAGCAACTCTTTTTCTACGATGGGATAACATTGCTCTGTAGGCGATAATTTCCTTCTGACGTATATCGTCGGGTGCATGTGGCCTTCAAATTCTTGCATTAATGTTCCCCCAATCGCTGAATTACTGGCATCGACTCTGTGAACAAAAGGATATCGAATGTCAGGCAATCGTACTATAGGAGATTTTGAAAAGGCAAGTTTAATCACGTTTAAGGCATCATCACACGCATGTGACCATATTATTTTATTTCGTGCGTTTTTTTTCACTAACGCACACAGAACTGAAGTTATATCTGAAAAATTGGGTAGAAAACGTCTATAGAAGTTTATTAGACCCAACAAACTCCGAACTTGTTTTTTTGTTCGAGGAATATCAACATTGAGATTTTTGGTAACCGTAGAATTTTCCGGTTTTAAGA
This sequence comes from Oreohelix idahoensis, assembly GCA_024509875.1. Lineage (NCBI taxonomy): Eukaryota > Metazoa > Mollusca > Gastropoda > Stylommatophora > Oreohelicidae > Oreohelix > Oreohelix idahoensis. Next base: position 164,634 of record JAMPIV010009952.1, on the reverse strand, counting down.
ATCCACCTCCTACTTTGTGACCTAGAAAGGTAATTTCAGTATAACCTGTTCTAATTTTGGAAGGTTTCTCAGTAATATTGTGACATCGTACGGTGTTCAACAAAGAATGGATTCCGTTGATATGATCATTCCAAGTCTGATGAAACAGACAAATATCATCTATTTAAGTAATCAAATCTTCACGATCAGAGAATAGTCTGCAAACAAAGGTAGCAGAAGCGTTGACAAGACCGAAAGACATGTAATTAAACTGGAACAAACTTAAAGGTGTAGCGAAAGCTGCATAAGGTTTAGATTTGTCAGATAATGGCACTTGCCAATATCCTTTTGATAGATCAAACTTTGTGAAGAATGTGGCAGTAGATAATCTATCATGAAGTGATTCAAGCACGGGCAAAGGTTCGGCGTTTTGAATGGTCACTGAATTTAAACGTATAAAATCAATACAAATTCTAATAGTCTTTTTTCCTGATCAAAACCATGGGAAAACGGTATGGTGAATTAGACGGTTCAATTATGTTTAACTTAATCATTTGTTTTATTTCCTCTTGTACCTGAGATTGCAAATTAATTGGGATAGGATAAGGTTTCAGTTTAATAGGTCTGAAATCTGTTAACTCGATGTCGTGTTAAATGATATCTGTATGCCCAGGAATATCCGTGAGCACATCAGAAAAAAATTGTAGTAAGTCAGGAATCTGTTCTTTCTGATCAGAAGATAGAGTAGAAGCAATGGAAATATCTTTCCAACTTTCAGTAGCCAGCAGATGAATATGAGGTAATGATAGTAATTGTTCACCAGCATCAGAAAAATCAGAAGTTTCCTCCTGAATGAGAGCTAAAGAGGAGCGACGATCAGTAGATTTGTCAATCGCTTCAAAGATAGGACGAAGATGTGGTGGCCGAGTAAAAAACTGTTGTAACATATTAATGTGGAAATTTTTTTCCTTTCTATTAACATCAACAACTTAGTCAACATCTGATAATTTGTCCAAAATTTTTTAAGGACCCTTCCAAGAAACAAGTAATCTATTTTCCTTGTTTGGATGTAATACGTAGGCTTCATAACCTGGCCATAATTGGCGCAGTTTCCTGTTTTGATTAAAAAACAAACGAGCCCTTAATTTTGCCTTTTCTGACGACAGTGCTGCTATCTGGCATGCGCCAATAATCTTTTGTTTTAAATTTACCACATATTGATAAGAGGATTGAACCTCCTCGTCCATGTTAGTACCAATAAGTAACTGTTTCAAGATAGCTATCGGACCGCGTGGCTTTGCACCATATACCAAATCAAAAGGAGAAAAACCCGTACTTTGGTTGAGAATTTCCCTAAAAGCAAACAGAATGGCAGGAAGATTCGGTCTCAATCTTGTGGATATCTAGCCGTAACCCTGTCTAGCATCTGTTTCAAACTCCTATTTAGTCTCAATTTTTCCCGATGATTGAGGATGATACAATGAACTAAGCGATCTTTCAATTCAAAAACTTTTCATTACTTCTTTCAAAGCATCTGACACGAACTGTGTTCCATTATCAGACTCTATTGTTTTCGGGAAAACGCACTCTGCTGAATATTAAAAATAGCGCATCCGCTACGTCACCAGTAGAAAATGTTTTCAATGGAATTGCCTCGGGCCAACATGTACACATATGAATACATGTTAGCATGTATTTATGACCCCTAGCTGGAATGACTTTCATAGGACCAATAAGGTCGATAGCCATCTTTGCGAATGGACGCAAAGATATGTCAGAGGTCTGAATGGGTGCGTTATAATCAGGCCTTTTCGTTGCGACACTCTGGCACACTAAGCATGTGCGACAAAAGCTTTTACATCTTTGGTCATGTCGTGAAATATTCTAATCCACATATATAAATTAAAAGGTAAATGCAAAGCCTAACAAATAAATTTAATAAAAGGAAGAGCAATGGTAAAATAACAGTGCTGTCACAATAACTGTACTCGAAATCCCCCTTGTTTTCTACTTCGTCGGCAAATTGTAACGCCTTCACGTTGATAGTAAAAGCCTACTGTATTATTACCCGCTTTCTTCAATGAAACGTGTGCTGTATTTCTTGGAAAAACAGTGAGATACGCAAGCTGAACAATGACCTAATTTTAATATTTCATTCATTCCATTGTATACACGGCGTAACTAAAGACAGATGGACTAAAGGATAGAGAGAAGGGAGAGGCATAAAGCCGAACGCATGCAAAATTAAACACGCGTCTCGCTATTAATGCCACCCCCAACACGCGTCGCGCGATACACAATTACTACTATCACGCGTGTAAGGCCACATGCACTAACTTTTTTTTTTTCAGACGGACAGTGATAAATTCACTACCCTTCCCAGAGTTAGGTTTTTAAATCCTGAAAAACTCTTATTAGAAAAGATGACAATAGATGGGTTTACGTTTGAAAACATTACAGTACCCAGACAGCACATCTTCGAAACAGGAGATAGAAGAAATTGCATATTTTGAACGCAGCCACTTAGCTCTATTAAATATATATATTTGGGTTCCTTAGGGTTTGCTGACAAAGAATATGTACAACGTTACGCAAATAGTCTAGGAATTAACAAGTTATAACCAAAATAAAATAGTGGGGATGCCTGACAGCATGAAATCATTTCTGCTCATAAAATTTTTTTATAACGTGTTTGAAAAAAACCTTGCGTACGGAAATAGCCTACCATGTAAACTCCAAATTGATTGGAGCGCAACAAATATAAGACTAAACACGATTGGTCGGACTATAAATACTATCTTTGGTTGTTAGGGGAGACGTAGGAAGTTAAAATTTTTTCAAACCCTTGTCGAAACGTGGCTCCATTGGCCAGACTCGCTGATATACTCACTTAGGAGCGTTAGTTCGAGACCACTAGTTCAAATAAGCTTGATAAAGCAACAGTGCGTTGAAGCCAGCTCATATTTTTGCTAAATAAAAGCCTGGAACATAAGCAGATGGGAATTTGTGCCAGTATTTGTGCCAGAATTCATTGCTAATCAACGTATCTGTGTTTGTTTCCATGAATTGTGGTAAGCTTGAAACATTCAGTATCTTTTAATGAAAATTGAATGTGAATTGTTAATTTATGCCTGTATATATGTGTAGTTCAGTAGCAAACATGATGTAAAGCCTATAATGCTCCAGCCTGAACAGAAGGTGTCGGAGGAAAGTAAAACTGCATGGAATGGCCAAACAGTACACTGACACCTAGATTATTGATTAGACAGAAATAATGCTGGAAGTGCAGAGGCGTAGTAACCATTAAGGAGGTTAATACTGGTATAAAGTATTTCAGATGAAGCTGACAGTTGGCCTAACGCTCTGAACTCAATGTTTGTGATGTATTGTGCTCAGTGTAAAAAGAGAGTATAAATTAGTTATGAAGTAGAAGGTACATCCTTCTTGTTTTCAGGGACCGTGGTCTTGATGGTATTGAGCAGCACCTGGTCAGAGCTTTGCTGAATCCAGAGTCGGACAGCATACTCCTTGGTCCATTTAGCTATCAGTGAGGTGTCTCCAGAGCCCAGGGGAGAAATCGAGCAGAGGAGTCTTTTCCTGCCGCCATCACGCAAGATAAGCTGATGTGGCCAGCTGAGCTCAAAATTATGTTCCCCCATCTTAAAATAACATTGTAACATAAACTTAAGAGGGGAAGTAAATTGTTTTAATATCAGGAACTGAGAACATCTCCAATACTAGTTCCAATAAAGACAAACTATTGAAGTCATGATGACAAATACCAACAGAGCTTGAACAAAACAAAACCAGTATTACCTCATATTACTACTACACAACTGACACACATAGGATACTTTTAATAATATATGTCATTACAATATTCATATTGATAAATTCTGTACATATAACTTGTAAGTAAAATTGATTGTGATTCCTGGTTCCCTTTGTATTTGAATCAGGACACATATTCATTCATAACAGCAATGAATACATATTGTTATTTGAAAAGTTATCAGTGACTCCTTTAAGATATCCTTTAGAGTGTTATATGTATGTGAGTGTCACAGTGTTGTCAAGTGTGGTGGAATAAATTAAATTGTTTATCTGTCTGTTGTTGTTATGACTTACACTTCATCATACACATACCCTAGACATACAACGTAGTCATCACACTATTCCAGAATAATTCTGACTGAGGTATACATATGTGGCAGCAAGTAAGGTTATATATAATACACTACTCTTATTAGATATATATACCTTCACAGCTGATCTCAGTCAGTACACTAAGTCCCCTATACATATTTATAACATCCCACTTCACCACATATATTGGGGTCTCGCTCTTGGGATTTTGAATCTTTCCCTATTAAAAATATTGGGGGTAATTCACTTCAGGGAATATAAGAATTAAAAGGTATCCTTGGGTGGAATTAAATAAGGTTGAGCTCACGGTGCCTGTGTTGTCCATTAGATATATAGTTAGAGATTGAATTGTTGGTTAGACGTTGTATAAATTTACCTGATAGACAATGGCGGACCTGGCCAAGTTTCGATCTGCTGCTGTTCAGACTGCAAAAGAGTTAGGATTAGATGGGCAAGTTATGGTTGCCTATGTCACTACGGAATGTGACAAATTTATTGAACGCGAAGAAAGAAGATTAGAAAAAGAGGCCGAAAGAAAGTTAGAGGCTGAAAGGGAAATTAAGAAGTTACAATTTGAGGCTGAGGCTAAGAAATTGGAGGCAGAAAGAGAAGACAAAAGATTGGCTGCAGAAAGGGAAGAGAAGAAATTAGCTGCAGAAAGGGAAGCAGAAGAAAGAAGATTGACTGCAGAGAGGGAAGCAGAAAAGGAGGAGAAGAGATTACAAAGGGAACATGAGTTACGACTAAGGGAGTTTGAGTTTCAGGGCCATGCTCCTGAAAATGGTGCCAGTCCCTTTGCCTCTGATGCCACTGCTAGCCAAGGAGCCTCAACCTCAGCTATGAATTTTCATTTAGATCATTTTGTTGAGAAAGACGATGATATAGAGAGCTACCTAAATAGGTATGAACTATTAGCTACCACGTATGGGTTAGAGAGAGAAAGGTGGAGCTTAAAGTTATCTCAGGGACTTCGTGGGGCAGCTTATGAAGTTTTTGCAAAAATGAGCAGAGGTGATCAGGAAAATTATGACATGCTAAAGCAGGCTCTTTTGTTAAGGTACGAAAAGAATGCAGAATTCTATAGGAAAAAATTTAGGAATGCTAAACTACTGTCAGGTGAAACCTATCACCAGTTCTCTGCACGAATAGAGACATACTTGGAGAAATGGACTTCTCTGGGGAAAACCCAAGATCTTAAGGAAATGGTCCTTATAGAGCAATTAAGAGAGTCCATGGCTCCAGACCTGGAAAGTTTCTCATGGAACAAGGTGCAGAGAGGCTGGGTGAGTTGCTAAATGTTGCTGAAAGGTATCAAGCAGCTCAAGCAGAGGTAACAGGTAATAAAAAGAAACAAGTGGATAACTTTAGGGCACCACAGAACTTTAATCAATTTGATCCTAGGGATCAAAACAAAGGTAAGCACCAATTTGATAGGCCACGGTATGAAAATAAAAATAAATTCCCACAATTAGATGAAAGGAAATATGATGAAAGAAAATCTTTCAACCAAGGAAAAAGGTGGTGTAAAAATTGTCAGATGGACAATCATGACACTGACCGTTGCAGAAGGAAACCTGTGTATATGGCAACCCTTCAGGTCAGGTCGACCTCAAGACAGGAGGAGGATATTATGTTGGATACCACTCCAGAAGAGATGAGGAAGGCACAGGCTGGGGATAAAACACTCAAGCCTTGTTTCAGAAAATTGTCAACTTGTCATACAACTCCAGGCAAGGGAGATTTTTACATGAAAAACAAGTTGATGTATAGGAAGACTGGAGCTAGATCCAAAGGTCAGGGACAGCTGGTACTTCCTAAAAGATATAGGGCAGACTTAATAAGGAGCCTACATGTGAAACCAGATGGGGACCATGAGAAGATAGGTACCATCATTCAAAAGGTGGCTCACAATTATTATTGGCCCAAAGCAAGATGGGACATTGAGAATTTTGTAGAAAGGTGTAGCATAGCACATGAGGGAACACCCACAAGTGGGAACATGGATCAGGACCTGGACACGCCACGGGGCAAAATTAGGCCTGACAATAAAAAGAAAAATAGATTTGATAAGGTGGACCAAATGGAATGGGAAGCCCCTTTTCACGGACAAGCTTCACTTAACTGTTTTACAATGGCCACTATGCGGAGAGTGCAAAAAGATGTCTTACCCCAGGATAAGCCGACAATCCCTCAATCGGACTTAAACAAACTGGAGGAAGAAGATGTAGAGAGGAAATCTCTCATCAAGAATTTTAAGTGGGGAGACAGCCCCAAGAGAAAAATTGGTAGCGGTCGTTTTGTGCATGATAATTCTGGGAGGAAAAATCATCACTATAAAGCTTCGAGTGGAAGAGACCATACCGGTGCATGGACAAACAGGTCCACACAATTAAAGGTCCATATGTAGCTTTGTTAAGAACGTGGACTGATGAAAAGGCAGAGGAAAACATTACATCTTCATACCAATATGTGAATGAGCTGACCACTCGTTTAAAAACTGGCTGGAAACTTGCCAATGAAAATTTGAAACAAGCCAGGAAGAAACATGCTGCCTATTATAACAAGAAGGCGAAAGACAGAAATTTGGCTGTGGGAGAGAAAGTACTGCTTCTTTTGCCCGGGAGTCAGAATAAGTTACAAATTGGATGGCAGGGTCCATATACAGTTTTAGAGAAGGTATCTAGAACAAATTATAAGATAGATAAGAAGGGGAAAGAAAAAATCTATCATGTGAACCTCCTGAAGAAATATTTGGAAAGAGAACATCAGGAGGAGACACACTTGTTGACCTTGTCCATCGCCATGGAGATGAAAAAGGAACCACTTTCATCATTTGAGTATCCATTACACCCCTGTGAGACAGCAGCACAGGTGAAAATCAGTACACATTTAACGAAAACTCAGAAAGAGAGAGTGCAACAGGTTCTAAATAATCATGCAGAGGTGTTAACAGACCGACCAGGGCATACAAACCTATTGGAATATGATATGAAACTGATAGACCCCACACCTGTCTGTATGAAACCATATTCGATTCCGTTTGCTAAGGAGAAAGCTTTGAAGGAAGAGATAGACTATCTATTGAAGGAGGGAATTATTTCACACAGTGAATCCTCATATAGTTCCGGTGTTGTACTCTTAAGGAAGCCCTCTGGAGAACATAGACTCTGTATAGATTACAGGAGACTGAATGTTATTACAGAAGGACAGGTGGATCCATTGCCGGATACAAATCAGCTGTTTGCCAGACTAAATAAAGCTAAATATTTCTCCAAAGTGGATCTGAGTAAAGGATATTATCAGATTCCAGTAAAGCCTGAGGTTAGACCATACCTAGCTTTTAGTACCTCAGAAGGACACTATGAGTTTAATAGATTGCAATTTGGATTGAAGAATGCGCCTAGTGTCTTCTCTAGAATGATGAGAAAATTGTTGGATGTAAACATTTCGGAGGAACGTAATGAATCCCTGAGTTGCCTCTTTGATTGAGGATATTCCGAATGTTTCATACAGGATAATAAGAAGATTATGGGATCCACTACGAAAACTCTGCTATCACCAGGTATATGTTATCTCCTCATAACGTACATTTTGAGGGAAATATAATGTTCTCTGGACATGTCATTGCGCAGACTCAGAGAAGAGAAATGGTGAATACGGGTTGCGAAGCAGCATTAAGACAAGCACTCACACTTGCGGCTGTTCAGTAACATAACCGAAATATATTATTGGTTGTAGAAGTCTGAGGCATATTTCATGAGTAGTGCCTACTCTGAATGGACCCAACTACATAAAACCATGATAGCACCACAGCAGAGTAAAGTCAAGTTGACTTACATTTATCTATGTGTATATAGAATAAAGGACTGACATATAATGTCTGTTTTAAGAGGGAAGGTGTCGTGAAATATTCTAATCCACATATATAAATTAAAAGGTAAATGCAAAGCCTAACAAATAAATTTAATAAAAGGAAGAGCAATGGTAAAATAACAGTGCTGTCACAATAACTGTACTCGAAATCCCCCTTGTTTTCTACTTCGTCGGCAAATTGTAACGCCTTCACGTTGATAGTAAAAGCCTACTGTATTATTACCCGCTTTCTTCAATGAAACGTGTGCTGTATTTCTTGGAAAAACAGTGAGATACGCAAGCTGAACAATGACCTAATTTTAATATTTCATTCATTCCATTGTATACACGGCGTAACTAAAGACAGATGGACTAAAGGATAGAGAGAAGGGAGAGGCATAAAGCCGAACGCATGCAAAATTAAACACGCGTCTCGCTATTAATGCCACCCCCAACACGCGTCGCGCGATACACAATTACTACTATCACGCGTGTAAGGCCACATGCACTAACTTTTTTTTTTCAGACGGACAGTGATAAATTCACTACCCTTCCCAGAGTTAGGTTTTTAAATCCTGAAAAACTCTTATTAGAAAAGATGACAATAGATGGGTTTACGTTTGAAAACATTACAGTACCCAGACAGCACATCTTCGAAACAGGAGATAGAAGAAATTGCATATTTTGAACGCAGCCACTTAGCTCTATTAAATATATATATTTGGGTTCCTTAGGGTTTGCTGACAAAGAATATGTACAACGTTACGCAAATAGTCTAGGAATTAACAAGTTATAACCAAAATAAAATAGTGGGGATGCCTGACAGCATGAAATCATTTCTGCTCATAAAATTTTTTTATAACGTGTTTGAAAAAACCTTGCGTACGGAAATAGCCTACCATGTAAACTCCAAATTGATTGGAGCGCAACAAATATAAGACTAAACACGATTGGTCGGAATATAAATACTATCTTTGGTTGTTAGGGGAGACGTAGGAAGTTAAAATTTTTTCAAACCCTTGTCGAAACGTGGCTCCATTGGCCAGACTCGCTGATATACTCACTTAGGAGCGTTAGTTCGAGACCACTAGTTCAAATAAGCTTGATAAAGCAACAGTGCGTTGAAGCCAGCTCATATTTTTGCTAAATAAAAGCCTGGAACATAAGCAGATGGGAATTTGTGCCAGTATTTGTGCCAGAATTCATTGCTAATCAACGTATCTGTGTTTGTTTCCATGAATTGTGGTAAGCTTGAAACATTCAGTATCTTTTAATGAAAATTGAATGTGAATTGTTAATTTATGCCTGTATATATGTGTAGTTCAGTAGCAAACATGATGTAAAGCCTATAATGCTCCAGCCTGAACAGAAGGTGTCGGAGGAAAGTAAAACTGCATGGAATGGCCAAACAGTACACTGACACCTAGATTATTGATTAGACAGAAATAATGCTGGAAGTGCAGAGGCGTAGTAACCATTAAGGAGGTTAATACTGGTATAAAGTATTTCAGATGAAGCTGACAGTTGGCCTAACGCTCTGAACTCAATGTTTGTGATGTATTGTGCTCAGTGTAAAAAGAGAGTATAAATTAGTTATGAAGTAGAAGGTACATCCTTCTTGTTTTCAGGGACCGTGGTCTTGATGGTATTGAGCAGCACCTGGTCAGAGCTTTGCTGAATCCAGAGTCGGACAGCATACTCCTTGGTCCATTTAGCTATCAGTGAGGTGTCTCCAGAGCCCAGGGGAGAAATCGAGCAGAGGAGTCTTTTCCTGCCGCCATCACGCAAGATAAGCTGATGTGGCCAGCTGAGCTCAAAATTATGTTCCCCCATCTTAAAATAACATTGTAACATAAACTTAAGAGGGGAAGTAAATTGTTTTAATATCAGGAACTGAGAACATCTCCAATACTAGTTCCAATAAAGACAAACTATTGAAGTCATGATGACAAATACCAACAGAGCTTGAACAAAACAAAACCAGTATTACCTCGTATTACTACTACACAACTGACACACATAGGATACTTTTAATAATATATGTCATTACAATATTCATATTGATAAATTCTGTACATATAACTTGTAAGTAAAATTGATTGTGATTCCTGGTTCCCTTTGTATTTGAATCAGGACACATATTCATTCATAACAGCAATGAATACATATTGTTATTTGAAAAGTTATCAGTGACTCCTTTAAGATATCCTTTAGAGTGTTATATGTATGTGAGTGTCACAGTGTTGTCAAGCGTGGTGGAATAAATTAAATTGTTTATCTGTCTGTTGTTGTTATGACTTACACTTCATCATACACATACCCTAGACATACAACGTAGTCATCACACTATTCCAGAATAATTCTGACTGAGGTATACATATGTGGCAGCAAGTAAGGTTATATATAATACACTACTCTTATTAGATATATATACCTTCACAGCTGATCTCAGTCAGTACACTAAGTCCCCTATACATATTTATAACATCCCACTTCACCACAGGTCACACCAGGCCAAGAGAAGTCAGACAAAAAACTCTGTTTGGTCCTTGCAATACCCAAATGACCTGCACAGTTAATGTCTTGGGCATGTCGTAAAACACATGGTCTAAAACAAGTAGGTACCATTATTTGTTTTTTTTATTGATGTAACATCTTGAAAATTTCTAATCAAAATATCATTCTTTAATGTATACCAATGTTTTGCATTATCATCAGTCATCACCTTAGTTGCTCTTGCCATACGAAAATATTTTTTTAAAATCATCTTTTTTGCCTTTGAATAAGAGATTCTTTTTCAATCTATTCAACCTGGAATTATCATCATCTTCCATATGAGCAGTATTTTCATTTTCATTATCATTATTATTATCATTGTCATTATTATCATCACTCATGACATTTTCAGTCTGCTCATCATCATTCATAACCTCCTCCAACACAATATCATCGTGGTTTTGATTCATCATTTCAGCACGAGCTTGTGCTCTAGTTGTAACAGCATTAGCTGTTATTAAATGCTTCTTCTCCCAATTTTCAATGTCCTCTGTAGATCACTCGTGAGACCTGGGATGTTTCCAAGAATAATCCCAGCGATAGGGCTATTTAATAAACACACAAGAGCTCTTCCAGTAAAATAGGGTGCATCCAGAAATATTTCCGCTGCTGGATAGTATTCCACTGTACCACCAAAAGTAATACACTTTACTTCTCTTCCTGTGTAATCTGCCTGATCTACCATAGATCTACGTACACCAATAGTGGTTGATCCCGTGTCCCTTAAAAGTGACACTAATTTGTTGTTCACAAAACCCTTATCAAGCACCAGTGATCCTGTGCTTTCATAAGAAGACATGACCGGCAAAGGATGTCTACACAAAAGTCTTGGTACTTTGTAGCTGAAATAGAGAGCTACATTCAGTACAATTAGCACTGTTAGATAAGTCGACACTACAAGCATTCGCATGAGCGATAGGCACATTATTTTGACTTGTATTATTGTCACTCACATTTAAGACAGCATTAGCACGTTCAGGGTTCCTGGACTGTCTAAAGTTATTGTTCTGATAAGAACCTCTGTTATTTCCATAATTATCATTATTCCTATGGAAAGACCTTTGTCCTCTGCCTGATCTGACAATATATCCTCCTCTATTTTGGTAATAATTGGATCTAAATGATAATTGTGGTCCGTAATAACCATTGTCATTAGAGTAATCATATCTCTGAAGCTGTTGAAATTTCTTATTAAAATTATATCTGCCTCTATTATTGCTATATTGAAAATTTTGATTGACTCTATAGTTCTTGTCAATGCTATTTGATCTATGCCTAGGTGTGTTATAATTAACCATCCTGGCAGATGCAGCTGGCAAGGAATCCTTAATGTTATTTTTACTTAGATTCTTATTTGGATGTGCAACTTGGAATTGTCTACCAAGAGTTTCACTAACAGACGAATTTTCTGGTTTTCTTTCTTGCAAAAAAGATAAAAAATCTCCACTAATTGAGAACAAAACTTTATCTCTCAGAACCAAATCAGATAGTCCCTCAAAAGTCTTTTCAATCTTTGAAAGATCAGTCCATCTAGTAAAGTACATCTTTATGGATGAAATAAATTCTGTACAATTTTTTTCAGAATCTGGCAGTAGTGATTTAAATTTTAACCTATAGCAATTTTCATCCAATTGATTTTTCTTAACTAGCAAGGTTTTCACAGCGTCATAGTCTTTTCTAGACTGTTCATCCATGGTGCAAACTGATGTATATGCTTCACCCACTAATAGGTTCATAATCCTACTAGACCAGGTAGTTTTTTCAATCTTAAACTCCTGACAATACGTCTCATATCTACTTAGGAAGCATGAGATATCGTCAATATTAGAGTTAAATTTTGGCAAATTTATCTTAAAATGTGCATTATGGTCCCTTCTGCCAGTATCAAAATTCATGGAACTAACCTGAGGTTGTTGTAATCTTAATTTCTCAAGTTCTAATTCAGCTAATCTGATCTCTTGTTGATGAGCATAGGCTAATTTTTCTCATTCAAGAGCCATCTCTTCTGCTTTTCCTTTTTCAATTAATTCTTCGTCTCTCCTTTTTTCAGACAATTCTTCTTGTCTTCTTTTTTCCTCAAGAGCTATTTGTTCTGCTCTTCTTTTTTCATCAAGAACTATTTTTTCTGCTCTTCTTATTTCCTCCAATTCTTCAGCTTTCTCAGCTAAATCGTGTTGTCTCTTGAGTTCCTTGTCCACATAGGTTTTTAAAGCATCACCCTCCAAACCAAAATCTTTACCAACTGATAAGGGTGGATTTGAGCTGAAATGATAACTTGCCACCCCTATCGACACCTGGTATTAAAGTGCAAGATGTAGGTGTCTTCTCTGGTTTAGAATGTTGCTGTGTGTGTTGCAGTAGAACAGTTCACAGGGTACACCACAGGCAACATGACGTGTAGAGTCATAGAACTGGTAACTTCGCTTTAGTTTTATACCATTTATTGCACGCCACAAAACAGTCATGATATTTATGTCATCATCAGCACAGTATAACGAATGCAGCATTCAAAATCATCTTAACTGATAGTCATGTAGGATTCAATACTCCATAGTTGTATGGTAAACAGATATCATAAAGTTCTGGTTCGTGAAGCTTTATAAATAATATATATAACTTCTGCAACAGTGTCAGCTGCATATCTTCAATGATCATAGATAATAATAATTATTCCCTTCCTGATGCTAGCAGATCAGATGTATACAATAAGTCCGTTTACTGTCTGCACGTGAATAGCATACATGGATTACAGGTCAGCTCGACCTTTATAACCTTCCTAAGTCTAACCATCTGACTTGGACGTGATCTCTGATATAACGAATCCTGGAACACAGACAATAGTCTTGTTGGTCTAGAGCGACCCATATATATATATATATATAACTAGTTCAGGTATAAAGATACCGGTGACTTAATCCTATTCAAAGTACCTCTCCATTTTGAATCACACAGGCGAGCAAAAAGGCGACAAAATGACGAACCTCTAGATGATAGCATAAAGTTCGATACAAGAGGAATTACCTTATTTCGGAAAATCAACCATGAACATATGCCTCCAGGCAGGCTTGAATAATACTGGGAAATAGTCTAGTTAGCTAACTAACTCACAAAGACAATGTATTTCCCTCAGAAAATCACAAGACGCAGGTCGCGTCTGCTCGCTACTTAGACCATTTCTAAACTCCCGAGCTGGGCGGAACAACAAACGAAAACCAAGTCGAGACATGCGCAGAGCGACAATCTCTGAGTCGCCGTTCACAATAAGACGATACTAAGAACATTCGAGATAAAGGTCTTATACAGTCGCGCCTTTTATGGTCATGAACAGAAGCGTTAAGAAAGGTTTCAGGCATCTACAACAGTTGACTGATACTACCAAATAAGGAGATATGGTCACGCTTCGTTCAAGAAATTATAGACCGAACGTGTCTCTATACAAGAGAAGGCAAACTCCTAAAAAATTGTAGTCTCGATAACTCGGATTATGTCCCTTTGACTGTAAAAAACATAATACACACTTCAGTCAAAAAAATGATCATACATACGAAAAATGATCATACAAAGGCTTTGAAAAAAGTAATTATTTGTGCGTAACATTACCGCACCCTCCCGGGAAAAAAAATGAAACATTTTTTTTTAATCCTGGAGCCGGAAAAATCTAGGCTCCTAACGCACGTATGATGCGCGGATATATACCTAACAAATTAGCTCAACGCATGCAGCGACATTGAGATCATATCTCAGATCCTTAGAGAAAAAATTTATCTAAGTATACGCTTATATATTCCAGGAAGGTGCCACCAATACACGCCACAATGATGGCAACATCATAATGAAAGTCAAGTTATTCTCATACCAATATATGAAATTAAATATATTATTATGATATCATACAATGTGTTGCAATAAGCGGTGTAATTTACTAATATACCGCACTATATTATTACATTATATAAAGCAACAGTAATTAATAAGTAATACATGTGTTGATCTTCGTTGACATAAAACATTCAATAGAAGAAGATGTGGACATCATCCGCTCCCAATCTAGGACAGGACTTGATATCCTCAAAGTTCCACAATGGACACAATCTCGCATCTTCAATGATGTGCTGCGAAAATATCAATAACACAAATCTTAAAGACAACTGCTAAATCTCTTAATACAATTATGCAAATATATTGTTTAAATGTGGCCGAGTGATCTTTTGGCCCGTATATCACTAACTAAGCCTTCTTAGATAATTACATGGTACAATGTTATAAATTCCCCTCAAAAAAGTGAGAAAAAAAAAATCTACTAACATGTCATTATAACATTGGACTGTATATCAGGAAATATATATATATGACAGAAGAATCATGCGGAATCGTGTGGGCATCTGGACAGAATGTCTGCCATCACATTATCCGAACCACGGATAGCTCGAACCGAGAAATGAAATGGTTGAAGAGCTATGGCATAACGAGTGGACCTCGAGCTCTTCAAGTTTTTGCTCTGAATAGCAGTAAGCGCTTTCTGGCCGGTTTCCACAATGAAATGTGCGCCTAGAAGAAATCTTTGTAACTTCAGAATAGACCATACCATAGCCAATAACTCACGGTCTAAAACCGAGTAATTCTTTTCTGCAGCATTTAATTTCCTAGAGATATACATCACCGGATGCAGAGTATCAGAATACTCCTGCATTAGTGCTGCCCCAATCCCAGTTGACGAGGCGTCACTTCGAAGAACAAAAGTCTTCTCAATAGTAGGTAACCTAAGAATAGGTGGAGATGAAAATAGGGCTTTAACCTGGTCCAATGAGGATTGACATTCTTTAGACCAGCGGATCAGATTAGGCGACCCTTTCTTCAATAAAGTAGAAAGCGGTGCCATAATGGAGGACAAATTCGGAATGAATCGTCCGTAGAATTGGATCAAACCTAATAGACTCCTTACTTGTTTCTTCGTCTTAGGGACCGAAATGTTAAGTATTTTTGAAACATTGTGGTCCTCTGTCTTTAAAAGACCACGACCAACACGATGACCTAGGAAAGAAATCTCACTAAATCCTATAAAGGCTTTAGAGGGTTTTGCAGTCAAGTTATACTCGCGAAGAGTGGACAGTAATTCGTATAAACCCAAATAGTGATCTTCCCAGGAATCACTGAATAGACAGATATCATCTAGGTATGCTATGACATCTGTACGATATGCGAGAATTCGCCGCATCATGCGTACGAATGTAGCAGGGGCGTTCATAAGACCAAAAGGCATGAAATTCCATTGGAATAAACCCCTGGGTGTAGAAAAAGCTGTAAAAGGTTTGGCACGTTCGGTTAGAGGAACTTGCCAATAACCTTTAGACAAATCTAGTTTGGTAAAGAATCTAGAATTAGAAAGTTTATTGAGTAGCTCTTCTAATGAAGGCATAGGTTCAGCGTCGAACTTCGTAACTTGGTTCAATTTGCGATAATCTACGCAAATGCGAATGTTATTATCCTTCTTTCGAACAATAACCATAGACGAAGAGTATGCTGAAGTGGATGGTTCAATGATTTCCAAACGTATCATTTCATCCAATTCTTTTTCGACTTGAGACTGGAAATGGATAGGTATTGGATAAGGTCTGACTCTGATAGGATTATGATCAGTTAGCACAATGTCATGTTCAATGACATGTGTGTGTCCCGGGATGTCTGTAAGAACATCCTGAAATGTTTGCAACATCGAAGAAACTTGTCGATGTTCCTCAGCGGAAAGATTTGGAGAAACGGTCACGTTTTTCCAAGATTCCGTAGAATAAAGTGGGACCATAGAAAGAGGAAGAGATTGACATCAGAAAAAGTAGTTTCCTCATCCTGTATAACTGACAGAGATGAGTACTGACCATGAGGTACTTGAGAATTGTCCGTTGCCTGGAAAATAGGCTGCAAATAGTCAGGTCTTTCATAAAATTCCGTGAGCATATTTATGTGGAAAGTTTTATGCTTTCCATCAATATCGACAACATAGTCGACATCAGAAATTTTGGAGACTATTGCATATGGACCTTTCCATGCAATTAGAAGTCTGTTCTCCCTTGAAGGAAGTAGAACGAGAGCTTTGTCACCTGGACAAAGTTGTCGTAGACATCTATTCTTATTTGCAAACTGCCTTGCCTTTTCTTTAGCAAATTCGGAAGACGAAGTTGCTAGTTTGCATGCCTCGATGATCTTTTGCCTAAGAGCAATGACGTACTCATAAGAAGATTGAGTTTCATCGCTAATATTATCGGCAGTGATTAGATCGTGAAGTAAAGACATAGGGCCGCGCGGTTGCGCGCCAAAGACAAGTTCAAAAGGGGAAAAACCCCGTATGTTCATTGGGGACCTCTCTATACGCAAAGAGAGCCGCGGGTAAGACCCTGTCCCAATCCTGAGGATGATCCTCAGTTATTTTACCAAGTAAAGTTTTCAGAGTCCTATTTAAACGTTCGACTAACCCATTAGACATTGGGTGATAGATACTGCTGAGAGACCTTTTAATGTGTAGCATAGACATTACCTGTGACATAGTGTCTGATATAAGTTGAGTGCCATGGTCTGACAATATTTCTCCGGGAAAACCCAAGCGAGAAAATATCAGCCAAAGAGCGTCTGCGATGTCAGCAGTTGAGATGCTCTTGAGAGGTATTGCCTCTGGCCAACGTGTGCACATATCGACACATGTAAGGATAAATTGATGTCCTCTAGCCGACTTAATTCTAAAAGGACCGATAATATCTATTGCCATTTTTTGAAAAGGGCGAATAGGAATGTCAGCAGCCTGGATAGGCGCAGCATGTCGTGGTCCTTTAGATTTGACCTCCTGACATACTTTGCAAGAGCGACAGTACATTCGTATGTCCTTGCTCACAAATGGCCAAAAGAAAGCCGCAAGAACTCTCGACTTTGTACGGGAAAAACCCATATGTCCAGCACATTGCGAGTCATGAGCATGTTGCAATATTTGCAATCTCATGCTCTTGGGCACAAGAATTTGTGAATGAGTGGACGTAGTCGAGTCTTGTACCATACGTACAAGTACGCCGTTCTTCATAGAAATCCAAGATTTTCTATTAGTATTTTGATTAGGATCACCTTTTTTTGCTAGAATGAAGAATTTTTGTAAAGAAGGATCTTCTTCTTGCAATTTGATAAATGAGTCACGTGTAATAGTCAAGTGACTATCTTGGTCATTTACTTCATCATTATTAGTTAATGAAGTTTGAGGTGGATCCAGAGCATGTGCTCTTGTGACCACCGCATTGGTAGCTTCAATGTTTTGCTCTTCCCAAACAGCAATCTGCTGTGGGGTACATTCCCTAACTCCGTGAATACGACCAATAATAAGGTCCGCAATAGGGTTTGGAAGTAGACACGCGTGGACCTCTCCCGTGAAGAAAGGAGTAGCAATGTGTATTATAGCAGTAGGATACTTTTCCAACGTGCCACCAAATGTGACACATTTGATGACCTTTCCTGTAGCACAGGATGGATCTACAAGAGATTGCCTAACCCCGACAGTAGTACATCCAGAGTCAAACAACACTGAGACTGGATTACTATTTACAAGCCCCTTATGTAATATAAGAGAACCTCTCCCATCATGAGCAACATTAGCAGGAAGAGCGGGCAAAGGATGACCACAGCTTAAAGTACTAACGGTCTTTGGGTCAAATAAAGTACTGCATTGGATACATTTATTTGCTCTACCAAAATCAAAAGATGAGCATCCGATAGCATTATGGTCTTTATTATCATTAACCTGTTTATCTACTCCCTGAGATTCTTGTTGAACAGAGTTTGTCTGTTGATATTTTTTTTCTCTTATGTTGCGATCTACCGCGACCATTATTGCCTCTGCAATTATCATTAAAGTCCCTACTGTAATTTTTATCCTGGTTTGAGTTCCAGTTTCCATAACTGTCATTACCATCTCTATACTGTTGAGAACCTCTATTATCCTGGTATTGAGGTCTCTGAGAAAAATATTTTCCTCTATACCGATTACCTTTGTGAAAATTTCTAAAGTTAACCGGAGTAGAATAACGTGTAGTATTAGGATGTCTCCAGTTCTGGGAAGAAGAATCACCCTGGAATTGATTACTATGATTCTGGGCATAATTACGGTTACTCTTTTTATTGAAATTTTGCTGGCTACCCTGAAATTTACGCATAAAATTTGGGCCATAAGGTGCTGCCGAAGCAACTGGCAGACCTTCTTTTACTTTAGAGTTGCTAATGGTTATGTGGGGATGCGCAGTGACATACTGGCTACAGTATTCTTCCATTTCTTTTATGTTTTTAGGCTTACGCTCATGAAGAAAAGAAAGAAAAGCTTCGTTAACAGAAGACATAACCTTGTCTCTAAGTAGTAAGTCCATAAGAGCTTCAAATGTACTCTCTGTTTTAGACAACTCAACCCATCGTAAAAAAGTAAGACGGATGCCTGAGATGAATTCAGAGAATTCAACTCCAGTTTCTGGTAACATGTTTTTAAATTTAAGACGATATCCGTCCTCGTTAAGTTGGTACTTCTTTAACAATGCCGCCCTGACAACCTCATAGTTGTTCTTGTCAGGCACATCTACCATACCCAACAAAGTCAAAGCATCACCTCTAAGTATCTTGGACAGATGATAAACATATAATGTTTTATCTATATTATGCACCTTACATGCACTTTCAAATCTATCTAGATAAAATGTTATATCATCAATTGAAGCATTGAATGCTGGTAAATTAAGCTTGAAATCAACAGCATTAGACTTATTAGCAGATGATATCTTATTAGCATCATTAGCATTACTAGATAACTTCAACTTCTCTAACTCCAAAGCTAAGAGTTTTTCTTCATGCTCCATTTTTGCTTTTCTCTCATCAGCTTCTCTTTGTAACCTTCTTTCTTCAGCCTCAGCCTGTAACTTTCTTTCTTCAGCCTCAGCCTGTAACTTTCTTTCTAATCTTTTATTTTCAGCCTCTATTTCAAGTCTCTTATTTTCAGCTTCTTTTTCAAGTCTCTTATTTTCAGCTTCTCTTTTTTGTTTTTCCATTTCCATTTGTAATCTTTTCTCATCTACCTGCATCTGCAGTTTTAAATTTTCAGCATCTATTCTCTTTTGTTCAGTTTGTTCTTTCATTTTCTTTTCTTCCGACTTCAATGCCTTGGCATATTGAACAGTCGCAAATTCTTCTAATTTATCACCTGTCTTCCCAAGGGATTTACCCTGCTCAATAAAGTACTCAAATGTAGACATGATGTCTAAAATGTGAGTACAGAACCTGAAATAATTAATTATCTTATTTCAATCTTAATAGCAACAAGACTTAATAAAGTGCTTGTATAATCAATATGTTTACTCCAATCTCTGTGGGCAACAAGACTTGACACCAACTTATATTATCAAATGTATAATAATATCACAAGTCACCTCTTAATTATCAGTGCACTACACAAATCAGTGCATAACCATCAGTTATTTATCATAACTGCACTACAATAGTGCATAAGCAAAAAACCACCAGTTAGTTATGATAAGTGCACTATAGACCAATAGTGCATGAGCATATATGTAACAATAGTGAAAGCTAACTATGCAAGAACTATGCAAACAATAACAAGACAATGTAAACAATAACAAAGGTCACCAACAATGTAAACAATAACAAAGATCAAAGTCAAATGTAAACAACAACAAAGATCAAAGTCAATGTAAACAAAAACAAAGATCAGAGTCAATGTAAACAATAACAAAGATCAAACAATATGAAAACATTCGCATAAGTCAAATAAATAAACAGCGAAACTAAAAAGAAATGTGATGACAAAATGCGAAGATATGACAAACAAATGACGCTACAGTGTATACACAAAAATATACTCAAAAAACTGAATAATAGATAGGGGAGACCTACAAATACAAACAATCGAAATCGAAACTAAAAAACACAAAGAAAGAGAGAAAAGAAAAAGAAAAAAAAATATACAAGAAACAAAAATAAAGCACAACTCGTCACAACTAAACAGATATAGCAACGATTGTCGCTAGCAAATTTCACAGTAGGAAATTCGCATAGTCCCTAACGAAAACGCTAACAGTAGAACCTCTGTGACGTGGTATCTTCTACTGAAAGACACCGCCCAACCGAGAAAACCCGCTGAATATAAACATATAAATATACAAATACAAATAACATATAACATATAAACATGTAAATAGTGTGAAAATGTGATAGACAGAAGGCTCAGTTAGAACATAAGGGCACAGTTCACAAACAAAACAGGCCACTTAACTTCTATATGTCCCAAACGTCAGCACGGTGCAGAACAGGATGTCGTCAGCATTCTGAGGATAAAGATCCAACGTTGATTAACATCTGCTCCCATAGACAGCCATGACGAGGGAAATGAGCTTCTGACAGGAAACAGCTTCTGAACTTGACCTTCTGAATCTGCAACAGTACCTCTGAGACCGGAACAGTTGTTACGGCACTTGTCCTTCTTCTTAACAGATCAGGAAATCCATTCGCTCGGTACTTGTCCTTCTAGTTGTAGACAAACTTCAATACTGCCGAGCAGCGCCGGGTAGTTTCAAAATATCAACAACTGTCAGTAATGCCGCGTCTTTCAAAAAAATTTCATCAAAGGTGATGAATAGAAACTGCAACGTTGTCTTGTAGTCTGCTGATGATGTCTGGGTTTGTTGACCCCCTTGATAGCTGGTATCAGAGTAAACCAACATATGGCCACCAAAAATGATAATGGTGCGCCAAAATGCCAGGTTGAACCAACGACTGGCCACCAACAATGATAACTTGCCACCCCTATCGACACCTGGTATTAAAGTGCAAGATGTAGGTGTCTTCTCTGATTTAGAATGTTGCTGTGTGTGTTGCAGTAGAACAGTTCACAGGGTACACCACAGGCAACATGACGTGTAGAGTCATAGAACTGGTAACTTCGCTTTAGTTTTATACCATTTATTGCACGCCACAAAACAGTCATGATATTTATGTCATCATCAGCACAGTATAACGAATGCAGCATTCAAAATCATCTTAACTGATAGTCATGTAGGATTCAATACTCCATAGTTGTATGGTAAACAGATATCATAAAGTTCTGGTTCGTGAAGCTTTATAAATAATATATATAACTTCTGCAACAGTGTCAGCTGCAGATCTTCAATGATCATAGACAATAATAATTATTCCCTTCCTGATGCTAGCAGATCAGATGTATACAATAAGTCCGTTTACTGTCTGCACGTGAATAGCATACATGGATTACAGGTCAGCTCGACCTTTATAACCTTCCTAAGTCTAACCATCTGACTTGGACGTGATCTCTGATATAACGAATCCTGGAACACAGACAATAGTCTTGTTGGTCTAGAGCGACCCATATATATATATAACTAGTTCAGGTATAAAGATACCGGTGACTTAATCCTAGTCAAAGTACCTCTCCATTTTGAATCACACAGGCGAGCAAAAAGGCGACAAAATGACGAACCTCTAGATGATAGCATAAAGTTCGATACAAGAGGAATTACCTTATTTCGGAAAATCAACCATGAACATATGCCTCCAGGCAGGCTTGAATAATACTGGGAAATAGTCTAGTTAGCTAACTAACTCACAAAGACAATGTATTTCCCTCAGAAAATCACAAGACGCAGGTCGCGTCTGCTCGCTACTTAGACCATTTCTAAACTCCCGAGCTGGGCGGAACAACAAACGAAAACCAAGTCGAGACATGCACAGAGCGACAATCTCTGAGTCGCCGTTCACAATAAGACGATACTAAGAACATTCAAGATAAAGGTCTTATACAGTCGCGCCTTTTATGGTCATGAACAGAAGCGTTAAGAAAGGTTTAAGGCATCTACAACAGTTGACTGATACTACCAAATAAGGAGATATGGTCACGCTTCGTTCAAGAAATTATAGACCGAACGTGTCTCTATACAAGAGAAGGCAAACTCCTAAAAAATTGTAGTCTCGATAACTCGGATTATGTCCCTTTGACTGTAAAAAACATAATACACACTTCAGTCAAAAAATGATCATACATACGAAAAATGATCATACAAAGGCTTTGAAAAAAGTAATTATTTGTGCGTAACACCAACCTTTTCCAAATCTTTCAAGGTTGCTATGATTTACAATTATTGTGCTTTTTAATAGACCAATAAAGTAAAATTATAATATTATCAATCTGTGAATAATATTTTCAATACTTATTTCACCAATTCAAATTCACCCAACTGCATATAATAGTGGAAAGTAATATAGATGTTAAAAATATGGAGCATTAAAAGAAAAGTACAAACAGGATGACAAAAGACAGTGAGCAGAGCTAACAGAAGCAAATTCAAATAGAAAACTTAGGCAGAACTATTAGAACAAATTACTAAAATGTAACTCTAGCACAATTATGACAGTACAATACGCAATTTACAACATATACGACATCTATTAAATCAAGGATAGCAAGGTTAGACAAATTTACAAACAATAATGGATAAAAATGAAGAAAAAATACACTGAACTGCACTACAACCACAAATTTTACAATTAACAGGACTGCACAACTAGACAAAATTGGATTTGTATACTTCAATCAAGGCAGTAACAACACAACAATGTAAGCCGGCCATTTAATTTGAACTACACAGATGCATACCCTACAGAACGCACATGACTTTATCGACTAGCCAAAGCGGTATAAACAAAGATATGAGTCAATCTAACCACCCACCCTACAGATACAACCACGACATTAAAACATAAAACCTGGAGAAAAAATACGCTAGAAAATAAAATAATCTATCCACAGGCTGTATGAAGCTAAAACGTGACTTACCTTATTGCCAGGACAAAAAAAATCCTCTAGTTCCACCGCTGTTCTTTCAGCACCGATGAAAACTGGACGCGTAGACCGTTCCCTAGGCCTAGCAAATTGAAACAGCTGACACGGTGCAGACTCCACTTTGATCTGACATTGTCTTGATATGCGACATCTTCGGCAGAAAAATTCTACATTTTATCGAAGCAGGATGCAGTAGGTAATATATGCTTCACAAATAATCCGTTAATAACTGAACAAGGAGAGACTGCACTGCAAACTTGGACTCGAAACCTCTCACAAGCTAGCAGACGATAACTTGCGCCATCTTTGGAAACTGGAACAGTGGAACGAACTGCATGCGACGTCTGAAGTTATTTATGTAAAAATTACCTTGGCTGTGGATCGATAATCCACCGGCTTGTGGCCCCCAAATTTTATTCGGAGTTCCTAAAATGTTAAGGTGGGGCTTGAGTCCTTTGGTTTTATCCTGTCTAGGGTAAGATTTTCTAAGCTTGGGAGCACTCCTCACGGCATTTCATCTTGCCGGTTATACTTTTAGGTGCAGCCTTTAAATACTTCTTTACTTTTCAACATTCAAGAATTTCACAAGGCCAGTCTGGACATGAAGAAGAATATTCATTTATTACGTGGAACAAGCTCCGGATAATATGCATCCAATATTCAAATACGACAATGGCATAGCCTAGCCAGTCTTGAAAACGTCACTAGTCAGTTGACTATGGACAAGATGTCTTTGACATGTTGCTGCAGACTTTATTAATAATCTCCTCACACATTCGTTTGGCATCAGCATTCACTTGTCCAAATATATATCAAACCAGCATAGACTCCATGTAGTAGATGGACAATCTTTCTGTCATAAATCTTTATAAGTCTATGTAAGAGTACACATCTCGGAGCTGGACAAAATACGTCCGTTCACCTCAGTGACACAATATGAAAGGCCCGCGAAGCAACGCTCACGTCTGCTAAGTGGAGCGGGCAAAGCCGTCTGCCACAATTAACCAAACGATCATGACGTACTTCCGGGAGAAACCCAGGAAACGGATATCAACAAGCTGGTCTGTAAACAAGCCTTGTCGAATACGATAGATATGTTATGATTTAACTCATAACACCTAGGAATAAGTGAGAGCAGATGGAAGGGGACGGCGAGAATAAAAACACCTACAGGAGAAACAGTACTCTACTCTAGTAGAGAGGATGGTCAGCACAGCGAAGGCGTTGTCGTTATCCTGAAGAAAGGAATCAACAACAGACTGATAGGAACAAGACTGAGATGGAAATTCACAAACACCAAAATTATACAATGCTATGCACCAACAAACGACAACAATGAAGAGGTCAATGACGAATTCCATCAACAACTGCAAAAGGAAATGGAAACTGCATCTAGGTACAATCTTATTATAGTAATTGGAAATCTCAATGCGAAAGTTGGAACACACAATACTTATAATGAACAAGTAATGTGGAAATGTGGCAGTGTAACAGTAAATGAAAATGGGGACAAACTAATAAGCTTCTGTCGCTTTAACAACATGGTGATTATAGGACTATTTTTTCCACACAAATAAGTGCACGTTAACGTTGGAATCACCAAATGGACGGGATAGAAACCAGATAGACCACATTATGAACAATGGAAGATGGAGGCATGCATTACAAGACGTGAAAGTGGGAAGAGGTGCAGATGTGATTATCACCTAGTAGTAGCAAGACTGAAGGTGAAACTCAGAGCTGCTGGATCAATTGCAATCAAGCAAAAAAGATATGCCATCATGAAACTTAAGGACCTCCTCACAAAGCTTTCGTGGTTGATGTAAAGAGACGATATCAAATTGCCAAAAACCAGGAAGGTAGAGCGACTGATGATTCAAATATATAAATTAAAAAATAAAATTGTATGAAATCAGTCTTACAGGCTAACAGTAAACAGGAAACACGGGACGTTTCGAGTTTTACCCTTCGTCAGCCACAGTTACAAACAAGTGACAAGGACAAGAATTACATACATATACTACAAAAACATACGATAATGAGAAACATACACAATAAGAGCGATACAAGCGGATGAAAAAAAGTGAACAACAAATGTGATGAGCGAAAAAAGAACAATTATAATGTATGAAAATCGTAAAACCCGAAAGAAATATCCAAACAAGAAAGTAAATAATCCGCGAAACACAAAACTGAATTAATGAAACTACTAAAGCAAGTCCAAAGTCAAGTAGCTAGATCCTTGGAATAAAACACCGAAGATGGCTTGTCCTATAGCATCCATTGAAGTGACGTATAAGATAGCGACAATTAAAAAGGATACGAAACGAAATAAACCAAAAAAACATAAAATGATAGATCAGGAAAACAACGACGGAAGAGATAAAGAAGTTTGAAAAAGAGAGAAAAGCCACCATTATTTATGCAAAATGATGCAGGACATTAAGGCCCCTGGGAGATAGACAACCCATTTGAAAAATGAGACGATCCTCCAAGGAAAAGCGAGTTCGGTCATCACCAACGCAAAAAAGGAGAGCAGTAACATTTATTTCAGAATTACCTGAACAGTCATGCGTACTAAAATGATGAAGAGTCACCTATGTAGGTTTGCAATGATAAATGTCATTTAAGTGCTCAAAAAACCACGTCCTCAGAAGGGACCCCCAAGTCATTACAGGAACAGCTATCCTATAGCCCTCCAAAAGAAAGTTAAAGAGAAGCCGACTAAAACAACGTGACGGAGAACTGTGAAGGCCGAGATGCAGAGAATGAACCAGAATTGGGGCACTGTACGAAGGATGGTTGCCGACCAAACAAAGCGGAAGAAGTTTGTTGCTGCCCTACTAGATGCCTCCAGGCATGATGGCCACTGACTGCTTTGACATCCTGCGGCTAAGGCTCAAAGAAGAAGATGACATGGCTGTAAAACATGCAGAACAACAAATACAAAAACAAAATAAGAAAATATCTACTAAACCAGCTACATATTTTCATGAATAGGTGTTTGCGTACAATAGAAGGATTGAAATGGTACGACCAGCGTGAAACTGTAGACATGAACCAGACAAGTGAAATTAGAAGTAGAAATAAGAAAACGCTTGAAATTAATTAGCCACACATTTATGAAAACTGTTAACAAAATTTAGATTGTAACGATGACATAGCTCTTGTGTTTCATAACCGTAACCAGATGCACGTCAGATATTACCATTTGATGAGAAGTCACATCAAGTGTGTATGACATTACCAAGTAAAAAGACACAACAAACAACAATAAATACGGGAAACCATAGGACAAAATAACTACTTTTTACTTCTTTGTTTGCTTCTGTGTACACTTCTTGAGCCTTGGCTTTGGAACATCTGGTTTTGCTTGTGTTTAAATCTGCTTTCTTGTTTTTTCTGTCGTTTACCTTATTGATAGTTTCTGTTGTTATCCATGCATTTTGTTGTTGCTCCCTTTTGCCCAGTATCAAAAGAGACAAGAGGAAGTAGACCGAGGAGTTGGCAAGAGAGGCAGAAGATGCTGCAGCCAGAGGAAATATGAGAGAACTGTATAACAGCACACAGAAGCTAACAGGGAAATGCAAGCAAACAAGTTGCTTCATAAAAGACAAGAATGGAAAACTGCTCAGCAATATACAAGAGCAAGTGAAGATGTGGACAGAATATTTTGAGGACCTTCTCAATAGACCAGCTCCAAAAAACCCCCGGGAAAATCCAGCCAGCAGAAGAAGAGCTACAAATTAACGATGAAAGACCAACGAAGGAAGAAATAAAGAAAGCCATAAAGCTGCTAAGAGATGGAAAAGCGCAAGGACCTGATGGCATTCCAGCAGAGGCTACAGAGATGTTATATAAATTACATGGTAAAGTCTGGGAAAAGGAATAGATACCAGCAGAATGGAAGGAAGGATATCTGGTTAAGTTTCCTAAGAAGGGAAATTTACAAGAGTGTACACATTATAAAGAAATAATGTTACTATCAGTGCCAGGAAAAGTATTAAACATGATTATCATTGAAGATTAAAAGAGTCCATAGACAAGAAACTGAGAGATAAACAAGCAGGTTTTCGACAAAGCAGATCCTGTACAGACCAGATAGCCACTTTGAGAATAATACGCGTAGTTGAACAAAGTCTGGAATGGAATTCACCTCTATACCTTGTACATCGGATTTGTGGTCTGCGAAAAGGCATTTGACAGTGTAGACAGAGAATCACTTTAGAAATTGATGAGGCATTATGGAGTTCTCCTGAAGATCATTAATATAATAAAGAAAACATATGAAGACATGACATGCAGAGTTCTTCATGAAGGACAGCTTACAGAACCGTTTGGGATAAGAACAGGAGTGCGACAGGGATGCCTCTTGTCTCCATTTCTTGTCTTACTAGCAATAGACTGGGTTATGAGAACATCGACAACACAACAGGAATGGAATCCAGTGGACTTTGACTAAGCGGTTGGATGATCTGGATTTTGCTGATGACTTGGCTCTTCTGTCCCATAACCGTAACCAGACGCAGGACAAATTGAAAACACTCGATAAGCGGTCACAGCAATTGGATCTGAAAATACACATTGAAAAGACAAAATGATTAGAATAAATGCAGTTAATGATAACAGGGTTGAACTTGAAGACACACCCCTAAAAGATGTAGAATCGTGCACATATCTTGGCAGCAATATAGACAAAGTTGGAGGGACAGACAGTGATATCATATTAAGAATACAAAAAGCAAGAGGAGCCTTCATTGCACTGCGAAATATATGGAGATCAAGAGAAATCGAATCCAACACGGCAATAAGAACTGGCTCGGAGACATGCAGAACAACAAAGACAACAACCAAAAAACTACAGACTTTCATAAATTGGTGCTTGCGTAGAATATAGGGATTAAAATGGTATGACAAGGTTACCAACGTGGAACTGATGTCAAGAACCAGACAAGTGCCAGTGGAACAAGAGATGAGAGGAAGACAATGGCGATGGATAGGACACACACTGAGGAAACCTGTTGATAGCATTACAAGGCAGTCCTTGTTCTGGAACCCCCAGGGCAAGAGAGGCAGAGGTAGACCAAGAAGCACATGGAGAAAAGAGCTGGAAACAGAGGTGAAAATGATGAGGAGAACGTAGAAAGAGCCTGAGATGATGGCACGTGACAGGAGGACTTGGCATGTGTTTGTTGAAGGCCTATGCTCCTTTGGTAGTGGAATGTTATGAATGAATGAATGATCAGGACCAAAAATATCGCTGTGAATTTGTCACAGGCACACACTCCCTGCCCTACACGACGCCACCAGGCGTGATGGCCACTGACTGCTTTGACGGTCGGGGGCTAATGATCTAAGAAGAAGAAGAATAGACTCCATAGAGCGCCGACAGTTATTGATGAGGTTGATGTTCTCATGGCAAGCCCAAGAAATGATGATGATTATTTTCTTGTGAGTGTAAGAGTTAGCAAATCTCACCATTGGCATCGTCATCGGTCCGTTGTTTTATTGCCTATGCCTTTCTCTTAATCTCTCCTGATTTCGTTTTTCATTTAGGCTGTGTACATTTTCAGATTATGAAGCATCAATGTAATAGCACTGTTTTTGTTGATCAGAATAGACATCACTGTCGTATAGTAGGTCAATCTTTATCGCTCTATCTTTTCCTACATCTTCCTTATATTAATTTCTCCCACATTGTGCTCTTTCATCGGTGTTAAAGTCCCTAATTGTGTTCTTACATACGTGTTAAAATAATCGTTATTGCTCGCGACCTTCTTTATTACTCGAGACTTGTATCTAAAGTGTAACTTAACACATCTGTTTAAGTTTCCCACCTTGTTAAACACATCTGGTTTCACCATAATCTTGTGGAACACCAGCTTGGTTATGGACAATGTCTGTGATGTATAAGCCCACGTGCAAATATCGTCAGACATACCACCTTAGAGTATTGATTATTTTGGCAGATACGCTGCCGACACAATATGGTAGTTTTTTAATGGCTAAGCCACTGTTTAAAAAAAAGACGGTCACTACCTGGCGACACAAAAACCGGCGTACATTGGACGCAGGTGACAAAGGCTCGTGACACTGACATAAACCTTTCCTTCCAGAGGGAAAAAGAGAGCGGCATGCGTCTTATATGTCAACAAGGAGATAAGGAAAAACCGTCTCACACAAGATAATAAAACAGGAAAGACACATAAAGCGTTGTGACAGAAGAGGCCGGGTGATTTTGCATTAGCCGGCCAATCATCAAACACCGTGGTGTCACGCAAACGAAAACATAGCACGGTATTGTGTAAGTAAATAAATTAAGGGGCTGCTGTAAAACTGGTAAGGAATATAAGTATATAAACCAATAAAACGGTATTGAATCAGATCTATAAATAACGGTTCACATGAAACAAGGGACGTTTCGGTTTTTACCCTTCGTCAGCCACAGTTACAAACAGGTGACAAGGACAAGAATTACATATAAGTACTACACAAAAATACGATGATGAGAAACATACACCAAATGAGCGATACAAGCAGATGGAAAAAGTGAACACCCACAGTGATGAGCGACAAAGGAACAATAATAATACAGTAAAATCGTAAA
Source organism: Oreohelix idahoensis (assembly GCA_024509875.1). Classification (NCBI taxonomy): domain Eukaryota; kingdom Metazoa; phylum Mollusca; class Gastropoda; order Stylommatophora; family Oreohelicidae; genus Oreohelix; species Oreohelix idahoensis. The sequence continues at coordinate 134,614 of JAMPIV010009952.1, read as the reverse complement.
ACCTGAAAGAAATACTGAAACAAGAAAGTAAATAATCAACGAAACTAAAAAAAGAATGAACAAAATTTCGGAACAAGTAAAAGGTCACTTAGCTAGATCCGTAGATGATTGGAATACAACACCGAGGTACCCTGTCCTAGAAATCGTCTAAGGAAGTGTAGCACGGTATTGAAAGTTTATGGCGAATAGCCCATCCAACTTTAGCCAGTGACACGCGCTGACAGGGGCCCAGAGAGATTCAAGGCCTAGGGGACCAGATAGGCTCTTGGCAATTGGTTTATGTGCGGAGTTATACGTCACAGAGCTAAGGGACACGCCATGGACGTTTAGAAATATAATGTAGCGTAATGTTCCCTAGAGATGAGTACAAAGTTTTCAACAGCGTGGTGTAGAGAATATCCCAAAAGCATAGCCTGCAAATAATTCATTGTGGATAAAGTAATTCATATCTGTGATGTGTTCTTAAAAGAATTTGCAAAGGGAAAAGGAGTCCAAATAAGTCTGAGACTTCACCTTACGTATTTGACGTCTAACCAGGCAGAAGTTAGCAAAGTGTTCGTCTGGATAGCGGAATTCGCCAGTTAGGACATCCTTTACTTACTAAGTTTTAAAGGAAGCGTTCTCGTCCCCGATTAAGACGGTTGTAGCAACATTGTGTTTCACCTGCTATCAAGTGCTCACAAGTTGATTGCAGATTCCAACACCAAGTTCAACTCACTAGAAAGCTAACCGCACGAGTGTCGCGCCGTTATCCCGAAGTGGACATTAATTGTCACAGCACAGTTGGATAAGATATATGAAAATTAATAAATGTAAGAAAGATATATAGCATCTGATAAGTGGCTTGTTAAATGTTAGACTTCCATACAAGTAAAGGGTGAATAGGAAGGCGAATATTCTCACAAAGAGATAATGTCAGTTGAGAATGGATTCTGTTTCCTTGCGACAAATCTCCCCCTATTATTTTTTCTGAATTATTATAATTATTATTTAGCCCAAATCCTCTCATACTGATGAAATGACACATATATTGATTTAAGAGGCAGTACATGTAAGAAACTCACTCGGCCACATGGTAGATGGTATAACTTATATACAGATATTTAATCCCTAAACTACATACACGGCACAAAAACAAATGAGACGGTAAACGAAAATAATAATATGGTCATAAACCCTGAATGACTAAAAGTCATAGTATGCCCTACTAATCATCATTAGCACTTGTGCGACTATCATAAGAATTGCTTAACTTTATTGATTATAAAGTTTCTTAGAGATAATCTGGAAGGCACTTTAAATTTAGTTCCGTGAGTATTTAAGTGAAGTTCTGATTGGAATTTTGAATAAGATCTCTGAGATATCTGGAGGAAAAATAATCCTTATGCTTTATGGACTTGGCTGTAACTCTGTGTTGTCAACCCTGGTGCAGGTTGTAAGGTGCTGTCATCCAGCAGCGATATGACGTTACACGTGCGCGTGTTGAATCATGACCTTTTATGCTTAGGAGTTGACGAGATCTCTAGCTTTAGGTTCTGCTGATCGGTCAAAATACTGACTGTCTGTTACCGTCAGGCACCGGGCACTGAATTCTGGAACTGCGAATGTTGTCCGCTCAGAAACCTAAAAGTCTAAAGACACAAATGTGGCTTCATGAGTTTTACTGTCATATGGGAACAGCTTTCATTCCCATTCATACCACATACACCAGGCATATCAGAATTATCCTCTTTCATTCAATAAGAGGACTATTATGTCATATAATCTAGAGATCACAGGCAAACTGTCCATGTTATTTAAGATATTTATACTTCACTTTCATCCAGTCACAAATCAGGCATATCAATGTTATATTCATCTGACTTCCTTTCTTGAGATGGCTGTTGTGTCACAGAGTCTAGAGTTTACTGGCAAATTTCCCTGTTACATATGATATGCATACTTCACTATCACACAGTCATGCATCAGGTATATCAACGTAATGTCCTCTGACTTCATCTCATAATTTAGACATGATAGGTAAACTTAGACATTGGTAACTTCATGAGTTAATTAATCCAGCAAATCTCTTTTCCAAAGAACTATCTTCTGCAACTCCGTTCCTTCACACAATGATGAATAGCAATAAAATATAATACATTAATAATACACAAATAGATAAAGTGAATGATCGATTGGCCAAGCGATCAGAGCGCATTCCTCTGTAACACAAATATGGCACACTCCAGTTTAGCTGCTGTAAATGGGCACTCAGGTGTGCTCTTGAGCTAGGTAAGGAAATTGCACCGAGGAAGGGAACTGGTCATTTAACCTTGTAAAAGCTGGATATTCCATAATGATGCATCAAACATTTCATTTCCCTATGACAATCTCTGCCATGGGCCTGCCGTTATCTATGTAATAGATAAAGTAATAGAGGTTATCTTCTGTTGGCTGTTTGGCTAGTTGTGATAGGTTTTTATACCAGCAACTGTCACTCACATAGCACATGTGTAGATCATATCAAGAGTAACAATACATCATATTCACCGCTTTGTTAACACCAAAGAGTTTGTAATATAGACTTCCTCGCCATTTAGATGCACTCGGTCCACAGGTTGTGGTTGTAAGTGGCGTTCGGGTCTAAGCCTCGAACTTTTATGTTTGGTGATGTAATCTTAAATTGCGTACCGCGTAGGAAAGCTTCCCCGCGCGGTATTTTGCAAAGTTTATGCGAACCTGAACATCAAGACTTGTATTGATGATTTAACAAGCTAAATGAAGGTGAAGTATGAGCTATTAATCACTGCTAATCGGCCTATAATCTTAGAGGAAAAGCTGTTGATGATATTTATTTAAATACAAGAAGAATTTAATTGAAAACCTGTCTTCCGCCCATGTAGCTATGATTCTTATGGCGAAAGTGACATTACTAAAACTAAGAAAAACTATTAATAGTTTTCAAAAGATACACTAAACTGTTTCCCTTCGCAAAATCCTTTAAAAACACAATACACCACCGATATGAATTATTGCATCCACACTGAATATTGATTAAGGCTAAGCTTTATGGATTTATTCTCTACACAACACTGTACTGAAACTGAACTGAAATCTAGAGACCTGCGTGATACATTATATTTTTACACGCCAATATGTTTGCTAATCTTACCTGTGACGTGAAACGCAGCTTCTCCGCAATAGCTAAGAAGCCATCTGGTTGCTCCCCCTTTAAGCGTGTGTCACGGGCTGAAGTGGGTTGGGCTATTCGGCACCAACTTTCAATGCCAAACGGTATTACAAACAAGTCCAAAGAAAATCAACCGCCTTCCAACTGTCACAAATCTTGCCGGCTAACGAGTCCCTTAGACGTGTTGGGAAATTATTTGTTTAAACAGCCTGGAAAGACTTTTTCACCTGGTCCGGCTGGGCTTTTCACAAATTAATCAATAAATGTGGAAGATGCCAGCTCCAGAGCCTTTGTTACAATGTGGTGACCCATCGTCTTCCACCTGGAAACAAAGGTTGTTCCTCGTCAAGGACTTTTGATATCGTACTTCCGGCATCCATTGTTTCATTCATTCATAAACCTCCACTCCCAAAGGAGCATAGGCCTTCAACAAATACATGCCAAGTCCTCCTGTCACGTGCCATCATCTCAAGTTCTTTCCATGTTCTCCTCATCATTTTCACCTCTGTTTCCAACTCTCTTCTCCATGTACTTCTTGGTCTTCCTCTGCCTCTCTTGCCCTGGGGGTTCCAGAACAAGGACTGCCTTGTAATGCTATCAACAGGCTTCCTCAGTGTGTGTCCTATCCATCGCCATCGTCTTCCTCTCATCTCTTGCTCCACTGGCACTTGTCCAGTTCTTGTCATCAGTTCCACATTGGTAACCCCGTCATACCATCTCAATCCCTCTATTCTACGCAAGCACCCATTTATGAAAGTCTGTAGCTTTTTGGTTGTTGTCTTTGTTGTTCTCCATGTCCCCGAGCCATACAATAGGACTGACTTCACATTTGAGTTGAAGATTCTTATTTTCGTGTTGGATCCGATTTCTCTTGATCTCCATATATTTCCCAATGCAATGAAAGCTCCTCTTGACCCTTGTATTCCTATTTTGATATCGCCGTCTGTCCCTCCAACCCTATCCATATTACTGCCAAGATATGTGTATGATTCTACATCTTGTATTGGTGTCTCCTCAAGTTCAACCCTGTTTTCATTACCTGCATTTATTCGCATTATTTTTGCCTTTTCCCTGTGCACCCTCAGACCCAATTGCTGTGACCTCTCATCGAGTGTTTTCAATTTGTCCTGCATCTGATTACGGCCATGGGACAGGAGAGCCAAATCGTCAGCAAAATCCAGATCATCCAACTGCTTAGTCAGAGTCCACTGGATTCCATTTCTGTTGTGTGTTGTCGATGATCTCATAACCCAATCCATTGCCAGCAAGAAAAGAAATGGAGACAAGAGGCATCCCCGTCACACTCCCGCTCTTATCCCAAACGGTTCTGCAAGCTGTCCTTCACGAAGAACTCTGCACGCCATGTCTTCATAGGTTTTCTTTATTAAATTAATGATCCCCAGGGGAACTCCATAATGCCTCATCAATTTCCAAAGTGATTCTCTGTCCACACTGTCAAATGCTTTTTCGTAGTCCACAAATCCGATGTATAGTGGTGAATTCCATTCCAGACTTTGTTCAACTATTATTCTCAAAGTGGCTATCTGGTCTGTACATGATCTGTTCCGTCGAAAACCCGCCCGTTCACCTCTCAATTTCCTGCTGTTACGTACATTTATTACCTAAAAGGGGGTAGTCTTCGGTCCTGCCAAATGTACGCACCAGTCTTAAAATAGTTATATTATTTGTGCGTTCGATTGATTCACGCACTGACGTGCACAATGCAGTGTGAGTTGCTTTGGACGCACGGGTAACCTAGTTAGGGAATTCTGACGTCATGTTTTGAACGGGGCAGTTCGGACCATGTTTATGTCCGATATATATTTCTTGGATTTTTCTGGCAAGTTTGAAGAAGCCATTATTTTGTAATGATATCTACTGGTATTCATGATGAAGCCAATAGTGGAAGTATCAAGTAAGTGTCGCCCCATGTCATATCGAATGTTTATTGAGTTAAATTAAAGTATCAGGCCGCTCCTAGTTTTGGTCTAGCGGGAATTCATCGTAGTATGTCATTCCTAGAATGGCCAGACGGAGTCGTTAGCCCTTTTGAATTACCGTAGAGGGAGGATACCTACGAGTAAACGAAGTTAATTGATTTGTATGCTTCACATGTTTTTATATGCCGTATTTTCGTCAATGCCAAAGTCGTGGCATGGATATAGAGAGGTTAGTCAACACAGAACTCTAACCTATATTGTCGTGGATGATTTTGTTTGGATTTTATATATATATGCTACCTAAGTATCGTATGGAAAAAGTCTGGAATTGTTACAAGTATGATAAGAAGTATTGCTCATTGAGAATAAATCCGTTGGCCATAAGATACGTCCTTGAAAGAAGGTCAACGGACTTGACTGCAATACATATAATATGGTAGAGGAAGTGACCCTTAGTCACTTGAATAAGAGGACTTAATTGTTAGAGAATCTTCAGGAACTTGAAAAGTAATTATCAACATTTTTGACGTATGACCCTTTTGCACCTGTAACTATGATCGTCTTGTTCCACTCCGTATGTGTCACGTTAAATAAAATATATGTACATTCATCACAGACTTGTGTGCTGCCAGTAAGTGACCAGTTAAACACTACTTGTTGGAGTTCGTTTTGAAGAACATTTTCTGACATTTTGTTCCTTTGCAACCATTCGCGTAATGAAGTTCTTTACCATTAGAATGAACGGACCCAACAGTAAATGGTATGCCAGTGTGGTCTGGAAATAAATAATTTCACAGGAACGTACTCAATCCAAGTATCGGTTGAAAAGAAGATTTGAACTTTCAAGGCGACAACATCTTAAACTTGGAACCTAGTGTGATGATGAATCAGAATCAACTTACGGTTACCAAATGCTCAAGGTCATCAATCAACCTCCACGTCCAGTTTTACAGTGACTGACTGCCTTGGGATCACCTATTCGTCATTATTACGTGCGAGCTGTTGTTATATACGCAGAGCGAAGTATTTTATCCTCAGACGTACATCCACGGAGACGAGGCACATTGTTTTTTCCCGGCACACGCGAGATGAGTATAACGTGCTTTCGTTGTACATTTTATTACTTTTAGCTGTGCCTTCTATAGTTATGTCCATCTTTACATTTTCCATGTTATATGTTATATGTTGTACATTCGTCGTGGGAGGTAGGGAGGTTGATCTGACGAACGAGATCCATCTCGAAGCCAATTCGGGCTCTTCGTCAGACGTTCTGTAGGGCTCAACTTGTAAGTTTCAATTGAGCGATAATTCCGGTCCAAGGCTAGAAACCTTGCCGAAGTTCCGATCGCTAATTGTTCCTTATGATAGTATCTGTTTAGCTGTTTCGTCACGTTTACTTGTTGTTTTTGGTAGTTATTTTTACTCGTATTTAGTTTTATGATGAATTTTGTTTGTATTATGCGCCCGTCTCACCTTTCCTGTCGTTCAGTTTTTTTTTACAAAACCTATGTTTTTACACTGTGTTGTCAATTGTCCTGTTGAGTATCTGATCGTAGTTGTCATCGTAAATTTTTACGATATTCTATTTTAGTTACACATTTCTATTTTTGTTGATTTCTACGATTGTGTTCACTCGTCTTTGATTATCGTGTCTTGTCGGTAATGTTTCTATTGTCTTTCACGTTGTTGATTTCATGACATTTCATTACATAAATTACTATATTGATTATTGATATATTTCATAACTATATGATAACAAAAGATACCGTTCTAGGACAGGAACGACGTACACTTGGCAAAGTAACAAGGTTAATTAATTTACATTGATTAATTATCATTTTATAAATCAAGAGTATTGTGACTACTTATAAAGCATAATGTATTCACTAGATTATTTCATTAAGCAAGCAAAAGCTCTTCAGATGGCTCCTGATGAAGCAAAAGCATTTGCACTTGCAGAATATAAGAAAGCTCAAGAAATAGAAGCTGAAAAACAGAAAAAAATGATAATGAATCTTAGAGATAGAAAAGTCAGAAAGGGAAATAACAAGAATTACAATTCTTTTAAAGGGAAACAATTTTGTCAAACTTCTCTATATAATATATCTTCTAGCCAATCTCACAGATCACGAGATTTTCATCAGAATAATTTTGGAAATAATCAAAGCAATAATTATTATCATAATGGGAAATTTAGATCTCAATCTTTCAATAACAGACAAGGTTATCAAAATAGACAGTATGGTCAATGGCACAATGGTAATGGTCATACTAACTGTGATTTTAACGTAAACAAAAATGCAAATACTAGCAATTTTGGGGATAATAACCAAAGTCGATCGCTACGAAGATATAGATCTTCGAACCAGCCACGACAACACTCTAATGTTGCTTTGAGTGATACACATTCAAACAGGGAACAGGATAATAATGTTAATGCACATAGTGCTATGTCATGTTCTCTGGATTTCGAACAGGTCAAGTCTTGTGAGGAGAGTAATACCCCATTCCAGCCCAAGGCGATCACAACGCTGCGATGCGGGCAAATTATACCAAGCCTACCAGCGGCTTGTACGGCCACGTCAGCTACTGACTATGGAACAGGAAGCCTTAAATTAAATAAGGGTTTTATAAATGGCATTCCATGCTCTCTTTTATTCGATTCAGGCTGCAGTACTGTGGGAGTGCGGAACTCTTCGGTCGACCCCGCCTGTGCAACTGGAGAGACCATCCAATGTGTTACTTTTAGTGGGACAGTGGAAACATTCCACACAGCCATTATTGAATTAAATACACCATTTTTTTCAGGAAAGATCCACGCCTGTCTGCTTCCGAATCCAATTAGTGATGTCATATTGGGTCGAATACACAGTATAAAAGAGTGTACACCAGAGCAAATTGCCAAATGGGAAAAGCAGAATATACAGAATGCCTATGCATTTAATACTATTCCTAGATTTGTTTCATATGCTCATATTGCTAAATTGCTATGTAATGATAAGATCTTGGAATCTAGCATCGAAAATGATTCCATTGTTCATTACGCCACTGTTGCTAATGCATTACAGCCTTTACGACATGCGTCCATTCTTAAGAAGGATATTAAGGTTTCAACGCAACCTGTGAAGACTAGTAAGTCACTCCGGGGGACATATACCTTCCCTCGACTTGATCAGCAGGCAACTGATCGTAAGAAAAAACTTACGTTTGTGAAAAAGGAAAATGATGTTCCTAATCAAAATAAGAGTAGTTGTAACTCCGTTGGGAAAATTAATACCAATAAGGTTGCCAGTAAGATTTTAACTTTGCCCAGCAAGCAGGTGTCTACGACATGCCGTACACCTACACCTTTGTCTGGCATAAGTAATAATAATCAAGTACAAAAGTATGGTACATTTAAGAATAATCCTACAGGTATAAATAAGAAATATTATAATATACCTAAGAGGACTAATGTTACCCATCAACCTTGTTCACATTCTTGTGACTATGGTACCACTTATATTGGTAGAGGTGCATCTTCTCGCACCATCCTTGTGCAAAATCTGCCACAGCGAACTAGTTGGCAAGCACTAGGAGATTTTCTCAACCACACGGCAGACGTTAGGTTCGAGCGTCTGTTACCTCATACCAATAACAGGTATGGTGACGCCGTGGTTACTTTCAGGACCAATAGAGATGCTCGCATGGCTATCGAGCGGGATAATGGTGTGTATTTCCACCACCATTCTCTCCGATTACAATTGGTTCCCGATTCTGCGTCACGCAGATAATAACCTACGGATATTTGATTTTGATTTCACATTCTTTGATGACTCAGCCTATGCAGTCATCATCTCTTTCTTGTACTAGTTACTTGTTCTTTTTCTAGTTCTCATGAACTATTCCATTGGAATTTTATGTCTTTCGGGTTAGTTAACGCTCCTGCCAAGTTCGTACGCATGATGCGCCGCATATTGTCTCATCGTCCCGATGTCATTACTTATATAGATGACATCTGTCTTTTCAGTGACTCTTGGGATGAACATATTCATGGATTAAAAGCTTTACTTTCTACCTTACGGGATTATAACTTAACAGCAAAACCTTCAAAGGCTTTTGTCGGTTTTCATGACATCTCATTTCTGGGTCACCGCATAGGTCATGGTTTCATGTATACAGAAGACAGTAACGTCTCTAAAATTTTAAACATCTCGGCACCTAAGACAAAAAAACAAGTTAGATCTCTTTTAGGACTAATACAGTTCTATTCAAAATTCATCCCTCATTTGTCTACTATAACTGCACCTTTTTCGTCTCTACTGAAGAAAGGCACATCTAATGTAATAAAGTGGTCGCAGGATCACCAAACGGCGTTAGACTATATAAAACAATTTTTTTCAAATGAACCTTTTTTGAGGTTGCCTAACAAAAATCTCACTTTCATTCTTCGCAGTGATGCATCTTCTTACGCTATTGCTGCAGTTTTGATGCAGGAATATAACGGCACCTTATTTCCGGTGATGTACGTGTCCAGAAAACTTACGGAGAGCGAACTCAAATACTCCGTTCTGGATAAAGAGCTCCTCGCATTAGTATGGGCAATCTCAAAACTGGAACGTTACCTCCTCGGCTCACACTTTGTGGTGGAATCTGACCAAAAAGCTCTTACCGCACTGAACACGAAGAACGTTAAATCATCGAAGTCAGCGCGTTACGCTATAGCGCTTCAACCATTCAATTTTGAAATACGAGCTATTCCTGGAGTGAAGAATGTGTTCGCAGACTGTTTGTCGAGATGCCCAAGCGAACTTGTCGAAACTAAACCACTTCCAGATGTTGAAACATCCTCACCGATAACATGAATAACTTTGTACATTATCATTGATTGTACATCTATAAAGACTGTTTATATAACTGAAGTATTCGTATAAGTATAACTTTCAGGATATACTTACTTATAGATTATAACATTACTTCTTGTATAGTAACATTTTATTAGTACGGGAACATTGATACTATAGTAACGTTTTATTAGAACGGGAACAGTGGTATTAGAGTAACATTTTATTAGTACGGGAACATTGGTACTACAGTAACTTTTTATTAGTATGAAAACATTGTTAAGAGCGACAAATATACATTTGTTATTCCTATGGAACATATTACACTACATATCGTGTTCGAGAATATATTTTATCGTGTATCGAACATTGAGAACATCGTCTCGTCGATTACTAACTAGTTGTAACTGAACATTGACATATTGATAGTGATATTGGAATTACTTAGAATATATTAGTAACTGGTTATTTGTTAGTAATTAAGAAATATATAAATTAGAATAATTCAATTTAATCTATTTAATTGATTATGGATCACACACATACTAACTTTCTTAGTTGTCACGTAATACCTGCATTCACGGGTCTTAGTTATGATATCTCACTGTTAGATCACTATTCAACCGTACTAGTGTTAGAAAACATTAAGGGTGTTGATTCTTAAAGTGTTTAATTTTGCATTGCTTCATTTTTGCACATTGTATTTTCAGTTTTTCTGTTTTATTGATTCTCTTGTCATTGATCATCATCAGTGTTGCTGTTCATTTTCATTTTTGAAATGATATGTTTCAAATTTTTTTGTTGTTGAAAACTTAGTTGAATTTTATTATCATCTTTTTTTTATGGTTTTTTCATTTTTCATTTTCAACTTGTTTTTACTTCGAATATTACCACATCGTTCCAAAGTAGGTCGATTGTGGATGTGTGCTTTAATGCATACTATCATTTAGTTATATTGATTTCGTTTAATATTCTTTTCTTAATATGGTATTACTTTATGCATTTCATATCTTGTTGTAGTTTTGACTCACCTCTCTCGGGTACTAAGTTCAAAAAAATTAATAGAATTAATTTTTTTTAAGGGGAGGTAATAAGGGAGCTGTTACGTACATTTATTACCTAAAAGGGGGTAGTCTTCGGTCCTGCCAAATGTACGCACCAGTCTTAAAATAGTTATATTATTTGTGCGTTCGATTGATTCACGCACTGACGTGCACAATGCAGTGTGAGTTGCTTTGGACGCACGGGTAACCTAGTTAGGGAATTCTGACGTCATGTTTTGAACGGGGCAGTTCGGACCATGTTTATGTCCGATATATATTTCTTGGATTTTTCTGGCAAGTTTGAAGAAGCCATTATTTTGTAATGATATCTACTGGTATTCATGATGAAGCCAATAGTGGAAGTATCAAGTAAGTGTCGCCCCATGTCATATCGAATGTTTATTGAGTTAAATTAAAGTATCAGGCCGCTCCTAGTTTTTGGTCTAGCGGGAATTCATCGTAGTATGTCATTCCTAGAATGGACAGACGGAGTCGTTAGCCCTTTTGAATTACCGTAGAGGGAGGATACCTACGAGTAAACGAAGTTAATTGATTTGTATGCTTCACATGTTTTTTATATGCCGTATTTTCGTCAATGCCAAAGTCGTGGCATGGATATAGAGAGGTTAGTCAACACAGAACTCTAACCTGGTCGTATTGTCGTGGATGACTTTGTTTGGATTTTATATATATATGCTACCTAAGTATCGTATGGAAAAAGTCTGGAATTGTTACAAGTATGATAAGAAGTATTGCTCCTTGAGAATGAATCCGTTGGCCATAAGATACGTCCTTGAAAGAAGGTCAACGGACTTGACTGCAATACATATAATATGGTAGAGGAAGTGACCCTTAGTCACTTGAATAAGAGGACTTAATTGTTAGAGAATCTTCAGGAACTTGAAAAGTAATTATCAACATTTTTGACGTATGACCCTTTTGCACCTGTAACTATGATCGTCTTGTTCCACTCCGTATGTGTCACGTTAAATAAAATATATGTACATTCATCACAGACTTGTGTGCTGCCAGTAAGTGACCAGTTAAACACTACTTGTTGGAGTTCGTTTTGAAGAACATTTTCTGACATTTTGTTCCTTTGCAACCATTCGCGTAATGAAGTTCTTTACCATTAGAATGAACGAACCCAACACCTGCCCATGGACTCCTTTAATCTCTCAAGGACAATCCTGTTCAATACCTCTCCCGGCACTGATAGTAACATTATTCCTCTATAATTTGTGCACTCTTGTAGATTTCCCTTCTTAGGCAACTTAACCAGATATCCTTCCTTCCATTCTGCTGGTATCTCTTCTTTTTCCCAGACTTTACCAAGTAATTTATATAACATCTCTGTAGCCGTGTCGATATCTGCTTTGATGGCTTCTGCTGGAATGCCATCAGGTCCAGACGCTTTTCCATCTCTTAGAAGCTTTATGGCTTTCTTTATTTCTTCCTTCGTTGGTCTTTCACCGTTAATTTGTAGCTCTTCTTCTGCTGGCTGGATGTCCGGCGGGTTTTGTGGAGCTGGTCTATTGAGAAGGTCCCCAAAATATTCTGTCCACCTCTTCATTTGCTCTTGTATATTGCTGAGCAGTTTCCCATTCTTATCTTTTATGAGGCAACTTGTTTGCTTGTATTTCCCTGTTAGCTTCTTTGTGCTGCTATACAGTTCTCTCATATTTCCTTTGGCTGCAGCATCTTCTGCCTCTCTTGCCAACTCCTCAATATACTTCCTCTTGTCTCTTTTGATACTTCTTTTTACTTCTTTGTTTGCTTCTGTGTACACTTCTTGAGCCTTGGCTTTGGAACTTCTGGTTTTGCTTGTGTTTAACTCTGCTTTCTTGTTTTTCTATCTTTTATCTTATTGATGGTTTCTGTTGTTATCCATGCTTTTTGTTGTCTTTCCCTTTTCCCCAGTATTTCTTCACATGTCTCCTTCCATACCGTTTTGACCTGCTGCCAATAATCTTCTGTATTCTCTACATCTTCCAACTGTTGGAGCACTTGGAATTTGTTGGATACTGTGACCGCAAATTTGTCTCTTGTTTCTTGATTTCTTAGCTGTCCTACATTAAACTGTTGTCTATAATTTTGCATTGTTGCATATCTCTTGAGTTTCATTTTTACTTTGGCTATCAGAAGATGGTGATCTGATGCCACATCTGCTCCTCTATATACCTTTACATCCTGCAATGATGATCTAAACTTCTTCTTTATGCATATATGATCGATCTGATTTTCTGTTCTATGGTCTGGTGATATCCATGTTGCCTTGTGTATTCTCTTATGTGGAAACATGCTTCCTCCTATAGCCAGTTGATTTGAAGCCCAGAAGTTTGCGAATAGTTCTCCATTTTCATTCATTACTCCTAGCCCATGTTTTCCCATGACTTCTTCAAATCCAGTATTGACTGTACCTATCTTTGCATTCATGTCACCCATCAAAATTGTGATGTCTCTTCTTTTTACTTTATCCATAATTTCCTGTAGTTTAGTATAAAATGCTTCTTTCACAGACTCTTCTTTGTCATTAGTTGGTGCATAACATTGGATGACATTGACATGAATTTTCTTTTTAGCTGTTTTGAAAATAGCTGTTATTATTCTGGGTCCCACAGCTTCCCATTCAATGAGTGCTTTCTGTGCTTCTTTAGATAACATAAGAGCTACCCCTTCACTGTGGTGTGAACTTTCGTCTTCGTGTCCTGAAGACAGCACCAATTCACCTGTGATGAGTTTCTTCCTGTCTACCCCCTTCCACTTTGTTTCACACATTCCCAGAACCTCGATTTTGTATTCCCTCATTTCTGCTGCTACTTGTGCCACTTTCCCTTGTTCGTTCAATGTCCGAACATTCCAGGTGCCAAATCTGGAAGTTCTCCTAGAAGAAAGAAGGTTAGTCAGCAACACAGACTCCTTTCGGCTTTCTCTGTGTTGCATCATACGCCTCCCCGCGAGAGGACCTTCCCCTGTCTTGGATGGCTGTGTTTTATTTTCTTTATTTGACTTGTCCATATTTGTTGAAGTTTTTTGTGGTTTAAATTTTTTTTTACAGGATGGGGTAACCGGCCCCATGCCCAACCCTCCTTAGTCGCCTTCTACGACATGCTTGGCAGGGGACAGTGTTACTATTCTTTGCTCCCCTTTCGGGCCCCGGTAACACACGGGTGATCCATTGTTTGCGTGGCCATTTTCTCGTCCACAATGATCTTCGATTGTTTGCACACCGGCTAGCACTGAATAAGGTACCAGGTGGTGTCAGCCACGAGTCTAAACAATAGTTCAAGGTGGTATGTCTGACGTTTATTTACACAGGCCCTTTCCTTTAAAATAAATCGTTTAAGACCGAGCTGGTGTGTTACTAGATTGTTGTGAAACCGGATGTGTTTAACAAAGGTGGAAAACTGAATGACATGAATATCTTTACCACCGATGAAAGAACAAATGTGGTTCTTTAGATACCAGTCGCAAGTAATAAAGATAACAGAGCAAATGTTGCTTGACAAAGGGAGCAAGGTGGGGTAAAATAAAATTAGAAAAATGTAGGAAAAGGTAGAGCGATAAGGCTTTGGCGCTCGTTTATCACAGCATTGAAGGATTGTATATCGTCAAAAATATATATAGATAAAAGACTGCGGATAAAGCTTTGGAAAAAAAGCCACTCTGCCACGGAAGCCAGTTACATATATCAGAAAGATGCAGCGTTTTAGAAAACACGAATTGTTCATTAATTGTGCTACTGATGAAATAGCTAAATCATGTTTTTTGTTTTAAATAAAGTTTTGCCTCGTTTTGGCGAGGCACGTCCCTTTCAACCTAGTCGGTTATATTAGGGCGCATGTCCAAATATAAAAGACCCTTAAGTCTGAACGACTACTTTTCCTTTTTTGATTTACTACTTGTTGCTATAAACTTTAATGTAATATCTATTGTAACATTTGCTTGACATAACTACAAGACTCGTTTTGTCTTTACTGTCACAACCTTTGAACATTCTGATTTGTATAAAGTTTACTTTTTACGCAATAAGAACATGAAATGTCCTCAATGGTCTCTCGCGTTAAGGTGACCGGTTTGATTCACGGTATCAACACGCTCAAGTCTGCTCAGATACAATTGGGTGTGAAGCGGAGAAGGGAATGAGTCACCCCACATCTCGATGCTAAATAGTAAAGTCTTTATCATAAGTTTACATTTGCTCACTCGCAACAAGAAGAACTTCATGCAATAATATGGGTTATCTCCAAGACTAGGACGTACTGATGAAAGCTTTTGTGTAATGAGTTAAATATAGGGAATACCAATGAGTGTTACTGTGACACATGTGGCACAAATAACGTGACTTCTGAACATCTGCTTTAAAGATGCACGACAAATGAGGAATAGAGAAAGCACATAAGCCGTCATAAGTGTCATTCCTGGACAAAATATATGTAGCTCGTAGATACCTTCAAGCTGACTGCTGCTTTCTTTGAACATATTCAAGGTGACGTCTGAGAGTACGAAGATAACATATGTGTTCGTCAAGGAGCTTCACTGTTGTAGTGTTAGCAGACTTGTGAGAGACAGGTCGGATGCGAAGCGTGATAGCATTGCCTGTTTTAATTGTGGCAGCTGACATGTAAGCGTATGTGCAGTGATAGTATCACTGACTGGGTATGCAAATGTTGCGTAATTTTTGCGCATGTGATGTGACTGAGTTTTTAATTTAAGAGCACCGTGCGGTGCGATATTGAAAGGCAAGCGAATATGACAAAATGAGATAGATAGTCAGTGTGTGCATCTGGAAGTTATGAAGTTACGATTGATCTGGTAAAGTGAGTCTGTATTACATAACCCTTCCAGGACCAATTGAGTGCCCAGTTTAAACACACGTATTTTCAAGTTATGTTATTTTAGACTAATGAGGATATTTTGTTTTATGTGGAGAAACAGTATGTGTGGTTTGATATCCCTAGACATCGCGTCAGCGGGCGGAGAGGTGTCGCCATAGACACATCAGTCCGTAATAATATCAACAGATATGTGTGTTTGTTTCTTTGAAAGCGTGTTACTGTTATTTTGTTTAAAATATATACAAGACAGCGTTTATATATATATATATATATATATATATATATATATATATATATATATATATATATATATATATATATATATATATATATATATATAACCGTTAACATTGTACTTACGAATGGGTACTAGTGGAACTAAAAAAAATAATGAAACAGAAGATTTTTTAGCGAAAACGTGTAGTGGGTTGTTTGTTAAAAACGTTTAATAAAGGCAAATTAATAGGCGCTACGCAAGTACTGAAAAAACCCACTGACCGCAAAGCTGATACGTGGACGAAGAGAGAGACAGAGACAGAGAGATAGAGGAGAGAGATGTGTGTGTGTGTGTGTGTTCGTGTGTGTTTAAAGAGAGACACAGAGCTAGATAAAGAGACGACTTTAAACATTGTCAGTGTGTAATAAATACAATTTTAAATAAATAAGAGTTTGTCGGGAGACAAGGTAATTAACAAAGAAACGAGCAAATATTTTTTAAAGATATATTCTCAACCATCTACAATATACACGCTTAGGGACAGGAGGGAAAGACAAATAAAATAATTATGTTATACATCATAAATGCTAGACGTCAAAGGGCACTTTGACTCCAGCCGATTCACTAACTCAACAAACACATCGTCTTCTGTATTATGACATATCAAATGTTGTAGATATTACCCTTTTTATAAATGTTTGCACTACACATTTATATATAGTAGGATATTGACTTCAACTCCTGTAGCTCACTTCGTCAGGCAAATGTATTTCTTTTTACACATGTGTTCTTATTTTTCTTTTTTCTAATAAGACCCAAAAAAGCTGTAGCTCTCTGTTGAATATAAAAGCCATAATTGCAAAGTGGCTTTTTTAAAGCTTTCACGTTTGTTTATCTGTGAAATGATACGCAGTGGTAACCACGTTTATTTTGTTTTCGGTTTTGATGCATTTCAAATCATTGTTTATATTGTCTGAACTATATCCGAGCATGGAGGTATATTTGTAGTCATTCTTATATGATCAGCATCTAAGCACAATGCTACAGAATACATATGTGGAAGTGAACCTCTAAGTCTGAAAGGCTAATTACACCCACATTGAATCTTGAAATCACCCGCACACTGCCAGGGATTCACCCTATGGTGAAACAATTTAAGAACCACGCATTGCACATTAAGTCACTTGAGACCCAGTTGTAACGCTGGCTGTTACCTGGTAGGCTGCATATAGGAGGATATCGCTGTTGACCCCTGCTAGGCATGGGAGCTTAGAGGTGACTATGTATAGGACATAACAATTCAATGAAAGATCACAGGAACAAAGCACAGTATTTTAGCTCTGCATATTCTAAGAGCCCCCCCCCCCCCCCCCCCAACCCTTTTAGATTGTGGGGAATGCATGTAATGTCATACACTTCTCCCTCCTACTTTGGGACTAGATGTGATGGTCCTACTAGTACAAGCCAAGCTGGAGAAACTGTAGCTGATGACGTCAAATCAATGCCTTTTAGAAAAGCAGAAAAGCCACCCAAAAAGCCTAGATCTAAAGTGTAGATAATACCAAGGAGTCTTCAACTTGGACTTGCATGAATAAGAACGAGAATCTCAGAAGCCTTAGTTAAACAACAACAGCATCAACAACTAAATAATAAAACAGCGATTTTCTTTATCACTGGCTTTGGTCCAAAAAAAAGAAAAAGAATAAAAACGTCTTCTATGAGATGCAATATTATCTGTTTGGGTCAACCTTCATTAATGACTGAGAAGTAAGGGTTTTACAAGTGGTACTATTTAAATGGCTTAACAATTAGTTGAGAGGAGTAGTGGATTTGATGGTACTGTATGGTTGTGATATTACCTAGTGTGATGCATGAGGTCAGCTGTGAAGGCTCCTGAGATAAATGTAGCTGTGAATTTACAGAAGGCCCTTCTTGCTACCACTTACGACCTCACACATATCTTTTTTACTAATGAATGTGGCTACGTATAAATCTAGGGTACTGATATGTAATGTGTTGTGGTAGATTACATACACACACACAGATATTTAATAAGTCTAATAATATTAATAAAATTTATAATACACTGAACTAACTCAAGCTGTTTAAATTTTTGATATTAAATTTTCTTTAAGTTTATTTGTTCTGAACAAAGGTTTTATTTTGGTCAGAACATATGAAAGGTTTTGAAATTATGAATGAAAAGCATGAATATATGTCATAATAAAATAGAAAATGTGTACATATGTATTTCAAATGACTGGTTAATAGTAATTATCTTAAGATAGTCCCAGGAGAACTTATTTCTAGATATGCTGTTGGGGTGATATCATCACTCCCTGTCTATGACTACCAAACATTGTCCATTCACTGATGGGAGTAATACAAGTTTTATTTCCCAAAATTTTTGTGGGTTCTAGTGATGGTAATATAGTTGGTGTGTTAGTTAGTAAATAAGTTGGTGAAGGTCCAGCAGGCCAGACGCTCACGTATCTTGACTGAGTAGTTCTGGTGCTGGAATCTGGTGGCCCCACCTCTCCGTGCTTGGGGGCAATATAAGGCTGCTCTGACAAAATACTAGACTGCACTGGTCCACACTTGTATATATCAACACAGCATTTGACACCGCTTTGGTGCCAAACAGAAACTCACACTTCTGCAACAAAAGTATTGGGTCATGTGTCAGAACTCTACCTCCTGAGCCACTTCTGCACACAACACTACACAACAACACCACATAGACGGGGTCAGATCTCTCTGACCATACAGCACATCTTACCAAGTTGGTTTCACATAGTACTAGTTCCCCAAGACTACATATTCTGAAATATGTTCATTAGCTTCCTGCTATTGAATAAGATAGGTGATATGTTCCACTGATCTCAACACTTGATCCGCCCTTCATAATCCTTGCTGGCGTTTATGTATTTTGTTTGTCTCTAGACCCTGAACTTGGGCTGGGGATCTAGAGCGAATCCTTACTTGTTGTAAGGGATAGATTTTGATATGGCAGTATCAAATCACTCGAAACATTAAACAATATTAAAATATACAAAGAAATGCTTTCAGTCTTACCAGAACTATGAATAGAGAACACAGTTATATTCTAGCAAAACTCAGCTGAGCTGCTGGCTCTAGTATGGCGTCCCTCTAAATATTGCAATTAGCTTCTGGGAACTACACCACTGAAGAATTACTGTGTCTACTACTGGACAATTTATGTTGAATGGCAAAAATGCGCGTCTGTGCGCCGATAATATGATTATCTGTGGCCAATCACCGACTTTCCCCCTTTCAAATTTCAAACCTCCTACCAAAAGTCAATTCAGTCATACCTCAGTCAAGTATGTATTATTGTCTGTTGGTCCGTCTGCCTCTACTTGCTTTTTCATAAAAAACACGCTTGGTTCTATATGCCTTTCTACACGAATCGGTCTCTAGAGTTATTTTTAGCCACAATTTTCCACTATTTCCCCCTCTCTTTCATTCCAACTAGATTTTAGCACTTGAGTCTCAAGGCCGCAATTTTTGAAAATTAGTGACATTTTTTTAACAGTGCAGTCGCTCGTCTGTTATGAACAACACAGTCTTTTGTCAATATCTTCATTATTATCTATCCGTCTGTATAAATGAAAGCATATTATTTCTCTGCTCAAGATGGGCTACCAGACTAGCTAGGTTTTATATTCCTAACATTATTATTAAGAAAAAGTTACTTTTTCAAGGTTAGTTGTTTTTTTGAAATATGTTCGAGCATCTTCTGTAATGCGTTTGCCGCTGAATTCAAATAAAAGGACTAAGTATCGTAAAAGCGTCCAAGAAATGACTGTTGCGTATAATAGCTAAGGTCCCTTTTGTCCATTTCTTTACATTGTGTCAACTTGGGGACGTGACTTTTTTTTCCCTTTCCCCACCAATTGCGTCTTTTTAGCCTTGCTAGTTTCAAGCACGTGTTCAGTCATATTTTTTCTTTTTGATCTCCGTTCCCTCCCGTCTCCAAGGGTAAACATTTTGTCTTCACGTCTAACAAGTTAGTTTCCATGGCGGGTAGTGAACCGCGGCATGGGCGATCATGTCTTCTAGTAGCTTACGCATTATTTTTATCCCCACATTTTATCTTTGGAGATATTTTAACGTTGTATCATGGTTAAATTTATCACAGAGGAGAACGAAGAGATTTATCAGGGTGAGTCAAATTCAAGAGAGGAGCAAAAAACACATAGAGACACTGAGAGTGAGAGAGCGAGAGAAAGAGATAGATAGAGAGAGAGAGAGAGAGAGAGAGAGAGAGAGAGAGAGAGATAGAGAGAGAGAGAAAGAAATTGAATTTAACTTTTTTCAGCGTGTGAGAAGTACAATTTGAAGCAAACCAGAAGATTTATTTTTAAAGATAGGAAAGGTAGTAAATGTAAAATACGTTGATCACTCATGTCAAACGAGTGTAATATTAAATATTACAGCAAGGTTGATAATGACACGTAGTATATTAGACAGGTAAATTATTAGTATCTAAAATCACCACATGAAATCAACAATTCGAATTATCGTAGGTGATGTAGTGGTTAGTTAAGGGAATTTTCTTATAGTTGACTTGGCAGCTTTTATGTGGGTTCTTAGCTGCTAGTAGGAGATCGGTTGGTTTCTGATGTTTGGTTTATTGCAGATTGTAGACTGCTTCACTCTCGTTGCTGGTCAAGTCTGGTTCCAAGAAGTATTATGGAGTAATTACGAAGCTCGTTCAGCGTCTTCAAGATCCGTTTAATGATGGTGTCTAGCTTTGACTCAAGGCCACATAAACCACTCACTTGTTTCACAGTTAGTACCACCGAGTTGTACCACCGACTAGGATCATGAAATAAAAGAAAATATCCTCCTGAGTATTGGGTTTCCTTACACAAAATCAAGTGTACCCATTTTCCTTCCACCTTTCCATCTGCCTCCGATCTTTACCCTCTCTGAGCATTATTATTAATCCCAGTGAGCGGAAAACAGTTATTCATTTATATTGAACTTGCTTACATTTACGTGTGCACTGGTTTAAAATGTTAATGTAATTAATTTGTACATTATTTCTATCATCATTCACTCCTTGATCCCTATGGAACTTGGTACTACCTCTGCTATCGGTTCTCTATGAGAAACTTGCATGAAGCACTCACCAGGTCTTGCAGTGATGGTTCATAAAATCATCATTCTATATGCTGAGGTAGCCAGCCTCGTATGACGTGGGAATCTACTAGCAAATTTCACATGTTAATAAATGCAAAATATAGAATTATAAAATATACAACTTACCCCTAAATCTCTTTTGAAAATACCGACTTCTGGCTCAGATAAATAGTTAAGGCAACGATTGACCTGTCTGTACGGAAATGGGTTGGGCAATTGTAAACAAACAATTCACGCCTGAAGTCAATCTGGAACAATCACTTAAGCGATTACAATTAATCGTTTAGGATGGCCAATGACGCCTTGACCTGACACGAATCGAAGTGTGAATATGTAAACAGTGACTAAGGCACGGATTTCTGTCCTCTGAAAGTGAGTGAGAAATAAACAGATAATGGCAGAGAGAGAGAGAGAGAGAGAGAGAGAGAGAGAGAGAGAGAGAGAGAGAGAGAGAGAGAGAGAGAGAGAGGAACAATACGTAAAAGAGAACGATCAATTATGTGACATGAAGACAGCCGATTTGATAGCATTGCACTCTCTCTGGCAAACCTCAACATCATAGGGTATAAGAGGAACGACTGAGTAAGTATTTAAATATTCCATTTACCAAGAAAAATAATACTTCCAACATGCCTAATAACAAAGACTGGAACATTCTGATGAATACAAGAGGCTTCATTGCAGATTGGCTTCTTTCAGAGTATTCTCTTTAACCTATTTTTGTCTGTAAATTATACTTTTTGGTAATATTTTATTAATGCAGTCTTTCAAGGTGTATATTGTTTAAATAAATAATACTAGAAATGCAATTGCTGCTGAATACGTGCATAAAAAGGGCTTTCGCTAAATGTTTGCATAAAGGGCTGCATAGATTTAAAAAAAAAGTATTTTAGCTAAAATTTAAAATGGTACAGTAGTTTTACATACGCTAAGTTTGATACATGTTTTCTTACTCATGTTTTCGTACATTGATCAGTACGCAAAGTTAAAATAAATCTTTATTGAAAATTTGCTTACCCACGATGTTTAGTCCAGAAGGTTTTGATGAAAGTGATGAAGTAAGAGATAATAGTTTGTTATTTGTTAAGACTGTTAAGGGTGAATACTTATTATACGAATATAACATACAAGACAAATGCTGAACGAATGCATACATAAAGAGAGAAAGAGAGGGAGGGTAAGGCAGAGTAAGAAGAAGCATTTTATATTGTCACTAGTGTAAAAGCCCGTCATAAGTACGGAATTAAATACCTTAAAGCACCAATACCTAAAGGCAATTTTACGTATTCAAAAATTTGTTAGATGTGAATACCCGATTGTCTTTCAGCAGAATACCTAGATTTTCTGCCGTTTTAATTTATACTTTTACATTGTTGCAATTTCTTGATGGAGACAATGCGACGTACAACTTAAATCATGGATCTCCGCATCTTCCTGTCTCCAGTTCATGTACTGTTTATCAGTTGTGTTGTTGACTTCTTTCTATACAGTATAATAAACTGTTCAGTGCCTTCTAGCTTTCGTTCCCAGTCTAATTTTCTTCCGCCGTTACTGCTGCCACAATATATAACAGCATTCTTCTTCTCGTAATACGCCAGCAGAAAGTAAATTGTAGTGCCTGTGCAGCACCACAGTACACGAACTCCGCAGCACCAGCGATGATCCCACGGAATCACACATTCTATAAAAATGTTTGATACATTCTTGATTACTAATAATGCAGTTTTACATTCATTCATATTTTTACATTTTGTTAGTACTTTTTAAAATGAAAAAATACACCGATAACCAAATAATTTTGTACAAAGTTTGAAAATGCATGCCGTTCACATGGAGATGTTAGTGGCGCATGCACACCGTCCTTTCCACATTCTTCTTTAGTAAGTGTTATAATTTCCAGGAGAGTACTAAAAACACCAAAATACTCGAATAAGGGAAACAATACAATTAATGTCTCTAATTTGTTGCATCCCTTAGCGATACGGAGGTTTCTGTCAGAAAATGCTGACATTTTATTTATATGACAATGAAATAAAGGTGGTGGTAGATAGATGTTGTGATGTTTTGCTGTGTTCGTAAACAGTGGTGGTAGATATATGTTTTGTTGTGTGAGTAGACGGCGGTGGTAGACAGATATTGTGTGGGTAGAAGATGGTGGTAGATGGATGATTTTATGTTTTATTGTGTGAGTAGACGGTGCTGGTAAACAGATGTTATGTGGGTAGACGGTGGTGGTAGATAGATGCTGCGATGTTTAGTCGTGTGGGTAAACGGTGGTTGTAGATAGATGTTGTGATGTTTATTTGTGCGGGTAGACGGTTGTTGTAAATAGATGTTTTGTTTTGTGGGTAGGTTCAAAGGTTGTGACCGTAAAGATAAAACGAGTCTTGTAGTTATGTCAAGCAAATGATACAATAAATTTTACATTAAAGTTTATAACAACAAGTAGTAAATCAAAAAAGGAAACGATCGAGCCATTTCATCCGTAGCAAAATTAATGAACAATTCGTGTTTTCTAAAACGCAGCATCTTTCTGATATAAGTAACGGGCTTCCGTTGCAGAGTGGCTTTTTTTCTAAAGCATTATCCGCAGTCTTTTATATATATATATATATATATATATATATATATATATATATATATATATATATATATATATATATATATATATATATATATATATATATATATATATATATATATATATATATATATATATATATATATATATATATATATATATATATATATATATATATATATATATACTGAAGCACATTAAAAACGCACCACTATTATATATACTGATGCCGAGAAGCTGGCAAAAAAAAGTGTGTGAATGGATTTTCCCCGTGTTTGCCATGAGGTAGAGAGCGAATGGCTGCTGAAATGGAAAGTGCAAGATTCAACCCACGGGTGTGTGTACTGACTACATGAAAACGATGAAAGTTACACGTGCAACACGATTCCCAACAGTTATGACCCTGAAAATGTGTACGCGTTGTGGCAGTATACTCGGTATAAAAAGGCCGTTGAGATAAAACACCCAGTACAGGTGCTTGAAATGCCACGACTATCTGAAAACGACCGCCAACGAGCCATTGGTATGTTGGAGACCGGAATGAGCTCGCGGGACATTGCCAGAAGGATGAATTGCCACCACAGCACTATTGTACGTCTCAATGAACGTTACGGAACCACTGGCAGTGCCCGGGATAGACTTCGGAGTGGCCAACCACGAGTTACTACCCCTGCGCAAGATCGTCATATTGTGCTGAGTCACCTAAGGAATCGTACCCTCCCGGCAAGTCAAACAGCAAGAGCAATAGTGGGTAGACATGGGCAAGTCTCTCGAATGACAGTCATACGACGACTCAGAGATACAGGCCTTACTGCAAGACGACCTTTTGTTGGGCCAAACTTGACTCACAGACATCGTTAGCAGCGCCTGCAATGGGCAGAGCAACATATCAGATGGACTAGACTGCAGTGGAATGCTGTCCTATTCACAGACGAGAACAGATTCAACATATCCTTTGCAGATGGACGTATGCGGATTTAGCGACGGTGTGAAGAGCGCTTTGCAGATTGCTGTGTCAACCGATTTCGAGGTGGCAGTATTCCCATTTGGGGAGGATTCAGTTTTCACCATCGCTTGCCTCTTCACGTCTTCCGTCGAAATGTTAATGCTGTGACATATCGAGATGAGGTTCTAGATGCACTGGTTGCTCCTGCGTTCACAATTTATCCAGACTTGCAGCTTCTCCAGCAGGATAACGTAAGTGCATTTTTTTGCATTTTTGGTTTTCTCCCTTGCCTGCACAGAATGCAATGAATTTCATAACAATCAAATGTACAAATTAATGACCAGCATGGATTCATAGGAAAATGAATAAAAATTCCAAATTTGTAAACTTGTACACACTTATATTTACATTTCACACTCTGATCCTGGATTATACAGGTGGTGCGTTTTTAATGTGCTTCAGTATATATATATATATATTTTTTTTTTTCTTTTAATAGCCACTCGTTGGCAATATGTATGGGTCTGTGTGTGTGTTTCTAGCCATTGTGTTTTTTATATTGTCTAAACTATTTTCCAAATAGCGTTGCACGCTGAACCAAAAGTCAAGCCCTATAGGCAATTTATTTTAAAAATTAAATTAAATGTCGAATAGGTAGCCATTTTCTTCTCAACAGTGTCTTTCTGGGATGATGCACGACCTTTGAACATTCCTCAGTAAAATACCATAAAGCGAATTTGAGTGGATGATAAGCTGCGACTAATGGAGCTCACTCTAAAACATTTGTTTCTTGTGATAACTTTATCAATAATTTATGTGGGCTGTATTCTAGATGTGTGCAGACCCGTGCAGATGTTTCTGTTTCGGTTGAAGTTCTTGATGACCACTACTCGACCGATCATAAATGTTTCTTGTTTCTTTGAAACGATCAACAAATATACTTGTACTAACAGCTCTATGATAAATGAGGATGCTTGGCATTAAACTCTACAACAACTGGCCGTAGTGTGACACCGCTCTTTCCATAAAAGGGACCAATATGTTATTTCTTCTTTTGTTAATTCATTAACCCATAGTGTATCAATCTGGAACACACACACAAAATAATAAATCAAAACATAACGAATAGCCAATGGGGTTTGACATTTTTGCGGCACTATGTACATTGGTTGACATTTTACTTACGAGTGGGATTATGTGGCTTTGGTCCTGAAAAATCAAAAACATAAACAAAGGAAGTATTGGCACAAAAGTATTGTATGTTATTTGTAAAAACGTTTAGTAATGCATATGTAATAAGATTTATAAAGGTACTGAACAAACGACAGAACTAATAGTTGAGAAGAGGACGAAGACAAAGATTGAAGATTTCGAGAGAGGTGTAATTGGCTTTTGTTTGCATAATGAATTCTTTCAGTGGCGACGCGTTAGCTTTTGTTTTGTTTTTGTGAAGTTACCAGTTAAAAAAAAAACAAAATGACTTCTTATACAAATTTTTTTGTCTATTTTATGTGGCGATCTTCATTAATAACCAAACATTAATGATTTTATAAGACTACTATACAAATGGCATACCAATTAGTTGAGATCAGGATGAAGAGAGAACGAGAGAGATTAAGTAGAGTGCGTCAAATTAAAGACAGGCCCAGAAAGAGTCTGAGAAGTGAGAGAGAGAAAGAGAGAGAGACAGAGATGTAAAGCCAGAACATTTAATATTCTCATCGTGTGAAAAGTAGAATTAGGAACAAACCACAGTTATATTATGAAAGGGAGAAAAGGCAGTAAAGAAAAACGGAAAACAGCAGTCATGTCAAGCGAATGTTGGATAAAATATATCCCGCAAGATTTATAATACAAACTAGTATATCAGGCATGTAAATTACCCGCCAATTAACACATGTAATTAACAATTCAAATAAAAATAGGCTGAAAAATATTATATTAGGTAGATTGTCAACCATCTAAAACCAATACGTATATCAACAGTAATGGAATTAGAAAAACAAAAACATTTACCATGACTAAAATGACCTACCTCGCAAAGCCCTTCGAATCACCATCATAGGTGATAGATAAACTAAGTCAACAAGAACTTCTTCTGCACGTGTCATTCTAAATAGATAGCGTAGGCGATAACCCTTTCGTGAGTTGGGCCTTGACTTTCATCATCATTTTCTCTTTCCTTGTCCTTTTCTGCTTTCATTTAATTTTTATTCTAATCTCTGACATGCACAGTTTTAGTCTCACCGATATAACACATAACCTACCTCTTGTATCACTAAAATATGTATGATGCCACTTCAACAAATATGTAGGACAATGCTTAGATTCAAGGAAAAGAGAATAAATACAGACACCGATTACAAAATTGTGCTTCAAGAAACACTACTACAGCGTACATATATCTTTAGAGCAAAAATTAACACTGTTTTAGACTCAGGAATTGTATCAAAATATGACAATGGACGCAGGCGACAAAGGCTTGCGACACATACAGCAACGTTCGTTTCTATACGGAAATGAAGTAGCGGCACACGTCTTGTATGTGAACAAGGAGATTAGGAAAACTCGTCTCATAAAAGATAATAAAACAGGAAAGACACTGAAAGCGTTGTAACAGAAGAGGCCGGGTGATTTGTGTATCAACCAACAAATCATCAAACAACGTGGTGTCACGCAAACGAGCCCATAGTACGGGTTTGAAAGTTTGTGGCAAATATCCCATCCCACGCTCTGACAGGGGACAAGAGAGATCTAAGGCATGGGCGACCAAATGGGCTCTTGGCAATTGGGGTTATACGTCACATGGCCAAGGGACCCACCTTAGCCGTTTTAGTAATATAACGTAGAGTAATGTTCCATAGAAACGAGTACAAAGATTTCAACTCTGTGGTGTAGAGAATATCTAAAAAGCATAGCCTGCAAATAAGTGAGTGTATAACGTATTTAAATATATGTGTTGTATTTTTTTCTTAAAGGAATTTGCGAAGGGAAAAGGAGTCTAAATAAGTCTGCGTCTTTACCTTACTTGTTTGACGTCTAACCAGAAAGAAGCTAGCAATGTATACGCCCGGATAGCAGAATTCGTCAATTAGGACATCGTTCACTTCCTAAGGAAAAAAGGGAGCGGTCTCGCCTACGATTAAGACGGTGGTCACGGCATTTTTATTCACCTGCTATCAAGTGCTCATAAATTGATTACATATTCAAACAACAAGTTCAACTCGTTCGAAATCTTACAGCAAGAGTCAAGCTAAAGCACGCGCAATTTGACTCTCATATTTATTGCAAGTTCAACACACTCACAAAAGCGCAATTTGAGAATCAAGATCCCATATTTACAAGTTGATTCGCATGTACATCCAGCAAGCTCAGCTTATCCTAAATGCATATTTTGTGAATCAAGATTCCATATTTACAAGCTGATTCGTATATACAGCTAGCAAACTCAACTTACTCCATAGCATGTTTAAGACTCAAGAGTACCTACTCAAGTTGTTGAGTCTACATACCAA
Source organism: Oreohelix idahoensis (assembly GCA_024509875.1). NCBI lineage: Eukaryota > Metazoa > Mollusca > Gastropoda > Stylommatophora > Oreohelicidae > Oreohelix > Oreohelix idahoensis. The sequence continues at coordinate 106,373 of JAMPIV010009952.1, read as the reverse complement.
GATCATTTCGCGAAGAGCGTAAGTCTGGCCAGTGCCTGTCAGAGATTAGACAGCAGATATTTTCTTAAGACAACAGTCAACGATTTTTCAACGTTAAAGAGATAGTGCCAAACATTAAATTACTTCATTACACAAAAGCTTTCTTAAGTGCGTCCTCGTCTTGGAGATAACTCGGAGAACATACCATTCACCTACCTTGGACAGTCTATCTATATCTGTGTATAATCAAACAGTGGAGAGACACATGGACATATAGAGTAGACATCAGTTTGGTAACGAGTATCATATCACATCATCATTTCGCTTCACATTTGTCATTCTCCTTTTTAATTAACTACGAGGTGTGTTCAAATTAAACCCGTCCCAGTGGCTTTATAACAAATATATGTAAGGTACATCAGCAGGAGTAGTAGAATTAAATACAGCAATTGTTATGAAGCAAGTACCCACTGGGGTTCTTTAGAAATAGTCACCATAGGCATTCAGACACGCATCCCACCGCTTGGGTAGAAGGTGGATGCCGTCCGAGAAAAATGACTTTGGTTGCTTATTGAACCATTTGGTCACCGAGGCCCTGACGTCTGCATCGGAGTCGAATCGTTGTCCCTTTAGAGATTTTTTTAAGGGTCCGATCAAATGAAAGTCACATGGTGACAGATCGGGGCTGTAGGCTGGGTGTGGCAGAACTTCCTACCTTTTCCTTGCTAACGCTTCTTGCATAATGTTCGCAACATGTGGACGAGCATTGTCGTGCAACAGAATCACACCACGCGAAAGCATGCCGGGTCGTTTATTCTTGATAGCTGTATGCAGGTTGTCTAGTGTGTCGTTGTAGCGGATGGCATTGATGCTCATGCCAGGCTCTTTAAAGTCTACCAATAGAAGCCCTTCCAGGTCAAAAAAATGCGGTCAGCATAACCTTACCGGTGGATATCTGTGACTTGAAATTTTTTGGGTTTTGGTGATCCGGGATGTTTCCATTGCATGCTCGCTGATTTGCTGCACGGCTCAAAGTGGTGGCACCACGACTCATCGCCTGCCACTATGCGCAACAGAAATGCATCACCCTCCTCTTCGTAACGCAGCAGGTGGTTCAAACTCCACCCCATGCGTTCTTCCTTATGGTGATCGGTCAGCATCCGTGGGACCCATTCTGAACACACCTTTCGATACTTCAATTTCTTCCTAACCACCATTTGAACTGTCTCAAGAGACACAGCGAATTCCTCTGCTAGCGAACGTAAGCTCCGACGACGGTCCACCCGTATTGCTGCATCAATCTCGGCGATGGCTTCTTCTGTCGCCACAATATGCACCTGACCTGGCCGCGGAAGATCTTTCGTTAACTGAAGTCCTTCTCGAAACATTCGTGCCCAGTATTTCACTGTAGTCTTAGACACACGTTTGTCACCATACACTGCTTTCATTCGGCGATGATTGTCGACTGGTCGACATCCTTCGGCTGTTAGGAACTGAATCACCGCTCGCTGATCGACCTTGGACGGATTCCTTATCACACCGGCCATTATTTTAACGGTCTGCAACACAACCAATGAATACTAGGAGAATGAACACTTACACACTTGTACTTTCGTATGTGCTTATTACGTGAGATGTGACGTCATCATGCTCCTCCTACGAATGTCCACGTGGCGCAGCACGGTCGGGTTTCATTTGAACACGCCTCGTACATTATTTATATACCATTTGTGTGTTTGTGTGTGAATTGTCTTTCACCATCATCACGTTTTAATTTCTACCAAGCCTATATGTGTAGACATTTAATCAATAAACCCAATAATCGCTTGATCATTATCTAGTTCGTTAATGTGTCACTCGTGAGGTCAGTGTTAGATATTTACATATAGGAAACCTTCTTCATTTAGATGAGATTGGGGGTTCTTTCTTTCACGGGATCTGAGGACATGAGCTAAGGTCGTAGGGAAATAAAACACTCTCCATGATTTACTAGAAAACACTTTCCAGTGGAAAGCATTCGCATTCTCTTCGTATTGTCCTTATCTCGAATAGGTCTCTTCTTTCGTAAAGTGCCAATTTCATTGAGACATTATCATAATATTTCATAGACCATTGTCGTAGATTTTTGATAGGGGAATTAAGACTTGGGTTGGTCCCTTCTGAATAGATTAGAGTAAGTGATAGCCACAGTTAGAGATAATAATAGAAATAGATTTCCACGAGTGAGATGGTAGAAATTAATAGAGGCTGTCCCTGAAATCGAGAATCTTCTCTCTTTCAGCCTATCTTCTACAATAGATCGAGAGGAGTCAGACAGTCTATAAAAGATATATTGAATATATATATATATATATATATATGTATATATATATATATATATATATATATATATATATATATATATATATATATATATACCACTTACGTGCACACACACACACAAGTGACGACAGTTAGATGCACAGACGTGGAAAAACTATAACAATGATTATATAGATATTTTGGAACGAGCTGACCGACACGCTGATTAAGTTTAAGTGAAATTTAATTATCATCAGAAAATTCCATCACAACACACAAATTACATCAAGCATATACAAATAGTCCTAAAGTCAATGAATTGCTACAAGATGAAAGACCCATTGGTATGATATTTTCCATTGATGTATAGCCCACAGTCCTGTTAGAAGAAAAGTGATAGCCCCACAGAGTCACGGATACATATGATGTAGTCTAAGATTTCCCTTTAAAGGTATGAACAGACTTTGATACTCTAATCTATGCTCAGGAAAATATCGTTAGCAACCAAACTTGCATAAAGAAATTTAAGACCGCAAAATGGGTGAAATTTGGTATAACATAAAAGAGTCACTCAGTCCTGCTTTCTCTCTGTTTATTCATCAGGGCCCCTGACATACATTGTTACCTACAATCGTGCTGTTGTTCGCCGTCTGGTGCAAACTCTAGGACACCCACACACTTTAATCTGTTTTTCTTGTGATGAAGCGGATCCCAGCTCTGCAGATATTGGGTTCATCCAATGTTCCGGGGAGCATCCTCTTCATGCGAATATTTTTCAGACTAAGGTTAGTGTCACTTGAATCACGAGGTAAGAATTAGTTTTAAGCGGGCTCACAGTGGCAGAATCACGAGGTTTCCACTACTTAGGAAAAATGGCAGGTTTGTAACTTCGATCAAAGGTAAAATTCTTGGTCACACCACTATTAGTCCAAAATGTCGGAAAGGTTATTGATGGTAATATTTTACTTGCCACAAGGGCTGAAATGTACTTGAGGTTTTTCTCAGGAAGAATTAAGTCTGGCTCGATAGGCCCGTTACTTCATTTAATCTTAAAGTTCATGAAATGGGTACTCTGTCGTTCTGGATGCCAACGCAATGCCAGACAGGTTTTACTTTATACATCCAAGTCTTTAAGAAAAAAATGTTTTTGTTCTTCACAGATAATTCTCTGTACTACAACGCTGGTAAAGTTGGGTCACCCCAGTTTCACTGAATAAAGAGAAAACAACATATAAAATACTTATACATACTATTCCTCGGTTATATCTTACATTATAAACTGCAAGCGTAGAGCTTGTCTTATCGTTTAAAACTCCCGTGATATAAGTTATATTCATAAAATCAATCATCATGAATTAGAAATACATACGTATTTCGTCAATTCTCAATGATGAATCAGTGCAGTTATAAGTTAGTTTAAAATATTCTCTACTAGTTACTCGCAGTTTAATAAAATTTATTTATAGCCGCATGAGTTTGAGCTAGAATTTATAATTTATTCTGCTATCCACTGTAAAACTTAGAGAATACAGCTAAATTATCATTTAATCACTCTGCACAGAAATCTAACTAGTGAAATAAAATAGGCGATTTACCACTTTAATCACTCAACATTACTAGGTATTTAATATTACCTACAAACAGAACTACGGGTATCACAATGAGACGCTGGCCATAACTGCCAAAACGCGTCTTCACACCTACTACGACATGTCTCATTTCTGAGCTATGCATGAGGGCGCCGTTCACACCTCGCGCCGAGAACTTTAGCCGAAGACAAACTTGTGACAGATGAAAATGTAGACAAATGTCTGCTCTCTATGTCTGACGAAAACGAATTCTCACACTATTTCGTCTCATCCAGGGACTGACATTTTACGCAATACAATGCGTTACTAGTATGAGAAGAGACACGGCAAAGTAAGAATGGGAAAGTTTTATTTTGTCGCAAACGAACGAATGCGAAAAACAGGAAAAGGATCAAAGAGCGATAATAAAGTAGATTACACGGGTAGAAAAGAATATAGAAAATTTATTGATCATAAATCTCTATGCGACAGCCATCCCCAGCGACAACTACTGTTGTAGCTGCACCAAAAGACACGTTACGACAATCACTACACTCCAGGCAAACCCACATTTTTTCAGGCACCCTTAGCAAATGTCAAAGGGTATGAATGATATTTGATCTTGATGTGCACTGGTTGTATACATGCCTGATGAATCATCTCATCCGTCCATCCTAGCCAGTCTTACGTGTGATGCCAAATTCCAGCAATCTTAACATTGATGATTCATAGATTGGAGTGTCATTCTCTAATATGCAATCATCTATTATCCTCAGAATTTCTCTCTTATCCATATTCAAAGCTCAATATGAGTTCTCTTCGAGCATGGGTGTCAGCTCTTTCATTGCCGCGGTAAGGGTATTATCTCCTCTGCTATGCAGTAGTGTTCCACCAGTGGCCAAAACGCAAGAGTATCTAATTCGGACTTCAAATTTGTCTACCTTAGCACAAGATTACTCTTGGTAGATTTGTAAATAGAAGGGTAATGACGCTTCTATCTCAATTAAGTATTCACAAGATATTCAGATAAGCGAAAACAATGCCTTATGGGCTGAGCACGTTAATTCTATAATCTGTCAACAACTTTTGGGAAGAATTAAGCAATTATTAATTGTAACTCGTTCAATCCCACACCTCTGATTTATTCAGCGGAATTCTTATTATTCTAGTATAGCTCTGTTTAGAGTGTCGTTAGTAAATTGACTGAGACAAACACTGAGTACATTTAAAATGATTAAAAGGTAAAGTAAAGGATCCTGTTACACGCCCATTGAGGCATATTTGGAATATGGTATTAGGCCCATATTTTCTTGACCATCGGCACACTAGGGAATGATGTGGTTAGCATCACTTCGGCCACCTTAACCTTCCCAGAGCTGCTATTGTACCCAGTTGGGGCGGGGTCGGCCCAGGAGCCGGTGCGACTTTAAACAATCCCACTTCATGTGGGGATCAAACCATAGACCACTGAGCTAGGAAGCCAGTGAAATGATTAAACCGAAGTTAAATTTTTAAAATTACAAATACAATTTAATAATCACTTAAGTTTTAACAGTTTGAGAATAATTGAATAGTTCAAAAGAAAAGGTGCATCATTTGTTCCCTTCCTGTTCCACAGATAGTACCCTTCAACTGGTACCACCACAAACAACTTTGGTAAAAGAATAGAAACGAAACGCTCTCCTGAGTATTGCGTTTCCAGACACTTACTTATGTGTCCTCTTTCTCCAATTCTACCATCCCATTTACTCAGAATTTACGCTCGACGAGAATTAACTTTAATCCCTTAAGAGAAAACTTTCTTTACATTTAAATTGTATAGTTGTTATAGTTACTTTACATTTAAATGAAAAAGTTAATAGTACAGATAGAATATGTTTACATTTACAAATCCGCTGATTGAAAAGTATTCACAACATAAATTGAATATGTTTTCATTTATGTTTACACTGGTTTGAAAAGTTTGAAACTTCCATTAATTTTAAAGTGAATATGTTAACATCGACATTTGCATTGGTTTGAAACTGTAAGTATTGTAATTAAAATGTACATCATTTCTTTCATCTTTCCCTCTTTGCTCCATATGGAACGTGGTACTAGTGATGCGTTTAGTTCTCCATAAGAAACTAGCAATAAAGTAGTTGCCAGCCCATGCAGTGGTTGTTGATGAAATCCTCATTCTATGCACTGAATTTGCCAGCCTCAAATAACTGGGACATCCACTAGCAATTTTCACATATTAATATTCACATGGTAATATATACATATTTGTTCACATGTTAGAAATGAAAATATAGAATGTAAAATGTCAACTTACGCCAATTTTTGCTCATTGACTTTTTGCTCAGATGAATGAAGTTAAGGTGCTTGATTAAGCCTCTTACACGTGTTATTGGGGTTGTTATTTGTAACTTTAATTCCCTCTCTGACTCCGTGTGTACAGTTTCCTCAGATATTCCGGTTTTCATTATTTAAAATGATATAGATTTCCTGGGCTGTTTTGTAAGTCCTTCCGAAATACTATAAATAAACTGGTTCGGTCTGATAAAATGCAATTCTGATATCTATGCTTCACTCTAGCAAGGTCTGGTTGTGTCGTCTTGGCAAGCAATCTTCACAGTGAATTAGACTGACTGAAGCGTCAGGTTACATTCACTGTCCTCCACCCGCATCTGTTTGTTATGAAGCTAAGTAAAAGCTCCAATTATTTCAAACATGCTGTTTTGGAAAATTGTTGTGCATTATGTAGAGGTCAACTTTCCCATAAATGGTATGAAAACATACTATTGCCTGGCAGGCGAACCTACCAATACATCTGTAAACTCATACGACAATGTGTTTCAGATGTAACAAATTATTAATTTATCGATAGTAATCTGGACGTGAAAGTCGGACAGAAAGCAATGATGCAATGCCTCCTGTCCGTAATATAGCCGTTACGTGTCTTTTGTCTTGATAATGTTAATATATAATGACATGATGGTTCCTGAAGGCCAAGTTCCCTTCAAGGGTAGCAAACATCTAGACACCGAAACCAGCCAACATCAATCGCCCTTATTTGAGCCACAATGGACGAAGTGGACAGTTTACATTTTTAATCAAACGTCACGTTGCTCCAACTTGAAATACAATTCAGTTCAATATACAAATGGCATACTATATGCAGTCGACGATAAAACTTTAGGCAGTCCGTTCATGTCTGGAACGCTGTCCTTTTCATTTTCCACATTTTATTAATTATATTTTCACACTCGTCATTGAGAATCCATACTCCCTTTAAATGAAGATAACTAAATACACCTAACAAAAGATCTTGATCTATTAGTGATTGGACAACATAGGGATATATATATATATATATATATATATATATATATATATATATATATATATATATATATATATATATATATATATATATATATATATTCATGAGATCAAACACATGCGTCCACTCGCCATGACACACAATGGTAGAAGGCTTGCAGACTATCTCCTCACGTCTGCAGTTTTAGTTTCACGCCTGCCAAATACACCATATCGGCATGACGTCACTTCCTGTATTAATATATGACTCCGTACAAAAATAAACAAACAAGGAGCCCTAGCGAGCTACCTAATTATACCGACACAATCGCTATGAATTGTAATCATAACAGTGTCGTACAGACATGTAATCTCTTATCTGTCACGCACCCTGATTTTATCAGTGATTAGCCAACCTAGTTGTCGTTAATATTCACTCAGCCACTCTTTGAAAATCTTTAGGGAAAGGACGGGTAACAAACAGACGTGATGACTTATCTCTGAGAAGGGTGTAAGAAGGAAAATACAAAATATCTGCTCTATAGCAGAAAAAAGAAAGAACGTGCAACTACTGAAAAAACATGCAATAAAATCAGTACTATAAATGTAACTAATACTGCCGTAGTGAAACATAGATCGAAAAGAGGTCGCCCCATTCTGCCACAAACCCCGAATCCTAAGAGATTTGTAGAATATCTAGCTTTGGGTGGTCACTTCTCGGTGGGTCTACTGTGCACTGATTTGCTCATTCCTATCTACTGCGTTATTCGGCCTGCTGAGAATACAATTTTTGACATTTTGCCGTATGTCCACTCGTTGCCCTGGCCAAACATGATGTGCGTTTATAATACGCGTGGTTTTCCCAACAGACACGTGTGCTCATTAAAGCGATACATGTCCAGCTCTCAAAATCTGAGATCTTAAATGGAGTGGCACGACGATTTGTGGGTCCCAGGTCTCGTTGTTCTAAACAGAAATCCAGCCTTGTGGTAAAATGTTCCATCCTAAGTATGGGCCTGCGATTTGTGCAGTTGTTAATAGCATCGTGCTAAAGTTACATCCTCCGTTTGCGCTCGTTTCAGCTCTGTTAAGCTCAGAAGAAATGGTGAGTCAGAGCTCTCCATTGTTGGGATGTGTGCATTCTGCTCCATCACCTTCATTGCAGATAAATTATGGATTTCACCATTCTGGATTTCCAGGCTATGGCAATCCGAGCAATCGTGTACATATTGCGGGATATCCCGTTGCATGTCTGGATACCAGTATTTCCAGGAAACATGACGTAATAACTTACATGTACCTCGATGAGATTGTGAATAGGGTTTGTGCAATTGCTGCATCAGAGGGGTTCTATATGGGAGGTGGGACAACAAACTGTCTCTTGATACCGGACCAGTCTGTACTAAACCTTTCTCCCTATAATATGCTCTCTGAGGAGCATGGGGAGTAGTTTCCATACAACCTTGAAAAGCATTACTTTAGGGTTTGATCTGCGTTTTGTGCCTTCTTCAGCTCCGATATGTTGGGGCTGGTTAGAAATGAGAGCTCAGGGGCCTCTGCTGTGTTCTCTCTCTTTTATGTCGACTGGGGTTTCTGTTACGGATCCACAAGGAAAAAATATTTTCTCCCTAAAATGAGATGAAAGCCTAAATCGTCTAAAACTGCGGCAATGATTATGTCCCCAGACATATCGGGTTGAGACACCAATTCCCGAAACCGGAAGAAGCATGGACTTTTTACTCTTCCTGTATTTCTACAATTTTGCCAGTGTAATGGTGGGCCTTCTCCAAAGATGGAGAAACTAAAGCCAAGTATTCTAGACCCGAATCATATAAGCCCTGTATTGATCAGTTACCCCAGTTGAGACTTCTGTAATAGAGCGGTTGCTGGGATTCTGTACAGATGTTGGTAAATCACGATTTCCTATCGGCCTAGTGATCAAACATACAACGTTGTAAGGGTCTGTTTTCTGCCTCTTACATTCTGTTGAAAAATGGGTGTCATTTTCGCACAGCTTACACCATCACCTTCCAGTTCTCTGGACTAAAAGGCTATGTTTCTGCCTGTGGTGAATTTGTGGTTGTTGTCGCTGTTTGTGGGCTGTTTATGTGTTGTGTCGTCCGTACTTTTGGAGTTATTATCTGTTTGATCCTTTTTGTTTTGGGTAAATATCGTGATGACGCCTTTTAGACGGTGTGACTTCCGACTGGGCGCTCTGGTACCGATCAGCAAACAGTACCACGTGAAAACGATTTTCCGCCCCGTGCTCCGCCAGGAACCGTCTCATGTATGGAGTGAGCGAGTCCTTGAATTGCTCCACGACAATCATCTCCTTCAGCCCTTCAAGAGATCCGTCGAAGGTACTTAGAGATCCCAACTTCTCCAGGTACGTGTCTAATCGTGTAGCTAATTGTCTAAACGATTAATATTTCTGCCTCTTAGCCTTACATAGTTTACAACGAAATGTTTCTGCGTTAAGCATAAAACACTGAAGCAGAGCCTTCTTCAACATGTCGTTCTATTCTTCTACGGGCATCTTGAGAAATACATCATAAGCAGATTCCCTCAGACTCTGGGATAGCTTCATGTTGTATTTTTCCCTATCCAAGCCATATGTAGCTGCTAAGGATTCAAACCAAGAGATGTCTATTTCCACTGAATCCTCACTGAAGACATCTAATTGGAAGGAAACCGCATTAGGCGTCATTGCCTGACAAATGTTTCCCCCATCGCTACTTTGAGAACTGCCAGACTCGCCATTGTTAGAACTAGAATCTATCTTTCTTCCTTTATTTTCTAAATCCTTCAGTCGGATCTGATGGGCCCTTTCCTGTTCTGCGTGGGCTCTGTCGGCCTCCTTTTCGGCTCTTTCGGCCTGCTCCTTTTCATGAACGAAGGCCCTTTCGACCTGTTCCTTTTTTAAGTGAATGTTCTTTCGGCCTGTTCCTTTTCCTTTGCTTTTCTCTCCCTTTAGCTTGAGCCTTTTCGTGCTCTCTGGCCATCCTTCTCTCTTCCCTTTCAGCCACTTTCTCGGCTTCTATCCGTTCCTTACATTCTTTCACAGAAGTTGCTACAAAGTTGGATAACTCTTGCCTGATAAGCCCATCTCTTAAGCAGTACATAAGTAAAAGAGATTTTTGGACTGCCATTCTGAGAGAGAAGTCTGTTTAAAAGCTAAAAAACATAACAACAGCTTCTAACTAGTAAAACTACGAGTTTACAACACTTAATTAACCACATCAAGTGAACTTCTTAGTTAACTTTAACTTTAACTTTTGTTTCTTTCTGATTATTCAATTATACTTTATACAGTTACTTTTACTGTTATTTATGATCGCAGTGTATGCTCAGTTTTACTATAAACACACTCAAATAATATTATTTCAGTAATTCTGAAATTGATGCCAGTCAAGTCTAGGGGAATAACTAGACAAGTTCTATAATCACGGAGCGAGTTGCTCAATTGTAACGGCATTGCCTCCCCTCCTTTGCAGTAGTGGTTAAACAGTGGCCAAAACTCAAGATCTAATTTGGGCTTCAAATATGTCTAGATTTGTAAATAGAAGAGTAATGACGCTTGTATCTCAATTTAGTATTCACAAGATATTCAGATAAGCGGAAACAAGGCTGCATGGGCTAAGCACGTTAATTCAAGAATCTTCCGACAACTTTTGTGAAGAATTAAGCAATGATTAGTTTAAGCTCGTTCAAGCCCCCACCTCTGGGAATTCTTATTATTCTGGTATAGCTCTGTTTAGAGTGTGTTTAGTAAATTGACTGAGACAAACTTGCAGTACATTTAAAATGATTTAATCGAAGTTAAATTTGTAAAATTACAAATAACAAAATTTAATAATCCCTTACGTTTTAACAGTTTGAAAATATACTGTTCACAAAAAGAAACGCATAGCTATCCGAGGGCGCGTTTTTATGAGTTTGTAAGTAAAATTTTGTGCTAGGGTATATAAAAACCAGCCTCAAATGTTCTTTACAGTGTCAAATGAACGTGTTGACCTGAATTGCGTTCGTTTTTGTAATCGTTACAACGAGGTGCTCAATGGTGTTTATGACGCAATTTTTGACCACAGCTCATGTTGCGCGCACGTGAAAGCAACACGATTTGGGGTGAATACTATTCACTGACTACGCAACTGAAACCCTATAAAAAGATAACGCTACACACAAAAAATTCAGTTCATTTTCAAGCAGACATTTATGGCGTCTCTATCAATAAATTTAGGGAACATTGCTATTGGCCGACTGCATGAAGGCGAAAGTCAAAGTCAGGTTGCCAGGCATCTAAACGTGCATCAGAGTACCATCAATCGACTTTGGCACCGGTTCCAAGCCACTGGCTCAGTTGGAGACCGGCATCGCAGTGGATGACCCAGAGTGACAACAGCAGCGGAGGATCGCTTTATTCGGCTTCGTCACCTCAGAGACAGGTTTACAACAGCTTCCTCAACTGCCCAGTCATTGCCTGCAGGACGTCATGTGTCTGATCAAACTGTCCGGAATAGACTGCATGACGCTGGACTTTGGGCACAAGGACCTCACCGAGGACTTGTCCTTACGCGCCGCCATCGCCAAAATCGACTTCTTTGGGCCAACCAGCATCGTCCCTGGGCAGCTGACAATCAATGGAGACGTGTCTGGTTTAGTGACGAATCTTTCTTTTTGTTGCAGCGTCATGATAGACGGCGTAGGGTCTACCGTAGGCGAAATGAACGTTTTGCCCAAAATTGCGTTGATGAAACTCCGCCGTACGGTGGTGGAGGTGCAATGGTGTGGGCAATGATCAGTTACAACGGAAGGAGTCAATTGGTGCACATTGAAGGAGGCTTGAATGCGCAACGATACGTCAATGACATTCTTCGACCCCATGTCCTTCCACTTTTGGCTGCCCAAAGGTCTGTGTTTCAACAGGACAACGCCAGACCCCATTGTGCACGGTTGACCATGCAGTTCCTGACTGCCAACAACATTTTCACCCTTCCTTGGCCATCCCTGTCTCCAGACATGAGTCCGATTGAGCACCTGTGGGATGAGCTGCATAGACGTGTTTGTCGCCGAGACGTTGCTCCAGCCAATCGTCGTGATCTGTTCCAGGCACTCCAGGAAGAGTGGGCAGCCATCCCACAGGCCCACAACAGACGTCTGATCGTATCCATGCCCATGAGATGCCAGTCGCTGATCGATGCAAGAGGAGGCCACACACCATACTAACGGGAAAGCCCGTACGCCAAAAAAAATCTCGTGACCCAGATGCAAAACAACTGTCAATTGATTGGCTGAACCCTAAGGTATTCTTGTGTGCAATTTAAATAATTAATTCATTAAATTGTAAAAGTTATTGAATGTCAAAGTTATGGCTATGTGTGTGCCTTCAGCAGCTATGCGTTTCTTTTTTGAACAGTATAATTGAATAGTTTAAAAGAAAAAGTTCATCAATGATTGACAGAAGGTTCTTTGAAAAAAGATCACTTTGGCAGCTTATGTATTGCACTTAGCTGCCAGTGGTTGTTTCTGCTCCCGCTGGGTTGGTTCTTGATGGACTGATCACTGATAAAGCTCGCCAATGTCAAGAATGTAGGGTGTTTTTCGTTCCCAGGAGTATCAGGGGGAGTCTACAAAGTTGGTCCCTCGTTTAAAGCTCAGACCACTGTTCTGTTCTTGCTCTAGAGATAATACCCTTCAACTGGTACCACCACAAACAACTATGGTAAACGAATAGAAACGAAACGCTCTCCTGAGTATTGCGTTTTCCGACACATACGTATGTGGCCCCTTGCTCCAATTCTACCATCCCATTTACTCCGAAATTACCCACGATGAGAATTAACTTTATTCTCCCGAGAGAAAACTCTCTCCACATTTAAATTGAATAGCTTTTATAGTTACTTTACATTTAAACGAAAAAGTTAATAGTCCAGATAGAATATGTTTACATTTACATTTCCACTGATTGAAAAGTATTTACAATATAAATTGAATATGTTTCCATTTATGTTTACACTGGTTTAAATAGTGTAAAACTTCAATTAATTTTAAAGTTAATATGTTAACATCGACATTTACACTGGTTTGAAACTGTAAGTATTATAATTAAAATGTACATCATTTCTTTCATCTTTCCCTCATTGCTCCATATGGAACATGGGACTACTGATGCGTTTAGTTCTCCTTACAAAACTACCAATAAGGCAGTCGCCAGCCCGTGCAGTAGGTGTTCCTTAAATTATCATTGTATGATCTGTGGGTGCCAGCCTCAAATGACTGGGACATTCACTAGCGATTTTCACATATTAATATTCACATGGTAATATTTACCATGATACTGAAATGCTACAGGCAGGAGGAGAAGGCAGTGCTCGTATATACCATGCATTATGTTGCAAGATCTGGCAAAGCGGAATTTGGCCCAAGGAATGGAAAAGATCAATTTACATACCCTTGCCAAAAAAGGGCAACCTGAAACTGTGCACAAACTAAAGAACTATAGCACTTATAAGCCATGCCAGCAAAATACTATTACAAATCATAATGAAAAGGATGTAACAAAAGCTAGACACAAAAATAAACGAAGTAGAGGCGGGTTTTCGACCAGGTAGAGGCACTAGAGATCATATATTGGGCGCTCAGAAAGTAATGCACCACATCGTTTTTCGCAGCCAATAATGAAGATAGAAGCATGAAATTTTGCACACTTCAAATATGGCATGTGCCAATTGTGTGCACTAAATTGCATTGCAACCGACCAAATAATACGGTTGCCCTAAACAGTTGAAATGGAGCGTGTTAGCAACTTGCGTTATAAACAGCGAATTGTGAAAGAATTTCTCGTTGCAGAGAAGGAAACTGTTGTGAATATTCACAAGCGTCTATGTGATGTGTATGGAAGTTTTACAGTCGACAGGAGTACAGTCAGTTGCTGGGTTCAGAGAATCAAAGAATCAGGAAGTAGAGATATGGAGCTGCTTGATCGGCCACGCTGTGGACGTCCTGCCACAGCCACCAACGCAGAAATGTTGAAATGCGCTGAGGGCATTATTCTTACTGATAGGCGAATCACTACTCAACAATTGGCCTTACAGCTGTCAGTCAGCATTGGTAGTGCAAATGCAGTTATAAAAAACTCTCGGATTTTCTAAGGTTTGCGCAAGATGGGTTCCTCGAAGTCTCACAAATGACCACCGATTGCAAAGGAAAGCAATTTCTTCTGAATTGTTGGAGCGTTTCAATGCTGATGGAGAGAACTTTTTGGCTAAGATCGTTACAGGCGACGAAACCTGGGCACATCATTTTGAACCTGAGATAAAAAGACAGTCAATGGAGTTGCATCATCCGCAATTACCAAGAAGAAAGAAATTCAAGACAATTCCTTCAGCTGGAAAGGTCATGATCACTGTCTTTTGGGACATTGAAGGTGTGATTCTTGTGGACGTTATGCCAAGAGGAGAGACAATCAATTCGCAAGCTTACACTAAGACATTGAAAAAACTCAATCAACGTTTTCGCAGAGTTCGGCCGCACAAGAATCCAGCAGACCTGCTTCTCCTTTACGACAATGCGCGCCCTCACACAAGTCTGGCAACACGGGAAGCAATCACCAAATTGGGTTGGACTGTACTACCCCATCCACCCTATAGTCCCGATTTGGCACCCTCTGATTTTCATCTAGTTGGTTCACTTAAAGATGCACTCCGTGGGACAAGGTTTGAAGATGATGAAGGAGTGAAATGGCTACATGATCAAGACAAAATCTGGTACGGGCTAGGAATACATGCATTTGTTTCGCGCTGGTATAAAGCCTTACAAGTTGATTGGGATTATGTTGAATAATACCGATGTTTACATGACATATCCATGTATATTGTGTATAAATTTCATGTTTTTTTAATAAACAGCTCCTGAGAAAAACGATGTGGTGCAATACTTTCTGAACGCCCCTTGTATATTCAACATGAGGATCATCATAGAAAAGTGTAGAGAATTCAACGTTGACCTACATACTTGTTTCATTGATTACACCAAAGCTTTTGACTGTGTACAACATCAGCAGTTATGGGCTATTATGAAAAATATGGGATTTCCAAACCACCTTATACAACTCATCGCACTGCTGTACCAAGAACAACAAGCAGCCATAAGAATAGAGGGGGAAACATCAGAATGGTTTGAAGTACAGAACGGAGTAAGACAAGGCTGTACCCTTTCCCCTTACCTGTTTAACATTTATGCCGAGAATATCATGAGAAACGTAAGAGATGACCAAGAACTCACAGAGTTTGACTCATTTAACATCGGCGGGTACCAGATCCAGGAAATCAGATATGCTGACGACACAGTCCTCCTATCGAGCAACCCAGAAGGACTTAAACAATTAATTCTGTCCACCAAAAAACATGTCCTACCAATGCAAAACAACAGAATACCATTGCAGGCACTCACTTGGGTTCCTGAGGGTATGAGGAAAAGGAAGACCAAAAGAAACACTCAGAAGAACAATAAAAAGAGAAGGAAGAACGTTGGGGTTAAACAATGTGCAAGAGCTAAGAGGAGTGGCGTCACAGCGTACAACCTGGAGAGCACTGGTTTCTGCCTTATGCGCCGTGTTTGGTGCTTAAAGAATTATTATTATTACCAAAGAACACAGCGAGGCCCAGAATATATACCTAAACACCAAGAAGACCAAAGTATTGACAACAGACAAAGTAAAGACCAAACCAGAAATTGAAATTGATAACGAAGAACTGGAAAGTGTTAATGAATTCGAATACTTAGGATCAATCATCAACAGCTCTGGCGACTGTGCAGTAGAAATTAAAAGAAGACTTGCAATTGCTTCACATAATCTAATACAGATGAAAAACCTATGGCAAGGCACAAGCAAAGAAACAAAGTTACAACTGATCAGAGCATGTATATTCCCAGTAGCAACATACGGCTGCGAGACTTGGACACTCAATAAAACAATTGCAAAAAAGATTACATCATTCGAAATGAAATGCGACAGAAGGATGCTGAGAATACCCTGGACAGAAAAAAAGACCAACAGAGAAGTACTGCACTCACTAAACGTACAGGAACATTGGCTAGTAAATACCATCGCAATAAGGAAGCTGAAATTTTTCGGTCATATAAAAATAAATAATAGTCTAGAAAAAACAGTGATGGAAGGCATGGTCCCTGGAAAAAGGGGAAGGGGTCGACCTAGACGACGGTGGACCCAGGACATCACAGAGAGTCATAACTTGTCTTTGGCTGATGCAGGTCGACTTGCCCAGAATCGTGATGCGTTCAGAGCAGTTGTAATGGAGACAACGTTCTGGAAATAATACGTCACATGATGATGATGAATATTTACATATTAGTTCACATGTTAGTAATGAACATATATAATGTAAAATGACAACTTTCGAAAATCCTAGCTCACAGACGTTTTGTTTATATATATATATATATATATATATATATATATATATATATATATATAGTGAGCAATATATAACTCTCTCTCTCTCTCTCTCTCTCTATATATATATATATATATATATATATATTTATGTGTGTGTGTGTGTGATAGGAAACTCTATACAGAGCGATAAACAACAGGAGGCAATCTGATCATCAGAAGGAGTCCGACCATCGAACAAGTGTTTCGGCTCTATACTCCTGTACACTCTAAGGGGGCGGGAACACTTAGGTCATGACTCACAAGTGTCTCAGCGTCCTGTTGTCTTGTATCGAAAATGATCCCATTTCACGAAGAATGCAGCACTATATCCGGCCGTCTTCGAGATTTCCTGATACTCTCTGGATATGCCCCTCGTCATTTGCACAGTCAAGGGGAGATGGTACACTGCTACCTGATTTACTCGAATTTGGGTGTGCTGACTTTCCTGCTCTCAGAAAGTATGTGTTTGCGGTGTTTGGCCTGACATTGCTACTTGCATTCATCCTTGCTAGATCTATTGTTGCAGCCAGCTCATTTAGCACTTTGTTGTGGCACCATGTGTATCGCCCTTGCCGTAACCTTGCAAGCTGAGAGCACGTGTTCAAGTGTCTGCATCCCAAGGCACAGCGGGCACTACTCATCATCCGACTTTCCCCATCTCACAAGGTTTGTGGCCGATGGCAGGAGGTCATACATTGATCTAACAATGAAGCTGAGCCTAAGAGGTGCCATTTGCCATATATCATTCCATGTCAAGGACCTTTGCAGGGCTCCTGTCCATGTAGTCCATTGGCCTTGTTGAGCCTGCTGCACTGCTTTTTGCAGCCTCTTATCATTCTCAGCTCCTCGTATCTCCTGAACTACCATGTCTCTACGCTCCCTGCTTGATGCCTTGGACCACCAGCGGATGTCTCCATGACCAAATCCCCGTCTATTCGTGTGTGTGTATCCAATTAACTCCCCCAGTTTGAGCGACTCTTGGGCAGCATCAACAGTTTCTTCCACTCTCCACTTCCTTCCCGTATTTAGTGTGGGCTGAATGGACTTAATCACATCATCTGCTGACTCGCGTAGCATCATTGCAAGCCTTGCCTTTCCAACTTTGTACTCTTTAACATCTGACTTGAAAGGAAGCAGATGTTTTGACTTTTTGCAGTACAGTGCTACATTTGACAGACCTGGTGTTACCCTTAGCAATTTCCTCATGAACTTGTTGACCTTCTGCTCTATAGCTGTAGTGATATCAGTGATATATTTGATCACCCTTGCATTTATATTTAACAAAAGATTTGAAATGTAGTGGAAACTAGTTTTCCGCCCGTGTTTGTGGCGCATCATTGTCACCCACGCCTGGAATTGAAAAGTATTGATATGAAGGAAATGATAGCCATCCCAAAACCCGCCAGCGGTTTCGTCCCTCCGCCTTGAGAATTTGAAATTGACATGAAAAGGTTTTGCGTGCTGCAAATACTTGTTTCGCCAGTTGGATTGATGAAAAAGGAGTGACAGAGGCAATAAACAACTGCATTCTAGGAAGCTCAAGGTCACTACGGTATAGTAGGATACCCCGTCGCTTAGTAACCGAAGTTTGAAATTTGTGCGCTATTGCGTGAGAAAATCCTCCCAACGTTACCCGCCACTCTGTGGGCTAGACACGCAGTTAACTACGATTCAAATATACATTAGGGAGAAGGGCAGAAAAGGAGGAAACCTATATTGAAAGTGAAACTTATTCTGTCTTTTAAAATAAACTAAAAAGAATGGTTACAAGGATAACATTGATAATATTACCTATAAAATCTTCCATGGTCATTAAAAATAACTTAGAAGAGTATATTTTAGTAAATTTGTGGTTTGTCAAAAGAAAACCCAAAGAGACAAAAATGTTAACGACACTAAAGACTGACATAAAACTTATGTAGACAGATAGGGCTTAGTCTTCTGGTCAATAATATGTTTTAATATAAAAAAGTGTTAAGTTGAAATAAAACTTAGCAGTCTGGACAGAGGCAAAGCTGAACTTGTGTAATCATACTTCTAATGCCAGTCAACGTGTGCTTGTGATATTTTCATTGAACTGTGGTAAGGAAGAATTTATTAACATTGTTATTACAAATTTAGTGTATGAGATACTGCTTTATTGGGAATGTTTTACGACTAAGTACACAGGTTTTCCAGCAGACGTATGCAGGGCCTGTGGTGTTGCTCAAACGCAAAAGAACTTTCATGGGTTGTATAACTAAAAAAGATTTCCAAAGTTACCAGTGGGAAGTCTAACCCACCTTATTATATGGAAGAAGATCACTTTTCAAAGTGGCAGAGGCGTTGAAGCCATTAGGGGAGAGGAATAGGAACACTGGTACAAATTGTACATCAAAATAAAATGGTTGTAATGGGTTGTCAGTAAGATCTGACCCTTTTCTTTTGTTTGAAATGTACCATGTATTACTTGTGGAATGATATTATAGATGTGTTATAAAGAATCATAACCTTGTTTCAGGGTTTTTGTTCTGGTACTGAACTAGTGTCAGAACCCCGGTGTATTTACTTTCGTGAGAGACGCTGAAATTTTGCTGGTACACGCTCTCTACCACCCTACACCAGGGACTTTGTGTGCTTGGCCATACGGTTGAAATTTTGCTGGTACACGCTCTCTACCACGAATCAACCAATAAAAGATAGGAGTTTGTCAGCATCGTAACCACCACAGACTTAAAGATAAGTGCCAAATTTTTGGGCACTCAGACAGTCATCCACTGATATATCTATTTGAATAAAAATAAAATTATTTTGAAATAAAGAATTCAACAAGTGAAAACAATAAAAGAAAAATAGGGGATGATGCAAAACCCCAACCCACCATTTATTACCAGTGTTAACCATATTCTATAGTGATACCTCACTATACTTAGATTTTAATATTTAGTTAGATGGACAGGAGATCCATTGTGGCATTTGACTTATGTAAATAAAAGAATCAATTTCATTTTATTGTTGGTCCTGACTCAAAAATTTCTGATCAGGACAAATAAATTGCAATATACCGTATTAAACAATATTCAGCCACAGAATTCTATAAGTTATATCATAGATTTGTAGTTTGTTCGTGGTCGTAGTAACCCAGTCCTGTCTATTTGTTAGTATTGATTTATATGTATGTTTATTTGAACAACACAGCATACACCCGCATTACCCTAGACATCAAGTCATTTAAAGTATATTGTAATAAAATAATCTCAGAGTGAGATCACCTGGTGGTAGCAGATAGATTTCCTGAGAAGTCATCCTCAATTCAACAATTAGACTCAGGGGTTTACGTTGCTTGACCTCACTCTTTGGACAACATAATAACACATAACAACAATAACACTAAACCCACCACAATAGCTTCCACTGTACTTGTGCTTATTTCATATATAAGCAGCGGCCACAGCAACTTAGGTATCAACATGAACTGGAGGCGCCACTGTTTGAATTTTTCTAGGAGTCTGCTTTGATCTATAATCTGTAGCCCTCTGTCTGCCATTTCTATTGTCTGTTGCACTGCCTTCGAGCCTTTTAATGAAGCATCGTACACCCTGCCAAGACTTTTAACAGGTTCCTCAATGACAGTAGGGATTCTGTTTTTAGAAACCATGAATATGACCTCTGCTGTCTTCCCTTTCCTGACTGATAGGCTTCTCGACTTCTTGGGTTTAGAGCTCATTCTGCACCAGCTGACTAGTTCATCCAGGCGTGCTAACATCCTCCGGGCCTGATGCTCATCTGATGTCAGAAATGTTGTGTCATCGATGAATGCTTTGAGCGGTGGCATGTGATACATTCCACCGAGCTTTGGACCTAAAGCCATTCCTTCAGCCGCATTGAGGATTACCTGCATAGCCATCACGAATAGTCTTGGAGAGATGGTACATCCCATTGCAATTCCAATTTCAAGTCCAATTTATTTCGTTGTGTACTCTCTGGTTGAAAATCTGACAGAGAACCCTGCGAAATACAGCTTCAAAATGTCTGCAGTCTCTTGTAGAACATGATACATTTCTAGGGCCTGCCACAACATCTGCTGTGGAACGGATCCATAAGCATTTGCTACTTCCAATCAGATTACGTGGAGGTTTGTTCTGTCAGACTTTGCCTTTTGAAAAACTTCCCAGATCATTGTGGCATGCTCTAGACATCCTGGTGCACCTGGGATACCTCCTTTCTGAATGGTAGTGTCAATGTACCCATTTGCCAGGAGGTAAGTAGTGAGCCTTTTCGCCATCACTGAGAAGAATATCTTCCCTTCCACATTAAGTAGTGAGATTGGCCTGAACTGACTGACGTCTGTGGAATTTTGTTCCTTCGGGATGAAGACTCCGTTCGCCTTTCTCCATTCCTTGCTTACAAGTTGAGTTTTCCATGCATTCTTCAGTAAACGGAGCAGTGGTTTGAGCACCTCAGGGCATCTCTTATACACAACATGTGGAACACTATTAGGACCTGGAGCTGACTTGCACCGAGCTTTCTGGACAATGCTTTCTACCTCTTGCATCGATGGGGGCTTGGTGTTAAATTCAGCTCCTGGCTTACTCGGCCATTTAAGGCCTGCCATACTGCTGCGCGACTCATCTTTGCGATCATCTGAATATGTCATTCCAAGGTGCTCTTCCAGGTCTTCTTTCCTGATGTTTAGCGTACCCGACCGTGGCTGCTCAAACAGTTCTTTGGCAAACTTGAAGGGCTCCCTGAAGAATCTTTCCCTATCCCTTCGAGTCTTCCTTCTCTTCCTGCACAACCTTTCTGTTCTACAAAGGGCATTATGTTGGCTTTTAAGGTGCTCCCAAACCTGTCGTAACCTTTCCTTCTCTGTGGCAACTGCGTACTTGAACCGTTTTCGGGCATGCTTCTTCTGTTTCCTGATTTCTTCTATTTTAATTTGTCTTCTACTTTTCATTGTGGTTTACTCTGACCTGCCTCCCTGACTCCAAACACTTTGCGGCAGTGAAGATATATTATGTCGCCGAAGATTTCCAGCTTTTTCTACAAAGTTATCTGCTTCAGGTTGTTATCCAACTCTTTTGCCAGGACTTCGTCCAGCTGTTCCCAAAGCCGTTTTGCACTGGCAGGTGGAAACTTGATTGCATCTCTCTTCCCGTCCAAGAAGTGTGTGAGATCATCATCAGGCAGATCAACTTGAATGTTCTCAGCACTGTGGATTGACTCCTCACTGCGTTCTTCTAACGTCTTACACGTCGAGACAGAGCGCTGTTGATCTCCTTGTGATCAGCTCCCACACCCCTTTTTCGTTCTGTGGATTTTCATTCATCTCTGAGTAGAAAAAATCTCCTTCCACAGACACATGGAAATTCCAGCCGTTGTTCAGAGCTCGAAGTCCGTGTAACGGGTCTGGTCGATTCCAATGAGGCGCCTGAGGATTCATCATTCTCCCCCCCCGCCCTTTCGGTGAATCCTGGGGGCATCTATCAATTTTGGGTCCTGTAGCAATTGAATACAGCTTACTGGGTGCTAACCCCGTCACCCGGTTTCTAATCTTTCCCAGTGTCATCTGTCTTTCCAGAAGTCCATCGGTCTTTTCCCGATTGTCACTGGTTTGACCATACAACTATGATAGGAAACTCTATTGTCGTAAATTTATTTTGAGAGAAAAGAGTCGTAGAAATAGTGGTCCGGTTTAGAGTGGAAAATGATGATGGAAAGCTCAGTGATAGAAAATGTAGATATTAAATAGTTGCTTCACAGCGTGCTGGAGGAGAGTAAAGACAGACTTATTTACGACAAATCGCTTCTCTCAATCTTCTCTTCCGCTCTCCTGGTCAAACAATTATTTGCCAGTTTTCCAGACACGCTTCTGCGCGCACACCGATTTGGTGTTTTTCACACACACAGACGATGTAGATACAAACTATATTAAACGAATAGGGGAAATGTTGGGCTTTGGGTATATCCAACACAGAGCTAAATGAGTTTATGTGATTTTATTCACTTTAAACATCAATCACTAACAAATATCAGGTATTACATAAATTATCATAAATACACAAATGCAAATAACAAATTTGGGAGGGGTGAAGAAGATTGGTATCGACTAAGCCCTTCCCGCTGATTAGACAAAGATAAACCCAGTCCAGAGATAGATAATATCAGGAACATGGGTACGTTAACCTAACAGTGAAGTTAATTACTCTGAACGAGGTGTTACAAAGTTAGGTATAGGTGATAGAAAAAAAACCTGTTCTTCCCAGCTGTTCTTCCCTTTACTAAGCAAATGGAAAGGAGGGGGTTTTTAAACAGAGTTAACCAATTAGCAACTCCCCCTTAAAGGAACAATGCAGGGAATACAGAAAAATTATATTACTAGGCAAGAAAGTTAACAACAGGTTTACAAAAGAAAACGATTAAATTTCCTGTCATTCATACACACGCGTGAGGATCCACACTCATATACTCACACACTTACCGAATGCAGCCTCAGACGATCCATAAAAAGTATATAAAAACAGCAAGTAATCTTTTGTCATATGAACTGTCTAGTCCTTCGATGTCCCGCCCCAGATGTTTGCGAGGTTTTGTTGGTAACAAATATTCTCACTTATCGCAAGACTTGAAGACTAAGAGTTCACGTGTTTTTATTATATATATAAGGAGTCTATGGGATGGCACTAACACAGTTCGGCACAGGGGTGAAAATGAAGTGGTCTCTTTTAATCCTCCGCTATGGTAAAATTCCTTCAATGCGTGATGATAGTTTTCTTAAATCCAATTGAGGAAACAACTAGGCTCATTCACAGTCAGGAGAATATGTACTCTCTCACAGTAAACAGTAAATATGATATCGCTACTGGCGATGAGTACCTTCCAGTTTATCTTACAGGTTTGTAAGGGTAATTTGATGATTATTCTTTAAAATGTTCTTATGTGGGCTTTATTTCATTTAATTCTGACAGCTAGGTCGCAAGGACCGCCACAAGATTATATTTTAAAAGAAATGTTTCTTCAATATGACTGGAAGTTTATAGGATGATTTCTTTATTTCTTTCTTTATTTAGCTGGGACCGCAGGTACGATCACTCTGTGTGCAAGAAAAAAAGACATGTAACATACCGAAAAATCAAGCGCGATAAATTTCCCGTTAAGCCTATAATACACTCCAGTATTTAATTATGTATTTAATAAACACTGCACGAATTCTAGTGGTTAAAACACATCTATAAAACTAGGACTTAACTGAAATTATTAATTATAAATTCCTTCGCGACTTTAAAAGTTAATTTAAGCATCTACGATAAATTTTCCGTTAATAGATAAATCATTATATTTACAACTGGAACTATTGAGATGGTTTAATTTAATAGATTTAAATTAACACAAAATCCATTGAAATAGAATGACTGAACTAGACCACTGATCACTTTACGCAATATATATTACCGCTTTGCACAGAATAGAAAACACTGCAAATTTATATATAAAATCCAGGGGAAAATCTATAACAAGATTTCAATAAAGCTAGTGCTTCTGTAAAGGTCTGGCCAGCGAGTGATAACGTGTCTAGTCTTCATGGTCTATTTAGCTAAAATGGAATGTAAGTTGAGTGGGACATGATAAACTTGACAGCTTATTTGATCTCACGAACTTTTGGGGATCTGACCGCCAAATCAAGAGAAGAAACCGCAACCTGGTCTTCGTATCTCCGTTCGCTGCTGCCCGTTTCGGTTTCCCCGTTCGCTCGGTTCTACGATTGACACCGAGACGCGAAATAGCGGCAAGCAACTGCGTCTCGTATCAGGGACGACTACTGTCTTTGATAACGCCGATAGTCTCCCCTAAAATCCCTCAGTTCGTCTCTTTGATCTCGTGCCGCCTACTAAATGAGTCCCGGTGGAATGAGTTCTGGCAAACGAAAAGTTACAACAAATGTTCAGGGGTTCTAATGTTATGAAAAGCTAAAGGTCCCTTTAAATCATCCATCATATCAGGGAAAATTCACTTGTCAAACTAGACGTACGTCACATCTATACAGAGCGATCCAACAGGAGGCAATCTGATCATCAAAAGGAGTCCGACCATCGAACAAGTGTTTCGGCCTTATACTCCTTTACACTCTAAGTTGGGCGGGCCCACTTGGGTCATGACTCCCAAGTGTCTCAGCCTCCTGTTGTCTTGTATCGAAAATGAACCCATTTCATCTTGGTAGCAACTTTAAAATCCACAACTCCACCAGCCGTGGAGGCAAATGTAAAAGTAAACAAGGAGTAGACAAATTATTCCGCAGCACACCACTACCAGGGATAGACACTAACACACCTGCGTGAAGCCGACATGGCCAGCAACTGTAACCCCGTGCCCAACACCTCTCATAATACGCGCATGTTACCCGTCAGTCACAGCCCTTTCACCAATACACCGAAAAACACAACGTATTGTGGACGTAGAAATATTCCTGATGTTTCCTGTATCGCAGAGTTTAATGTCCCGAGTTCCATAGCCCATTGCGTTTGTTCCACAGCCAGCATGATGCCTTTTCTGCAGTTTCACTAAGCCTCTTTAGTGCCCTTGTTCTTGACTGTCCCCTCAGCCCCAACAGTTTCAATAAATCATAAACTGATGCAGCCACAAGCTCTCTTTCACCCACCTCGACAGCCATGACCCTTGCAGTGAACCTATCGTGTCTCAGATCCGCGACCACATCACTATACTTGACCGCTTTGAACAAATGTTGCTCTTCCAATCTGGATTCAAAAGGCACGGTCAGTTCAATCAATATAACCTGGTGCGATGATGAAGAATGCAGCACTATATCCGGCCGTCTTCGAGATTTCCTGATACTCTCTGGATATGCTCCTCGTCCAGGTAGGTCTACTGCCATCTCCCAGTCATTTGGACAGTCAAGGAGAGATGGTACACTGCTATAGTCCGTTCGGAATTTCGTGCCCACGCATCCAATGTTGTAACTTTGCAGCCCCTTGACGGATGATATTGAAATTTGCTACGTGGAAAAACAACTCTTTGGCAACTTGTCAGAAGTGTCGGCTTCACTTTTAGAAAAAAATGTCTGGCGGAAGGAATTTTTTATGTGAAAAACCACATCTGGTTGGAGCTCGAAGCAAATACCTTAGGCAGATTCGTGAGAGAAGACAAGACGGCTATGATATAGTGTATTTGGACTAATCTTGGGTTAATGCTCATCATACGAACGAGAAAGAATTGCAATCTGTTGACGGAGACCATAGAAGGAAAATTCCCAGCAACAAAGGTCAACGCATTATATTAGCACATGCTGGCAGCAGACAGAATGGGCTTGTCCGTGATGCAGAGCTTATTTTTCAATCAAAGTCTGTAGATGATAGGGACTACCACAGTAAAATGAATGGGCAAATTTTTAGAGATTGGATAGTGAATACACTCCTCCCGACTCTAGATAGGCCGTCTTGCATGGTAATGGATAATGCGTCCTATCATAATGTACTATCGCAGGAGGATAAAGCTCCCACTTCGGCTAGCACGAAAGACGAAATCAGGAGTTGGCTTGTGAATGAAAACTTCTTCGCTGACAACAGCTATTTAAAACCATAGTTGTTGCAGCTTGTGAGACAGAGGAATAAGACAAAAGTGTATCTGATTGATAAAATTATCCAAGAGCAGGGTCATGTTTCTCTTCGACTCCCAACTTATCATTCTCACCTTAACCCAATAGAACTGGTTTGGGCTAGAGTTAAAGGGCAAGTGGCCGCCCAGAACACCACCTTTAAAATGTGCGATGTTAAAGACATGACTCGTGAGGCCCTTTCACGAATAGAGACAGAGTACTGGGCTAAATGTGAAGAACACGTGCTCCAGGAAGAAGAAGATTACTGGAAGCGAGATGGCTTGCAGTTTATCCAACCAATAACTGTTGTGAACTTATTGGAGTCGTCCGATTCGGAATGAGGAAGTCGTTCGCATTCCTTCGTTTGTGATAAACTAATCTCATATGCCAATGTATTCTTCTTCTTCGATCCTTAACCACCGACCGTCAAAGCAGTCAGTGGCCATCACGCCTAGTGGCGTCTTGTAGGGCAACAACAAATTGATTCCACTTTGCACGGTCGGTGGCCATCCTTCGTACAGTGCCCCAACTCTGGTTCATTCTTTGCATCTCAGCCTCCACAGTCCTCCGCCAAGTTGTTTTTGGTCGGCCTCTCTTTCGCTTTCCCTCAGGGGTCCAAAGCATAGCTGTTCTTGTGATGGCATCGGGGTCTCTTCTGAGGACATGACCAACCAAGCTCCAGCGTCTGCCAACTATGATGGTGTGCATGTCCTCTTGCTTGCTACGAGTAAGCAGATCTTGGTTGGTGATGGTATTTGGCCAAAAGATGCGGTGAATTTTTCTTAGGCATGTTGTGTGAAAAGAGGACAATTTTGACATTTCCTTCTCTGTGACTCTCCAGCATTCCGCACCATAGAGAAGCACAGAAAGCACACAACTCTGGTATAATCTTAATTTTGTGCTTGTGCTGTATTGGGAGGACTTCCAGATGTTATTTAGGCTAAAGAAGGCTGTTCTTGCCTTATTCATTCTGATGTTGATGTCTTTGCCTGCCCCACCGTCCGGTGTTACTATGCTTCCTAGGTATGTGAAGGTATCTGTCTGTACCAGTTGCTGATTCCTTACTGATATGGGCTCAGGGTTGCTCACATTGAGCGTCATGACCTCAGACTTCTTTAAATTGATGTTCAAGCCCACCTGCTGGCTAAACTTATTAAGTCTATCAGTTTTTTCCTGGATGTGTTGATGTGAATGTGCCAGCAGTGCAATGTCATCTGCATATTCCAGATCTTCCAATGTAGAAAATGTAGTCCATCTTATTCCTCTTGGACTGCCCTCTGTTGTCTGGCGCATCACCCAGTCTATGACTGTTAAAAATAGAGTGGTTGATAAGGGGCATCCCTGTCGTACTCCTGTCTTCACCTCGAAGGTTAGGTTGCTCTGCCCAACACTACACGTAAAGTTGGCATAGAGGCTTTTTATGATTGACACTATGCAGCTTGGAATTCCATAAGCTCTCAGTATTTTCCATAAACTGTCCCTATGTATGCTGTCAAAAGCCTTTTCAAAATCAACAAAATTTATGTAAAGCTGTCTTTGCCATTCTGAGCACTGCTCTATAATGTTCCTGAGAGTGAATATATGGTCTACACATCTTCTGTTCTTTCTAAATCCTGCTTGTTCTTTCCTCAGTTTGTAGTCTACTGCCTTTGAAATTCTCTGTATAATTATCCTGCCTAGTATTTTGCTGGGAACTGAGAGAAGAGTGATTCCTCTCCAATTATTGCAGTCTGCAAGATCTCCCTTCTTGGGCAATTTGACAATTATTCCTTTGTTCCACTCTGATGGTGTTGTCCCCGTTTTCCACACTTGTGCAAATAGTGGTTCTAATAGTTCTGCTGCTAGCTCCGGGTCTGTCTTAAATAGCTCTGCATTTAAGTTATCATGGCCCGGAGCTTTACCGTTCTTTAACCCTTTGATTGCTGTGATGATTTCTTCTTTTCGTGGAATGTCTGTATTTACATCTAGATCGTTTTCAGCCTCAGGAACATTCAATTGTGTTTCTGGTATTTCCTTGTTCAGAGTTTCTCTGAAGTGCTCTGCCCATCTTGTTTCCTGTCCCTCTGCTGTCTTGATGAGGTTTCCTTGCTTATCTCTTACTAATGTAATATTGTTTGCACCTTGTTTTCCGCTGATGAATTTAGTTATTTTGTATACTGT
Organism: Oreohelix idahoensis; assembly: GCA_024509875.1. Classification (NCBI taxonomy): domain Eukaryota; kingdom Metazoa; phylum Mollusca; class Gastropoda; order Stylommatophora; family Oreohelicidae; genus Oreohelix; species Oreohelix idahoensis. Next base: position 78,013 of record JAMPIV010009952.1, on the reverse strand, counting down.
GCTTTGTTCATTTCTCAGTGCTGCCTCTTCTGCCTGTTTTGCAAGATCGTCTAGGAAATTCCTTTTGTTGGCTCGGGTTTGGCGTTTAACTTCCCTGTCCAGCTGGCTGTACTGTTCGCTATATAGTTGCTTTAACCTGGGGGACTTCGCTTCTGTTTTCTTTCTTTTCATTTCCTTTCTCATCTTTATGGTTTTTAGTGTTTCTGGTGTTATCCAGTCTTGCTTCTTCCTTTCCTGGAATCCTAAGCATGATTTGCTACTTTCCTTATATATTGTTGAAATGGTGTTGAAATTCTGGTCTATATCATCAGTCAATGTCTTTTCCTGGCTTTTGGCAAATTGATATCGTTTCTTAATGTCGGCCGCAAAAACTTTTCTGGTAAGGGGGTCCTTCAATTTGCTGATGTCAAACCTTTTCTGTGTAGTTACAGTTGGTCCAGCCCTTCTTAGTTTCACTTTCAGTTTTGCTACTACTAAATGGTGATCACTTCCCACATCTGCACCTCTTCTTACCTTCACATCTTGTAATGCATGTCTCCATCTACCATTAACCATGATGTGGTCTATCTGGTTTCTGTCCCTACCATTTGGTGATTCCCATGTTAACTTGTGAATTTCCTTATGTGGGAAAAGTGTCCCTCCAATGACCAGGTTGTTAATGCTACAGAAACTTATTAGCTTATCCCCATTTTCGTTTGCTGTTCCGCTGCCGCATTTCCCCATTGTTCTTTCATTATATGTATTGTGTGTACCAACTTTCGCATTGAGGTCTCCAATTACTATAACGAGATCATATCTAGGTGTGTCTTCCATTTCTTTCTGCAGTTGTTGATAGAATTCATCCTTGACCTCCTCATCGCTATCATTCGTTGGTGCGTAGCATTGTATTATTGTAGTGTTGGTGAATCTCCCTCTCAATCTCAATCGTATCAGTCTGTTGTTGATGGGTTTCCATTCCAGTAATGTCCTTTCTATCCCTTTCTGTAGAATAATGGCTACGCCTTCGCTGTGCTGTGCATCCTCTCTTCCAGAGTAAAGTACGCAAAGTTTGTTCATTTGATGTTGTTTCCGTAACTTCATTATTTTTTTTACATAGACAGGGGTGTCAGCCCTATGCTAAAACCCCCAACCTGGAGGACCAGGGTACCAGCTTTTGTCTGACCCCTACCCACACAGACCAGTCCAGCTTGGTTGAACCTACCAGGAGTAAAACTCCCACTGGCATAGCTCTGGGGATTGTCAGGGTACGCAAGCTGCCATACCGCTACAAGGTATAGGTACCATTGATGGCAGATGCCAATGTATAATAACACATAAACAGTTACGATTCGACATAGCTTGCTGATGATTTACTGCTATCATTGTTCATTATCAGATCATCTTTCCTCGTACCAAAATCACGTGAACAACCAATCACACATTTAGGACACGCTTCTGAACCGTATTGTCGCACACATGTTGTGATTTACTGTAAGAATTAATGTTGCGGGCAGATTTAGGAAAATGTTCCAAAAAGATTTTAAAAAATCGCCGTTTTGCAAATTTCACGAAAGCTGTGGATGTAATGATCGCAAAATCTTAACTGCATGGAAAATCTAAGACTGCATGCAAAAATTCATGTCCATACAACAAACAGTTTTGGAGAAGATTGACGCTTTCTGTGGGCACGAATTTCCGAACGGACTATACCTGATTTATTCGGTTTTAGGTGTGCTGACTTTCCTGCTCTCAGAAAGTATGTGTTTGCGGTATTTGGCCAGACATTGCTATATATATATTCTGATGTATATGAGTCCTTTGCAGAGTGGTTAGAATATTCTCGGCGATATTTTTCAAGTTACCTCTTAAGTACGCTTTGTACTGTCTTAAAAGTTTTATGAGTTTATGATATCTTTGCAAATAAATTAGAGAAGCGTTACCCAAGTAACACCTGGACCCATGCTGGATCCACAGATAGATCAGCAACAAATGCAACAGAAGATTGTACTGGAGGAGTGTTACTGAGTTAAAGCAATGATCAACCAAAAAAAAAAAAAATAAATAAAACAATAGGAAAATTCTCAGTAACTTCAAAGCAGAAGGAGTGTTCTTGAAAACTACAGCGGTATACATTTTTAAGAGGCAAAACGTTTTATCAGAAGTTGAAACAGGATCAAATGGGATGCAGAGCGTCCTGGCCACCAAACATTTTAAACAAATGATACGTATTAGCCAGCTCAACAGAATATAACACGTGGTCAGACTTCGCTTGGACTACAGTAGATTGCGCTACCACCTATTCAAGAAGCTAATTATAAGAAATACGATGAGTGTAAATGTGGCATTGATAAAATGATTGCTGAACATCTTCTTTAAAGATGCACGACATATGACGAACAGAGGAGGGACATATGCCGTCACAGGTATCATTCCTGGAAAAAACTATATGTAGATACCAACACCCTCAAGCTGACTGCTGCTTTCTTGGAACATATTCAAGGTGACGTCTGAAAGTGTATGAAGATGAGGAAGATAACATGTGCTTGTCAAGGAGCTTCACTGTTGTAGTGTTAGCAGACTTGTGAGAGATGGATGGGATGTGAAGTGTGATAACATTGACTGCTTTGATTGTTGCAGCTGGCGTGTGAGCGGTGTGCAGTAATATTTGTCAGTGATTGTGTGTGCACCTGGTGCATAATGTTTGCGCTTGTGATATGACAATGTAGAGCACCGTGCCGTGTGATGTTGAAAGTGGAGCGGATATGAGAAGTTGAAATACACAGTCACTATGTGAATCTAGAAGTTATGAAGTTACCAGTGACCTGAGTAGTATAGTATGTACGCTACGAGGCGGTTTGTGGTGGCGCGCTGTGGTGGTGAGTGACTTTTATATAAGGAAAAGGTGGTGGCGCGCTGTGGTGGCGCGTGACATTTTATATAAGGAAAATGTGGTGGTGCGGTGTGGAGGAGGAGAGGTCTTGTTATATAGTAATATATAAGTTCAATAATGGCGGGTGTGTAGGTTGTTGTTTATACAAAATATTTATACATACAGACGATATTTATATGACAACAGTTAGACATAGAAACGACTGGTAGTGTGGTGGTGTGTTTGGTTATAGGTATCTTAATTGTGTGTTGTAGTTGGCAGGGCGGCCAACTCGTGGGGTGTGTTGGGGTATGGGTTTTTGTGTGCCGGTATTTTAATTGTTGTGTATACAATATTTATATATGGGAGTGAAGTGTTAGAACCTTTACTGGGACCAGCATCGAGAGGTGGGAGTGTAGTGTTAGAGACCTGTACTCGGTCTCGCATCGAGAGGTGGGAGCATCGAGAGGTGGGAGTGAAGTGTCGATTCCGCAGGAGGAGTGTCAGGAGGTGGCGCATGACTTTTTATATAGCGATATATTTTAGCCGAGGGGTTTTCCGCTGACGATCAGACGCATGACTTGTTATATAGCAATAAATTTGTTCGATAATGGCGGGCGTGTTGTTTATACAAAATACTTAGACAATATATATAAAAAATATAAAAAATCGATAATGACGGAAATAAAAAAAAATCGATAATGTTGGATTAGGTTACTAAGAGGGTTTTTTGAAGCGAGTGGAGCCTTTATGTGCTGGCGTGGTGACGACGCATGGGTGTGTACATTTTGGGGTGTAGCTTCCTTGTTGTTGTGTGTTGTTATATTGGACTGGTAGTATGTTGGTATGTTTGTTTGTACAAGATATATATATATATATATATATATATATATATATATATATATATATATATATATATATATATATATATATATATATATATATATATATATATAAAACAAGTTTTCCAATTATAGGAAACAAATTTATATCAGCTGTGCTGTTAATCACTTATAGTAAATGTATCAGCTGTGCTGTTAATTAAGTATATAACATTTATCAGCTATGCTGTTATTTTTGTCTCTTGCTATGCTAATTCACTTTGTCGTCACTGACACTAACTTTGCTCACAATGCTGACAGAAATGGTACTAATATGTACTCATCTCTCAAAAGTTCTGTTCTTCTTAGTTTGGTTCACACAACACCGGCTGAGGATCGTTCCTTTAGCCCACCCAAGACTGAGGGGGACTAAAGATGTAGATTCTGTGCAATCTCTATGCTCCTGCGGAGTTCCAGGCAGCTGGATTGACGACCCACGATCTCAGTTTTGATGACACGAATAAAACCTGTAACAAGGAAAAATAGGGGCTAATTTCTGTCCTCAAGCCCACCTATTTCTATTGTATGTGAGATGAGCGTGTCTCAGGTGTCTGCATGTAGGATGAATGACAACATGGCTCAGTATGATTCAGCAATAGCGAGACAAGACAGGTGTCTACTTGCAAAACATTCTTTCTGATAAATTAATACATGAATATATCCAATAATATAAATTCAATACATGAATACATCCAATAATATAAATTCAATACATGAATACATCCAATAATCTGTACCCTAGGTGTGATACAACCGTTTCCTTCCCCATATAATATACCCGGCCCTCTCTGACAAGTGCTGGATGGTAACATATATCCTAACAATATTGTTGTGTTCTAATGATAGGAGTTATATGAAACGAGGACTGTTTGGTGATTTATCAGGTTGGAGTTATATGGGACAATAGATTGGAGTTCGATGAGACAATAGATTGAGTCCTAACAAGAACTGTTTTGGTTATATTTCAGTTGGTCTGAGATAATAGATTGATGAGTCTTAACAAGGACTGTTTTGGTTATATTTCAGTTGGTTTTATCTGAGATAATAGACTGAAGTTATAGGAGACAATAGATTGAGTTATAGGAGACAATAGATTGAGTCCTAACAAGGACTGTTTTGGTTATATTGCAGTTGGTCTGAGATAATAGATTGAAATTATAGGAGACAATAGGTTGAAGTATGAGTCCTATTAGTCTTCGTCTTCATCAATCCATATCAGGAAATACAATCATTATACCTAATTCCCCAAGATACAATCAGTAACCTGATACGTTCATATTGAAACAATTTATATAAAATATATACAGGTGTAGGTAGTATAAATGACCACAACTAATACAAACATTATATATCTGCTGTAGGCCTTTTTGCCTACAAATATTAAACTATATTTACCCTCCACGATTTAAACAGGCCAGGTTTTGACTCGACTTAGTGAAGCAGGCTGCAGGTCAATGCACTCATGTAAGCAATAAATCAAGGTTGACAGCTTCTCCTCTTCAGTCGGTCGGTATCTGGCTTCGTGTAGGTGTTGCGTGTTTTAGCATAAAATTTCGCCCGATTATATAGGCCGGTGAAAGCGTTTGGTTGGTTCCTGACGGGGCAAGCTGATTGGTTGTCTGCAGTTTGGTCCCATGCCTCGTACAGCCTAATTTTATTCTGTTTTTTCCGCCATATTGCGTGAACAAGATGGCCCCATCCGAGTTCCGAAAAACAGTGCTTAAGGCTAATATATTCTGTCTCAGAGACTGGTGAACGTTGCTCTTTGATTGGTTGGGCTCTCGACATAGGGATTTAACAAAGTAGTGGGTTTACACTCTCGTTTCACGACATAGCCCCCTCCTTTCCTAGCTGTGACCTGTCATAGCTAACGTGTAAACCCCTGCTGTAGTTAATCATTTTGCGTCTGTCCTTCCAGAGTAATAGGTTGTCGACTCAAAAAATCAGCTCCTACATTGTCTCTTCCTGGAATGTAATTCACGCAAAGGAATAGGGCGCCAGAAGCAGACTCCACCTTAACAATCTCGAATTTAACTTTTTGGATGCAGCCAAGAATGTTAAAGGTTGATGATCGTTTTGGACAATGAAGTGTATCCCATACAGGTAAGGTGAAAATTTGTCGATGGACCAAATTAGAGCCAAACATTCTTTCTCTATGGTCGAGTAATTCAACTTAGCTGCATTTAGCCTCCTACTGGCGTAGGCGACTGGTAAAAGTTCCTCCTGATGGGCTTTTGATTGCTGCAAGAGAGTTGCACCAATACCTATACTGCTAGCATCCGTCCTTAATACAAATTCCTGTATGATATCGGGTAACGTAAGGATGGATATGCTGGTGAGTTTTTCTTTTAGCTCTGTGTAAGCTTTTTCACAATCAGCATTCCATTGGATTTTGTCAGGCTGTCCTTTCTTCGTTAAGTTAGTAAATGGTGCACACAGAGAGTTAATGTGGGGTATGTACTTCTGATAGAACCCACATAATGACACGAATGATCTCACATCTTTCTTCGTTTGAGTTCTGGGTGCCTTCTTTAACTTCTCTATATTCTTTGGGTCAGGAGACATATGACCTGTAGAAATAGTGTGACCTAGGAATTCCAACTACTTACAACCGATATAGCACTTGGTTGGACGTGCAGTCAATCCAGTTTCTCTCAGTCTGTCAAACAACATGGAGAGCGCTACTATATGCTCTTCAAATGTGTTTGTAGCAACAAGAATGTCATCCATAAAGTTAGTGATATGGGGATTTTGTAGAGGTTCCAATAATTGCCTCATCATTCTTCAAAAGATACTGGGAGCATTTTTCAGCCCAAAGGGTAGTACATTAAACTCGTAGTGTCCGTTTGATGTACTAAATGCCAGCATTTTCCTAACTTCTGGTTTCACTGGTATTTGGTAGTATCCCTTGCTTAGATCTACCTTCGATAAATACCTAGCCTTACTCGGTGTAGAGAACAGCTGGTTGGTGTCAGGTAATGGGTCCACCTGAGATTCTGTGATCGCATTAAGTTTCCTGTAGTCAATACCTAACCTGTATTCATCACTAGGCTTCCTTAATAGCACCCCACTTGAGCTATAGGGAGATTCCGACTTTGAAATAATTTTCTCTTTTAAGAGATAGTCAATCTCATCCTTGAGTGCTTGTGCTTGCTATTGTTCAGTCCATGTCCGCAACAATGCTTCCAGTGGACCGTGTATGGGGACGGCAATACAAGAACGTTGCCGGACCCACACCTATTTCTATTGTTAGGGGCAGTATACCGAAGTGGGGCCTGTCTCAATCAGTTGTTTGGTACAGCCCTGGTTCCTACCTCTTATGGTTCGGGTTTGTTTCTGCAGCTTTTTTAATACTGGTTGCTGACTAACCAAATTTTCCAAATGATCCAGGCCATGGTGTTCCGACAAATATCTAGTCGGGGTGGGATGTCTCTCGTCCCCTCTCTGTACAATACGGAGAGTTGCCATGGTTACTGGTGTAACAGTAGACTTGTTGTGATTTTGTTTTCTCTTTATCACTGCATCTATCTGTTGTTTGCTCTTGTGCATTTTCTTAGTAGTCCTACGTCCGCAACAATGCTTCCCTAGGTCCTGTAACTGGTCTACGCGGCTGAATGAGGTTACCTGGTTACATTCTGAACAGGATTTCATATACCAACTTATGTCTTCAATTATTCCTGGCCAGTAATATCGCAATGCTATATTTTGACCAGTGGCCCCTTTTTCTCTGTGACCACTGCCTGATGTAGCATGTTCTTGCTCCATAATTTCCTCCCTGTAGATTTTTGGCACTACCAGCTGTCCATGCCTTTTAGGTCCTTTTCCAGCTTGTCTGTAGAGTAGGCCATTTTTCATATAGTAATCTCCTTTCTCTGGAGGGTTATGGGCCTTTGGCAATTTGCCAAAACAAGGCTTCAATGTGCTGTCTGCTGTTTTAGCCTTTTTCATCTTTGTACAATGAATGTTTATTGGATCTCACTCCTCCTTTTTGGTGCTCGACCTGGTATGGTTTGCTGCCATGACAACAGGTTTTATTGGGTCACCCAAAAAGACATATTTACATCCTATTACCAGCGGGTATATAAGATCATCACTTACTGCTGCTCTAATCACTCCTTCCACATAGCGAGTTCTCACGTTGATCCTTGCTATGGGAAGTGTCATGGTGCCGTTTCCCTGAATTGCCCCTTGTATGTCCACTGTTTCTGTGGTAAGTTGGTCAGTGTGCACTAGGGTTGCACTCACGACTGAGTCGAATTCCAAACCTGAATCATATAAGCACTGAATTTTAGTGCCATTACATGTCACTTCCTCACAGACAGTGGGATGATGGAGGTCATTCTGACTAACTGCCAGTTCCTTCCTTCCCTTGTTCTCTGTTGTGAGACACGCAGCGTAATAAGGAGGGTTGTTCCTTCTGCAGTCTGCAGTATTGTGGTTACTCATTAGACACGTTTTACACCACTTTCCTTCCTTCCGGTAAGGTGTCTTATCCGATCTTAAAGGGTTTTTGTCCTTTTGGTCAAATCTTTGTTTGTTCCTTGTGGTAGGTTCCTTTTGTTCATATTTGGAATAGTTTTGTGAAGATGTGAAGTTTTCACCCTGCTTTTTCTTACTTCCTACTAATTCTGCCTGAGCTGCATGATATCTCTCAGCAACAGTTACAATATCTTCCAATCTCTCTGCTCCTTGTTCCATGATAAACTTCCTCATTTCTTGAGGCATGGACTCTTTCACTTGCTCCATCATTATCATTTCTTTCAGATCCTGACACTTTCCTAAATTACTCCATTTTTCCATATAGGTTTCCAATCTAGCAGAGAATTGGTGATAGTTTTCTCCTGGAAGAAGTTTAGCTGTTCGGAATTTCTTTCTATATGATTCTGACTTCTTTTCATATCTCACAAGCAGTGCCTGCTTCAGGATTTTATAATCTTCCTTGTCATCTCTTGAGAGCTTCAAATATACATCGTAGGCCACACCTCTCAATCCCTGAGATAGTTTAAGACTCCACTTTTCTTTCACTAAGCCATAGGTAGTGGCATATCTTTCGTATCTATCCAGGTACGACTCAATGGCGTCTTCTTTCTCAACAAATGGGTCCAGATGAAAATTCATGGCCCCACTTGAGGTGCTCTGGCTGGAGCTACTCTCAGAGTGAGGTGAGCTACCACCATTATTGCCAGTATTTGCCTGAATTTCAAGCTCTTTTAATCTCAACTGATGGTCTCTCTCTGCTTGTAATTTCCTTTCCTCTGCTTCAATTTTATTTGCCTCATTTTCAGCCTCCCATTTCTTGGCTTCAATGTCTAATCTTTTAGTTTCTCTTTCAGCTTCTGCTTGCAACCGCCTTTCCTCAGCCTCAAATTTATTTGCTTCTCTATCAGCCTCTAATTTCAACTTTCTTTCTTCCCTATCCATGTGTTTGTCCACTTCTGTTGTGACATACTGAGTGAGAGCATCACCTGTCACATTTAATTCCTTACCCATCTGCATGATCGCAGTTCTGAACTTCACTAGATCAGCCATGGCGTTACTTAGATAGGGTATGTAAATTTACTATATCCAAATATTATAATTAAACTTAATTAATTTAAATGAACAAATAATTTCCGTGCAACTTTGTGAGCATCAACTATTTACTGAGTACTAAATGGTACTCCTCCTAAGAAAACAATAAAAAATCCTATTATAGAATTTTTTCGAAAAATTGTTTCTTTTGTTTTCTATGGGTGGCACAAGATAGATTGTAGATAGATGAATAGAATAAGTCTGGCTCAAGATATACAGAAATATCCCGGGAACGAGCCCCCAGTGTGGCGTGAGGTTTTATTTGGCTCTAAGATCAGTATAGTACTGACCTTTACAGAAATAGAATTTCTGCAGAAAAGGGTGAAGTCCCAGTGTCTGAGAGAATTGCTGGTATCACAAATTAGTTACGGCTGTGAATGATCTGATCTCGAAAAATTAGTAGAGAGGAGACCGACATAAATTGCCACCTCCGCTGTGTAACTAACTGTGATATTAAAAAACAAGGAAACAGATTTTACTTAACAATGATAAAATTGACAAGTCTTCAAATACAATTTCCTTATTATTTATTTAGTATATACACTATCTACTCTTGTGCTGAAGGGTGGACGTTGAAACAATGTAATGTAATGGATTTGTAAGTTTACAAATGATTCACACACACACACACACACACATATATATATATATATATATATATATATATATATATATATATATATATATATATATATATATATATATATATATATATATATATATATATATATATAACAAGTCTTCCAATTATAGGAAACAAATTTATATCAGCTGTGCTGTTAATCACTTATAGTAAATGTATCAGCTGTGCTGTTAATTAAGTATATAACATTTATCAGCTATGCTGTTATTTTTGTCTCTTGCTATGCTAATTCACTTTGTCGTCACTGACACTAACTTTGCTCACAATGCTGACAGAAATGGTACTAATGTGTACTCATCTCTCAAAAGTTCTGTTCTTCTTAGTTTGGTTCACACAACACCGGCTGAGGATCGTTCCTTTAGCCCACCCAAGACTGAGGGTGACTAAAGATGTAGATTCTGTGCAATCTCTATGCTCCTGCGGAGTTCCAGGCAGCTGGATTGACGACCCACGATCTCAGTTTTGATGACACGAATAAAACCTGTAACAAGGAAAAATAGGGGCTAATTTCTGTCCTCAAGCCCACCTATTTCTATTGTATGTGAGATGAGCGTGTCTCAGGTGTCTGCATGTAGGATGAATGACAACATGGCTCAGTATGATTCAACAATAGCGAGACAAGACAGGTGTCTACTTGCAAAACATTCTTTCTGATAAATTAATACATGAATATATCCAATAATATAAATTCAATACATGAATACATCCAATAATATAAATTCAATACGTGAATACATCCAATAATCTGTACCCTAGGTGTGATACAACCGTTTCCTTCCCCCTATAATATACCCGGCCCTCTCTGACAAGTGCTGGATGGTAACATATATCCTAACAATATTGTTGTATTCTAATGACAGGAGTTATATGAAACGAGGACTGTTTGGTGATATATCAGGTTGGAGTTATATGGGACAATAGAGTGGAGTTAGATGAGACAATAGATTGAGTCCTAACAAGGACTGTTTTGGTTATATTTCAGTTGGTCTGAGATAATAGATTGATGAGTCCTAATAAGGAATGTTTTGGTTTGATTTCAGTTGGTTTTTTCTGAGATAATAGACTGAAGTTATAGGAGACAATAGATTGAGTTATAGGAGACAATAGATTGAGTCCTAACAAGGACGGTTTTGGTTATATTGCAGTTGGTCTGAGATAATAGATTGAAGTTATAGGCGACAATAGGTAGAAGTATGAGTCCTATTAGTCTTCGTCTCTATCAATCCATATCAGGAAATACAATCATTATACCTAATTCCCCAAGATACAATCAGTAACCTGGTACGTTCATATTGAAACAATTTATATAAAATATATACAGGTGTAGGTAGTATAAATGACACACAACCAATACAAGCATTATATATCTGCTGTAGGCCTATTTGCCTTCAAACAGGCCAGGTTTTGACTCGACTAAGTGAAGCAGGCTGCAGGTCAATGCACTCAGGTAAGCAATAAATCAAGGTTGACAGCTTCTCCTCTTCAGTCGGTCGGTATCTGGCTTCGTGTAGGTGTTGCGTGTTTTAGCATAAAATTTCGCCCGATATTATAGGCCGGTGAAAGCGTTTGGGTGGTTCCTGGCGGGGCAAGCTGATTGGTTGTCTTCAGTTTGGTCCCATGCCTCGTACAGCCTAATTTTATTGTTTTTTTCGCCATATTGCGTGAAAAAGATGGCCCCAACCGAGTTCAGAAAAACAGGGCTTAAATCTAAATTATTCTGTCTCAGAGACTGGTGAACGTCGCTCGTTGATTGGTTGGGCTCTCGACATAGGGATTTAACAAAGTAGTGGGTTTACACACTCGTTTCACGACAGAGGTGATACAAATGTACACGTGGGGTGATAGAAATGTGCCCGTGAGGTGATAGAAATGTGACAACCGGTTTTGGTAGGAAACTTTAGATATGACTCACCAAAGTATTTTCGCACGTGTAACAAAGGCTGGCCTCGGTAAAAACTTACAGTTGCGGTCTTCATCCCGCTCTCCAACGGTTTAAACATTTTATCACTTCTTGTCATGTACACCCAGTTGGTGGGAACAATGGAAACCACCTTCAACGAGGTATGAGCGCTAGTGTCTGTCGTTATCACACCACCTCTTCAGTAAAGTATGACCATGAGTGTCTGGGTGTGTGTGTGGGTGTGTGAGCGCTCGCGTGCGTGGTTGTACCTCTGTGAGTGTGTGTGTGCGTGCGCGTGTGTGTGTGTGTATGTGTGGGTTGTGTTGCGGTGTGTTGTATTGTATTGTGCTATGTGTTGTTTATTTATACAACAGTTATATGTACATATTACAATATATATTTTACAAAAACAGTTATAACATCTAGAGGTGGGAGTGAAGTGTTAGAGACATGACCAGGTCCAGCGTCGAGATGTGGGAGTGAAGTGTTAGAGACGTCACTATACTAGGGCCAACAACTAGAGGTGGAAGGGGAGTTTTAGAAACTATACTAGGTCTAACATCGAGAGGTGAGAGTGAAGTGTTAGAGACATGACCAGAGCCAGCAGCGAGAAGTGGGAGTGAAGTGTTAGAGACTTGACTAGGTCTAGCCTCGAGTAATAAAATCTACTCACCCCAATGTCCATCTAGTGTTATGTAAATGACCCGTACACAGTCGAGGTTTCCAACATACAAAATTATATCTAAGGCCAAGTTGGACAAGGCCAAATAGACAGTTTTATTCAACACACCCGTAGAGATATATGTCACAGGCAGACTAGATTATGGCGTCAACTAGATACTCCTTAGTGTTACAGGTTGCAAGCGGGACAAGCTCGAGGCCAGTTTCAACCATTTTAAGAAAACCCAACACGCACGGGCTTTTTACCGCTCTTTGTTTAACTCGATCGATGGTCTGCTCTCGCGAGGAAAACATTATAAAATGTAATCGATGAATGAGTCATACCGTTTGTTGTCGGTTAGAGTGGGTGACGTCAGCGCTAAATATAGACTATCGGAAACAAGTTTATGTTCTTTTGACCTTGTATTATTATTTTATTATACATAAACTTGTTTCTGATAGTCTATATTTAGCGCTGACGTCACCCACTCTAACCGACGACAAACAGTATGACTCATTCATCGATTACATTTGATAATGTTTTCCTCGCGATCGCAGACCATCGATCGAGTTTAACAACGAGTGGTAAAAAGCACGTGCGTGTTGGGTTTTCTTAAAATGGTTAAAACTGGCCTCGACATTGTCCCGCTTGCAACCTGTAACACTAAGGAGTATCTAGGTGGCGCCATAATCTAGTCTGCCTGTGACATATATCTCTACGGTTGTGTTCAACAAAACTGTCTATTTGGCCTTGTCCAACCTGGTCTTTGATATAATTTTGTATGTTGGAAACCTCGACTGTGTACGGGTCATTTACATAACACTAGATGGACATTGGGGTGAGTAGATTTTATTACTCGAGGCTAGACCTAGTCAAGTCTCTAACACTTCACTCCCACTTCTCGCTGCTGGCTTTGGTCATGTCTCTAACACTTCACTCCCACCTCTCGATGTTAGACCTAGTATAGTTTCTAAAACTCCCCTTCCACCTCTAGTTGTTGGCCCTAGTATAGTGACGTCTCTAACACTTCACTCCCACATCTCGACGCTGGACCTGGTCATGTCTCTAACACTTCACTCCCACCTCTAGATGTTATAACTGTTTTTGTAAAATATATATTGTAATATGTACATATAACTGTTGTATAAATAAACAACACATAACACAATACAATACAACATACCGCAACACAACCCACACATACACACTCACACACTCACGCGCGCACGCACACACACTCACAGACGCACAACCACGCACGCGACCGCTCACACACACACACCCAGACACTTTTGGTCATACTTTACTGAAGAGGTGGTGTGATAACGACAGACACTAGCGCTCATACCTCGTTGAAGGTGGTTTCCATTGTTCCCACCAACTGGGTGTACATGACAAGAAGTGATGAAATGCTTAAACCGTTGGAGAGCGGGCTGAAGACCGCAACTGTAAGTTCTTACCGAGGCCAGCCTTTGTTACACGTGCGAAAATACTTTGGTGAGTCATATCTAAAGTTTCCTACCAAAACCGGTTGTCACATTTCTATCACCTCACGGGCACATTTCTAACAACCCCACGTGAACATTTCTATCACCTCACAGACACATTTCTATCACCTCACGGGTACATTTCTATCACCTCACGGGTGCATTTCTATCACCTCACCGGCACATTTCTATCACCTCACGGGCACATTTCTATCACCTCATGTTTACATTTCTATCACCTCATGGGCACATTTATATCACCTCACGAGCACATTTTTATCACCTCACCGGCACATTTCTATCATCTCATAGGCATATTTCTATCACCTCATGGATACATTTATATCACCTCACGGGCACCTCTCTATCACCTCACGTTATAACCAGTCGACCATCAAAAACCGTCTGAGACCAAGACCAGCTTTTTGAAAAAAATCAACCGTTGAAAGCAGACCACGTCAAGCTCACCACCCAAAAAAAAAAGTATGTTGCTTTTTATATCTCTGTATTTGTGTTACTTGTTGTTTGTAACAAAACTACATCACATCCACATGTCTCTAACACGTTACTCCCCTTCTCTCGATGCTAGACCTAGTATAGTTTCTAACACTGCACCTCCACCTCTAGGTGTTGGCCCTAGTATAGTGACGTCTCTAACACTTCCCTCCCACATCTCGACGCTGGACCTGGTCATGTCTCTAACACTTGCGGCGCACACAATTTTTTTTTTCACATCGACAACGCGTCAACCATCGATTAGTTTTTCAACTAATCAACTCTCTGTTAGCGCACAACACTAAACACGGATACCTGTCCTACTACTTGCCCCAGTAACACGTTTGACCATTACATCAACTCCAGTTGTTATCAACCAATATCGCCAGAACCGAGTTGGTTTCCTAACACCAACCCTTGTCCCCCCACAGCCCACCCGCACACGAACGCACACATACACAACCACACGTACACGCACACACACACACACACCCAATGGAAATATGAAAACTGATACCAAAATTAAGAACTGGAAGTGTGAGTGTTGTGTTGTAAAAATTAGGAAATGGAAATATGAAAACCGATACAAAAATTATGAAGTGGAAATTTGAGAAACTGATACCAAAAGTATGAAATGGAAATGTGAAGGTTGTGAGTGTAGAATGTGAATGGAGTGACATGTAGCTGTGAGGAGTAAAGTTATGATGATGTCTATCACCTCCTGCCACTCAGTGACAATGTTTCAACGCTATGCCTCGCCCGCCTCTCTTCCATTGTAACAATGAGTAAGGAATACGTACACATCAAGTGATCTCACATTCATGGATGCTGGTGCTCATGAAAAATTTATTGGGTTCAGGTGTGGAAGAGAGCTAATGGGTTTTTTTTACGATCAAACATTTACCGATAATAGATTGTCAAACTAGAACTACGCTTTTTTAGTTAAGATATAACTGTGTGTCCGTACCAGTGTTTGTGCGTTTGTCTGTTTGTTAATGTTGTATGTACAAATATATATTGTCAAACTAGATATTTTCTGTGTGTGACAGTGTTTGTCTGTTTGTGTGACAGTATATAACTTAACACTTTATTAGAACAACCTTTAAAAAGCAACCTTTAAAAAAAGCAAATCTTTAATATTGTTGGCTAAAAAATAATGTGGCAAAAACAGCCGATTATATTTGTTATGAATGACAAAAACTTCTCGTGATTGTGTGACTGAGTGAGTAACGTTTTTAGCACGGGGCAGTGATTCTTGCATTGTTGGGTTTACACTGAGTGAGTAACGAAGAAAGTGGGTCTCACGTTGTTGAAAACAGGGGTTCTCACGTTGAATAAAATAAATGTGTATGAGTGTAATTTAATAAAACAGACAATATTATTCTCTCTGTTTGTCACAAAACGAACCGCGCTCACGTCTGCGCAATATATGTATATTAAGAACTTAACTGTGTGCCGCTTTATTGTAAAAAATGATCAGTAATATTGTATAAGAGATGGGTGACATTTTAGCTAGATATAAAGGTAGAAAGAGACCAAAGACAAAGCCTTAGAATTCGTAGGATTAGCTTGCGTCTGGGTAGTGAGTAAATATGTGGAAACTTGCCATCTAGTTATGACACAACTATGAACTTAACAAGTTGGAAACCAACTTTGTCCCGTCTCAGTAATGTTTTATTATCTTTTATTGTTATTTCTGTAATTCCATAGGTAAAAATTATGCATTTGTAAAATGGAAAAATATAAAACAACAAAAGTGTGATTCAAAATTATGCTAAGAAAATTGCAAGATATGAAAATTATAGTACAGAAATATGAAATGCCTATATGAAAATTATGATGTTAAGTATGCAGTGGAAATATAACAACAGTGGTGCCAAAATTAAGATATGGGAGTGTGAATGTTGTGCTGTAAAAAATTATGAAATATGAAAACTGATACCAAAAGTAAGACATGGAAATATGAAAACTGATACCCAAAATTATGAAATGGAAATATGAAACCGATACAAAAATTATGAAGTGGAAATATGAAAACTGATACCAAAAGTATGAAAAGGAAATGTGAAGGTTGTGATGCAATAATTACGAAGTGGAAATGTGAAAACTGATACCAAAAGTAAGAAATGGAAGTGCTAGTGTTGTGTTAAAAACTTACCCGCCATTACACGAACACATACGTATGCACACACACACAGATGCACAACCACGCACGCGAGCGCACACACACACACATACACATGCACACACGCGAACACACACACACAACCACAGACGCACGCACACACACACACGCACTCACACACAATCACCGCCACGCACACACACACTCACACACACATACACCTGTCCCTCCTTTCACTGCTGGATCTGGTATAAGCAAGTCTCTAACACTTCACTACACCCCAACATATCCATGCGTCGTCACCCGCGCCAGCACAGAAAGACTCCACTCGCTTCAAAAAACCTCTTAGTAACCTAATCCAACATTATCGATTTTTTTATTTTCCGTCATTATCGATTTTTTATATTTTTCATATATACTGGATGTATATATGTATAAACAAACACACCAACACACATAACAAAACATACACATATCCCACCTAACATACACGTTCCAGCTACAGCCCAACATGCATCGTCACCCAAGCCAGCACGATATGGGTCCACTCGCTTCAAAAACCCTTTTAGTAACCTAACCCACCCTTATCGATTTTTTATATTTTCCGTCATTATAGATTTTTTAAATATTTTTATATATATTGTATGTATATATGTATAAACAAACACACCAACACGCAACACAACACACAAAAAAACCCCTAACCTACAACCGCCAGGTACACTCCAACATGCATCGACACCCACGCCAGCACAAAAAGGTTCCACTTGCTTAAACCCCCCTTAGTAACCTACTAATACAACCTTATCGATTTTTTTTATTTTCCGTCATTATTGATTTTTTATATTTTATATATATTTTGTATGAATATATGTATATACATATATATATATGTATAAATACACCAATACACATAACAAAATACACAAAAATCCACCTAACCTACACCCGCCAGCTACAGCCCAACATGCCTCGTCACCCATGCCAGCACAAAAAGGCTCCACTAGTTTCATAAACCCTATTAGTAACCTAACCCAACACTATGGATTTCTTTTTAGTTCCGTCATTATCGATTTTTTTATATTATATATATTGTATGTATATATGTATAAACAAACACACCAACACACATAACAACATACAAAATACCCCCCTAACCTACACCGCCAGCTACAGCCCAACATACATCGTCGCCCACGCCAGCGCAAAAAGGCACCACTCGCTTCAAAAACCCCCTTAGTAACATAATCCAACATTATCGAGTTTTAAAAATATTTTCTTCTTTAACTCAATATTGCAGGTTTTTAACGATTTTTTATGTCCATTGTCTACCTATATATATGTAAACACCGCACCACCACCTTTTCATTTTATAAAAAGTCACGCGCCACCACCGCATGCCACCACATTTTCCTTATATAAAAAGTCACGTGCCACCACAGCGCACCACCACCTTTTCCTTATATAAAAGTCATGCGCCACCACAGCGCGCCACCACAATCCGCCTCGTAGCGTATATACTATATGTAACCTTTCCACCACCAACAGTATAAACACACATATCTTAATATTAAGTTATTTTAGATCGATGAGGATATTGTGTGGAGAAACAATATGTGTGGTTTGATATCCCTAGACATCAATACAGCGGACAGAGAGTGGTTCCCATTGACACATTTGACCAAAATAATATCAATTGGTAATTGTGTGTGTGAGTATGTGTGCGGTTTTTTCGGAAAGCGTTTTGTTATTATTTCCAAGCAAAATTAAATATATGTGCGTTAACATTTCACTTACGAGGTGGTATTGGTGGAGCTGAAAAAAATAATGAAGCAGAAGATTTTGTTAGCGAAAACTTTTAATAACGGCTAATGAATAACCGTACCGCAAATACTAAAAAAACCAATACAGAACGCATAGCTGATAAGAGGACGAAGAGAGAGAGAGAGAGAGAGAGAGAGAGAGAGAGAGAGAGAGAGAGAGAGAGAGAGAGAGAGAGAAAACGAACGAACGAACGAACGAACGAACGAACTTTATTTTCAAAGGGTTAAGAATTGGGCACGCAGGCCCGTCTGACATTCTGCCCTTCCTCTCTCTCTCATCATGTATACTAATATCCTTTCATCCTCACATTTACTTTAAGCATTATTAAGGCATTTATCATTATAAAAGTAATATTACATTTGCAATAATCATCATAATTAAAGTGTTTAAAAAAAAAAAAAAAAAAAAATTGAATTCTTCGTACTGTAAATTAGTGATTTGAGACATATTCAGAGGCATGTTATGAGAACTTGTAAAATGTTCATACGGTGTTCAACTGAATGACTCAGGGACTTTTTTTTTTTTTTTTTTTTTCATCAAGATGAGGTGGGTAGACAGTTACTTTCCATTTTCCTTTCCATTTCCTTTGCGTCCCAAACTCAAGACCAGAATCAGACTAGGTAGATAGTTAGATAGACATATACGAAAGCAATTAATTTGCCAAGGGTTGAAAATCGGACACAGTCCCCTCTTGCATTCTTCCATCCTCTTGCTCATCTTTTATTACTGTTACTCAACATTCTCCAGCGTACTGAAAGTATTAATTTAAGGACAGTGCAACATTACAAGGAAGTATAACAGCATACATTAACAGTACCTGATCATAAAATTAAGAATATAATATTAAGAATAAGTATATTGTAATGAAAACTAGAGAGAGAGAGACAGACAGACAGACAGACAGACAGGCAGACAGACAGACAGACAGATAGAGTAGAGAGATGTGTGAGAGTATATTTAAATAGAGACACAGCTAGATAAAGAAACGACTTTTAACATTCTCAACAAGTAATAAATTTAATTTGAAATAGATCAGAGTTTGGCGTGAGAAAAGGTAATTAAAAAAACAAGACTACGATCAAATATTTCAATCTACAATCAACGCGCTTATGGACAGGAGGGATAGAAAAATAAAATACATATTTAATAAAGCTTAAAAGCTCGACGTCAAAGGGATCTTTGACTCACCACACGAGATAAAAGACTCCCTAACTCAATAAACATCTCCGCTTCCGTAAAATAACACACCAACTGATGTAGACATTACCCCTTTTTGCAATGTTGGTACTACACATTTTTATATGGAAGGATATTGACTTCATCTCCTGTAGCCAACTTTTTCAGGCAAATGTATTTGTTTTAACACATGTATTATAATTTATCTTGCTAGTATGCCTCAAAATAGCCTAATGAATATAATAGTCTTTTTTGGAGAGTGGATTTTTAATGCTTTCTCATTTGTTTATCTTTGTGTGATAGGGTGGTGTGAAATGTGGACGAGATATTTGACCTACGATATTGCCCTGCGGCCAATCCACAGTCGAATCAGACCAGAACACTAACAACAATCTTGGTGATCAGGCAGGGATTGTGTTTAATTAATGATGGTTTACAGTTGAGTCAGTGACACAAGCATTTAAAAAGCAAAAAAACAAATGTGATGGGCCCATAATAATGCCTGCAAATATTTGTGTTTTTGCTTCTTTAAGAACAACTATCGCGTGTGTTACTTTCGTGACGCAATTACTACGCTCATTCACTACGCCGCGTGTGACTTGGTCAAGCCGCTTATATAAAGAGAGCGCGGGCCAACGAAAAATCCTCTTTTCTGTAAAACACAGTCCAGTCAACATCAAATTTTCGTTCTCACTGCGAGTTTGACGTTTGACAGCAATATACTAAAATGGTTCGTACCAAGCCACAAACCAAAAAGAGAAAAATCTATAGAAGCCCGATGTTGAATCCCAAATTGTTGTGTCACATTGATTATGGTATTATGGTCAAATCAAACCGACACAGTGTTGGACATACAGGTCACCTTGTCCATGGAGTATTGAGGCCCCGACAAGGGACAGTGTTTATGTTGAATGAGAGTGCAAATGTACGTTATGCGAATGGGTGGTACTGTTCTGCAGAGTTGACAAGTAACAAGGCACTCATTCACTCATGTATGAAAGTCAATGATGTCTGGAACTACTATTGATAATTTCACACATTTAATAGGACGCAAACTCTGACGACACATATATAGTCACTGGAACAGGTTGGCAAAAAACATCACATGCTTGACAAAATGGTCTACGACATCAAATATGCATTCGTATAGAATGTGGATACAACAGAACGTTCGTAGCTAGTCCCTCAGGGTTCTAGTTGTATAACTTTCAAGCCTAACTGACTGATCGCGTCAGTTAATGTTTGCAAACGTTTATTATAAATGGCTCCCTGACAGAACCTCTTCTGTCGAGGAATTACAAGCCGTAAATCAGTAGGCTTATGTGACGACAATCTAAAACCACAGTAGTGGGTTACCATAAAAGACAGATCTCTGTACCATCATCAGATAATAAGGCATTCCTGTTCTCTGAACGATGATCCGCTTAGACAAAGGCAGGATCTAAAATGGCTTCTATCTCCAGTGAGCGTCGCTCACTGCGAAGATGCATAATGAAGCATAAGTAAAGGGCTCTGTTCATAATCATCGATAATGCTGTGTAGATTATATAGGTAATAATGCAATGTACATAATAGATATTGGTGCTGCTAGCACAATGTCGTCAATAAAGAATTCAGCCCATTCATATGAAGACCATATCCCTGGCTGCAGGTCTAGGCATAACGAAAAAGTTCAATAAATGTCTTTCGTTACCTTAACATCCTAGAAAACACTAGAAACATAGCACACGCCATTCTTTGGCGCTAAGAATATATTCAGGGGCGGAATATAGACATAATAGTCACACAGCAGACATCGCCTTTCTCCAGAATTACACAGAGCACAAATCAACGGACGTCTGTCCGGGGTAGCAAACACAAGAAGTCCCGATGACGGAAGTCTTCTCCGACAACCTCCAATACGACGCATGCGCAGAAGCGCGTGACCCCCAGAGTTCAACTCAAGATGGGCCGACGTCGTTAAAGACAATAAGATAGAAGACCAAATCGCCTTAAAAGACAGGAATAAACCTCAACTTAGGTTATAAACATTCCCAGAAAGACTGATCTGTTCTGACCATACACGAAAAATAACTCGACGCAAATCTTAGTATTCATATAGGACCCAAGAGAAGGTAACAGACATAATAAAATGTACCATCAACCAAATCAAGGGTTATGTACCTTTGACTATCAACAAAAAGTGTTAACAGACAAATAAATATCTTTCTATATATATATCTTTTCTATATATATATCTTTTTATTCTCTATATTCATTGCCTACAAAAGAATCTGTGTCGTAAAGCTGTCCCTTAAGTGTGTAAGGCTCGCACAATGTAAACAGCCTGAAGTGTCACTGTATGCGTTGAAGCGTGGCAGGTGCCCGTGACACAAATAATGTAGGTACAGTTTGGCCACTGTAAATATTAAGTATGGAATGTTGACGAATGTCCAGAGTTAGTATTTATATGACTCCGCTCAATGCAGGCTGACATGAATACATTGTGGTGAAGTGGGATGTTATAAATATTTATAGGGGACTTAGTGTACTGACTGAGATCAGCTGTGAAGGTATCTATATCTATTAAAAGTAGTGTATTATAGATAACCTTACTTGCTACCACATATCTCTTTATCTCAGTCAGAATTATTCTGGAATAGTGTGATGCTACGTTATGTGTCTAGGGTATGTGTATGAAGAAGTGTAAGTCACAACAACAGACAGATAAACAATTTAATGTAATCCACTACTCTTGACAACACTGTGACACTCACATACATATAACACTCTATGAGAATATCTTAAAGGAGGCACTGATAACTTTCAAATAACAATATGTATTCATTACTGGCATGAATGAATATGTGTCCTGATTCAACTACAAGGGAATCAGGAATCACAATCAATTTAAATTACAAGTTATGTACAGAATGTATTTAATATGAATATTGTAGTGACATATATTATTACAAATGTTCTATGTGTGTCAGTTGTGTAGTAGTAAAATGAGGTAATACTGGTTTTGTTTTGTTCAAGCTCTGTTGGTATTTGTCATCATGACTTCAATAGTTTGTCTTTAGGGACTAGTATTGGCGATGTTCACAGTTCCTGATTTTAAGATAAGTAAATTCCCCTCTGAATAGTATTTTTATAAAGTTATTTCAAGATGAGGGGACATAATGTTGAGCTCAGCTGGCCAACTCTGCTTATCTTGAGTGATGGCGGCAGGAAGGGACTCCTCTGCTCGAATTCTCCTCTGGGCTCAGGAGACACCTCACTGATAGCTAAAAAGACCAAGGAGTATGCTGTCCGACTCTGGATTCAGCAAATCTCTGACCAGATGCTGCTCAGTACCATCAAGACCACTGTCCCTGAAATCAAGAAGGATGTACCTTCTACTTCATAACTAATTTATATTCTCTTTTACACTGATCACAATACAGCACAAACATTGCGTTCAGAGCGTTAGGCCAACAGTCAGCTTCATCTGAAATACTTTATACCAGCATTACCATCCTTAATGGTCACTACGCCTCTGCACTTCCAGCATTATTTCTGTCTAATCAATCATCCAGGTGTCAGTGTACTATTTGGCCATTCCATGCCGTTTTACTTCTCTCCGACACCCTCTGTTCAGGCTGGAGCATTTTAGGCTTTACCTCACGTTTGCCACTGAACTACACATATATATACAGGCATAAATCAACAATTCACATTCAATTTTCATTAAAAGATATTAAATGGTTCAAGCTTACCACAATTCATACGAATAACACAGATACGTTGATTAGCAATGAATTCTGGCACAAACTGGCACAAACTTCCATCTGCCTATGTTCCAGGCTTTTATTGAGCCAAATATATGCTGGCTTCAACGCACTGATGCTTTATCAAGCTATTTTAAACAAGTGGTCTCGAACTAACGCTCCCAAGTGTGTATATCAGCGAGACTGGCCAATGAGCCACGTTTCGACAAGTGTTTGAAAAAAAATGTTATCTTTTCCCGTCTCCCCTAACAACCAAGATAGTATTTATAGCCCGACCAATCGTGGTTAGGCTTTCATTTGTTGCGCTCCAATCAATTTGGAGTTTACATGGTAGGCTATTTATGTAACGTAAGGTTTTTTTCAAACACGTTATAAAAAAATTTTATGAGCAGAAATGATTTTATGCTGTCAGGCACCCCCCAATATTTTATTTTGGGTATAATTTATTAATTCCTGGACTATTTGCGTAACGTTTTACATATTATTTGTCAGCAAGCCCTAAGGAACCCAATTTTCCCACTTTAAAAGAGCTACGTGGCTGCGTTCAAAATATGTATTTTCTACCTCCTGTTTCGAAGATATGCTGTCTGGGTACTGTTATGTGTTCAAACGTAAACCCATCTATTGTTATCTTTTCTAATAAGAGTCTGTTATGATTTATAAACCTAACTCTGGGAAAGGGTAGTGTATTTTATCACTGTCCGTCTGAAAAAGTTAGTGCTTGTAGACTTACACGCGTGATGCCAGCATTTGTATATCGCGCGTCGCGTGTTGCATGCGTTCCTGATTTTCAGCCCTCCCCTCTCGCTATCCTTTTGTCCATCTGTTCGTTCGTTTTGGTAACGTAATATAATTAATGTTAGGATTAATTTAGGTCATTACGCAGTACGTCTCAATGTTTTTCTTAGAAATGCAGCACACGTTTCATTGAAGAAGGCGGGTAATAATACAGGAAGCTTTTATATCAACGTGAAAGCGTTACAATTTGCAGACGAAGCAGAAAACAAGGGGGATTTCGAGTACATTCTTTGTGACTGCACTGTTATTTTACCATTGCTCTTCTCTTTATTAATTTTATTTGTTAGGCTTCATATTTACCTAATAATTTATATATGTGGATTAGAATATTTCATGACATACATACAGGTCCTGGTTGGCCGCAACAATGTTGGCATTCATGTAGATGACAGTAGTTTGCGAATGCGTGTTTGAAAGGTACGTGGAAGTAGTAACAATCAGTCATTAAATGACTGCACACTGTATGTTTATACAGATATGAATTCATAGAGTTCTGGAACACCTCTGACGTTTACAGGACTTTATTACGCCACAAGCGACAGGTACGCTGACATGAGTAGCAATGGTCATCAAACAGTTCATGGTCATAATATATCAATAAAGTTCATCATCAGCTATGCATGTATTTAGTAAAGCTGATCTCGTACAATTCTCTCACTCATCAGCTTCAGGGAAGATAAATCCCATATATAAGTTTGAACAATCTCTACTCTGACATGGATAAGCCAGATACTTGATGTCTCCAACCGGCCACGAAAAATGGCGTGCTTACAGTTCAAAATTGCCTCCTGGTGTTTCTTCATCAAACAAGGGGAATCCCACCTTGTATACATAGTATCGCCGTCATGCGGGATACAAACAACATATATATAAGTACTTCGAGCATGCACCAGCCTAGTGCATAATGTCAGAATACATAGTGAGCTTCCTTTGAAGGATAGGTAGGTGGTACGTTTTCCCGCTCAGGGAAAGAATCATAAACTGTCGATAATACGAGTCATGAAGATTCTAGCAAATAAGGGAAACAGTTCAAAGAGTCAATTACCTTCTGTCACTTCAGAATAAATATAACCACACTCACATCGCCTCTACGGCGGTTAGAATAAGCACATGAAATAATATCCGACAGAGGACTTATATCAAGAGACATCTTGACTCACTGAAAACACAGCCCGAACTCTCTCGGTAATGGCGTCTACAGCCAATCCCGCCAGAAGCTACGCATGCGCACTAACACGCAAGACCTTTTTGAGCACCGCTCAAAATAGGCGGTTTGAAACCCTATCAGGCAAAACTGACATCGGTTTTCAAATCAAACCACAGACATAACAGACAAGTGAGATCACTCCCCTGACAACAATCATCCCAACAAAACCATGGGTTAATGCCCTTAGACTAGGAAATTAATAATAATGTTCCCAGCTTTTAACCAGACACTTTTACATACATAGATTCAGCAAACTTACCGTTACAGTTTACCGCCCCCTCCGGGGAAAAAAAATGGAACTTTTTTTTTTAAAATACCTCCAAGAGCGAGATACTACAAGCTCGTAACGCAACAATAATGCGCAGGTGAGAAGTATTGCAAATAACTGTAACGCTTAATATGAATAAAACGTCAAGTGAGAATATATCTCATTACATTAGAGAAATATTACTCTAAGAATTCACATATCCAGGGAGGAGCCACTAACGTACATTATAGTACTGGCAAAGTTGCAATGAGTTCAACATATATATTTATAACATATTATATTACGTTAAGTACCTTATTCCCCATTTATCAATGGACAAATCATGAAAACCCAGTGATACAATCACTTTAACCAAAAAAGGTACATTATACTAACATCAAATATATAATTTAATATAATGTTATCTAACATCAACGATATAATACAAAAAATTCTGTCGCCGAACAAATCCTAAGTAAGCGCACTCCAGTGCCATGGTAAGGATAGACCTTGTACTACATCAAGGATGACAACACGGAGAGATTTTTCACGCACCAGAAATGATTCTGCTGAGAAAATACAAATAATTCCATATGATAACTGTAAGGTTTCTAATATACATTAATGAAACATACAAATCATACTATAACTGTGGCTGTGGGAACTTTTGTTCCTTGTATTGTGATCACTAACCCTTCCTTTGTCATACTAAAGAAGGTAACAGCGAAAGAAATCACGTAATTTACAACACTCAGGTGAACACAAATGTGTTAACATATATTGTTATAGTAAAGAACTGTCATAAGTCTAGACGTGTATAAGGAATTTCTAGGACACAGGAGTTAAGTGGAGTCATGTGGGCAACTAGACAGTATATCCGCCATGACATTATCCGAACCACGGATAGCTCGTACCGTGAAATGAAAAGGTTGAAGAGCAATGGCATATCGAGTGGATCTCGCGCTCTTCAAGTTTTTACTTTGAATAGCTGTAAGAGCTTTTTGGTCGGTTTCCACAATGAAATGCGCGCCAAGAAGGAATCTTTGTAACTTGAGAATTGACCAAACCATAGCCAACAATTCACGGTCTAAAACCGAGTAATTCCTTTCTGCCGCATTTAGCTTCCTGGAAATATACATCACCGGGTGCAGAGTATCTGAATACTCCTGCATTAGTGCTGCCCCAATCCCAGTGGATGAAGCGTCACTTCGAAGAACAAACGTCTTCTCAATAGTAGGTAACCTTAAGATAGGTGGAGATGAAAATAAAGTTTTAATCTGGTCCAATGAGGATTGGCATTCTTGAGACCAGCGGATCAGATTAGGCGATCCTTTTTTCAATAAAGTAGAAAGAGGTGCCATAATCGAGGATAGATTCTGAATGAATCATCCGTAAATGTGTATCAAACCTAAGAGACTACGTACTTGTTTTTTCGTCTTAGGGACAGAAATGTTTAGTATCTTTGAAATATTGTGGTCCTCTGTCTTTAAGAGACCATGACCAACACGGTGACTCAGGAAAGAAATCTCGCTAAATTCTATAAAGGCTTTAGAGGATTTTGCAGTTAAATTATACTCACGAAGAGTAGACAGCAATTCGTATAAACCCAAATAGTGATCTTCCCAGGAATCACTGAAGAGACACATATCGTCTAAGTATGCTATGACATCTGTACGATATGAGAGAATTCGACGCATCATGCGTACGAATGTAGCAGGGGCGTTCATAAGGCCGAAAGGCATGAAATTCCATTGGAATAGACCCCTAGGTGTAGAAAAATCTGTAAGAGGTTTGGCGCGTTCAGTTAAAGGAACTTGCCAATAACCTCTCGACAAATCGAGTTTGGTAAAGAATTTAGAATTAGAAAGTTTGTTTAGTAGCTCTTCTAATGAAGGCATAGGTTCAGCATCGAACTTCGTAACTTGGTTCAATTTGCGATAATCAACGCAAAGGCGAATGTTATTGTCTTTCTTTCGAACAATAACCATGGACGAAGAGTATGCTGAAGTGGATGGTTCAATTATTTTCAATTGTATCATTTCATCCAATTCTTTTTCGACTTGTGACTGAAAATGGATAGGTATCGGATAAGGTGTGACTCTGATAGGATTATGGTCAGTAAGTATTATGTCATGTTCGATGACATGTGTGTGTCCCGGAATGTCGGTAAGGACATCCTGAAATGTTTGTAACATAGAAGAGACTTGTCGGTGTTCCTCAGCGGAAAGATTAGAAGAAACCGTAACGTTTTTACAAGATTCCGTAGAATGGAGTGGGATTACAGGAAGAGGAAGATTGACATCTGAGAACGTAGTTTCCTCATCCTGTATAACCGACAGAGATGAGTAATGACCATGAGATACAGGAGTAGCGTCCGTCGCCTGGAAAATAGGCTGCAAATAGTCCGGTCGTTCATGAAATTCCGTGAGCATATTTATATGGAAAGTTGTATGCTTCCCATCAATATCGACAACATAGTCGACATCGAAAATTCTTGAGATTATCGCATATGGACCTTTGCATGCAATAAGAAGTCTGTTCTCCCTAGAAGGAAGTAGAACGAATGCTTTGTCACCCGGTCAAAGTTGTCGTAGACATCTATTCTTATTTGCAAATTGCCTTGCCTTTTCTTTAGCGAATTCGGAAGAAGAAGTTGCTAGTTTGCATGCCTCGATGATCTTTTGCCTCAGAGCAATGACATACTCATATGAAGATTGTGTGTCATCGCTAATATTATCGGCAGTGATAAGATCGTGGAGCAAAGACATAGGGCCGCGCGGTTGCGCGCCAAAGACAAGTTCAAAAGGAGAAAACCCTGTGTGTTCATTGGGAACCTCTCTATAAGCGAAGAGAGCCGCGGGTAAGACCCTGTCCCAATCCTGAGGATGATCCTCAGTTATCTTCCCAAGTAAAGTCTTGAGTGTTCTATTCAAACGCTCAACTAACCCGTTTGACATTGGGTGATAAATACTGCTGAGAGACCTTTTAATATGTAGAGTAGACATTACCTGTGACATAGTGTCAGATATAAGTTGCGTGCCATGGTCTGACAATATTTCTCTGGGGAAACCCAAACGAGAAAATATAAGCCAAAGAGCGTCTGCGATATCGGCAGTAGAGATGCTCTTAAGAGGTATAGCCTCTAGCCAACGTGTGCACATGTCGACACATGTAAGGATAAACTGATGTCCTCTGGCCGACATGATCCTAAAAGGGCCGATAATATCTATTGCCATTTTCTAAAACGGCCGAATAGGAATGTCAGCAGCCTGGATAGGCGCTGCATGTCGTGGTCCTCTAGATTTGACCTCTTGACATATTTTGCAAGATCGGCAGTAAATACGTATGTACTTGTTGATAAATGGCCAAAAGAAAGCCGCAAGGACTCTCGACTTTGTACGGGAAAAACCCATATGTCCAGCACATTGCGAGTCATGAGCATGTTGCAATATTTGCACTCTCATACTCTTAGGCACAAGAATTTGTGAATGTGAAGACGCAGTCGAGTCTTGTACCATACGTACAAGTACGCCATTCTTCATAGTAATCCAAGATTTTCTATTTGTATTTTGATTTGGATCACCTTTTTTCGCTAGAATGAACAATTTTTGTAAAGAAGGATCTTCTTGCAATTTTATGAAAGAGTCACGTGAAATAATCAAGTGACTATCTTGGCTATGTACTTCATTGTTATCAGTTAATGAAGTTTGAGGTGTTTCTAGAGCTCGTGCTCTTGTGACCACTGCATTGGTTGCTTGAATATTTTGTTCTTCCCAAGCAGCAATCTGCTGTGGGGTACATTCCCTAACTCTATGAATACGACCGATAATAAGGTCCGCAATAGGATTCGGTAGAAGACACGCGTGGACATATCCCGTAAAGAAGAGAGTAGCAATATGTATTATGGCAGTAGGATACTTTTCCAAAGTGCCACCATATGTGACACATTTAGTCACCTTTCCTGTAGCACAGGATGGATCTACTAGCGATTGCCTAACCCCAATAGTAGTGCATCCAGAATCAAAAAGAACTGAGACTGGATTACTATTTACAAGACCTTTATGTAGGATATGAGAACCTCTCCCGTCATTCGCAACTGCAGCGGGCAGAGCGGGAAGAGGGTGACCACAGCTCAAGGTAGTTACAGTAGTCGGCTCGAACAAAGTAGAGCATTGGGGGCATTTAGTTGCTCTCCCAAAGTCAAAGGCAGAACAAGTGATCGCGTTAGAGTTTTTAATATCATTATCCTGCTTACAGGCTCCCTGAGACTCTTGCTGTACAGAGTTTGCCTGTTGATATCTCTTTCTTCTATATTGAGATCTACCGCGACCATTATTGCCTCTGAAATTATCATTATTTTCTCTATTGTAACTGTTATCCTGATTTGAATCCCAGTTTCCATAGTTATCATTATCGTTTCCATATTGATGAAAACATCTATTAGTTTGGGTTTGAGGTCTCCGCGAAGAATAGTTTTGACCACCTCTATTATTATAACCTCTCCTAAAATGTCTATAATTATTGGGTGTGGAATAACGAGGGCTTTCAGCTCGTCTCCAGTTCTTCGAAGAAGAATCACCATGTGATAGATTGCCCTGATTCCGAGCATAATTCCGGTTACTCTTCTTATTAAAATGTTGTTGAGTACCCTGAAATTTACGCAGGAAGTTTGTGCCATATGGTGCTGCCGAAGCAACTGGCAAACCTTCCTTTACTTTAGAGCTGCTAATGGTTACATGGGGGTGCGCAGTAACATAGTGACAACAATATTCTTCCATTTCTTTTATGTTTTTAGGCTTACGCTCATGAAGAAAAGCAAGAAAAGACTCGTTGACTGAAGACATGACTTTGTCTCTAAGTAGTAAGTCCATAAGTGCTTCAAATGTATGTTCTGTCTTAGACAGCTCAACCCAACGTGTAAATGTGAGACGTATTTTTGCAATAAATTCAGAGAATTCTACTCCAGTCTCTGGCAACATATTTTTAAATTGCATACGATAGCCGTCTTCGTTAAGCTGGTATTTCTTTAATAAAGCCGCCCTGACAACCTCATAATTGTTCTTGTCAGGATCTTCTACCATGCTTAGCATACTAAGAGCTTCACCTTTAAGTATTTTTGACAACTGATCAACATATAGTGATTTGTCTATATTATATGTTTTACACGAACGTTCAAATCTATCCAGTTAAAACGTTATGTCGTCACTGGAAGCATTGAAAGCTGGTAGCTTAATCTTGAAAGTACTAGCATTAGTCTTATCAGAAGATGGCACCTTATTTGGATTATTAGCATTACCCATGTTCATCAATTTAATCTTCTCTAACTCCAAAGCTAAGAGTTTTTCTTCATGCTCCATTTTTGCTTTTCTCTCATCAGCCTCTCTTTGTAACCTTCTTTCTTCAGCCTCAGCTTCTCTTTTCTAGTCTTTTATTTTCAGCCTCAATTTCTAGTCTTTTATTTTCAGCTTCCTGTTGTAACTTTCTTTCTTATTTTTCCATTTCCATCTGGAATCTCCTTTCCTCCACCTGCATCTGTAATTTCAAATTCTCAGCTTCTGCTTTCTTTTGTTCAGCTTCTTTTTCCATTCTCTTTTCTTCCAACTTTAATGCTTTGTCATATTGAGCAGTCGCATATTCTTCCAACTTATCACCAGTCTTACCAAGGGATTTACCCTGCTCAATAAAGTAATCAAGTGTAGACATATTGTCTAATAGTATGAGTCCAAAACCTGAAATAATTTATTATCTTATTTCAATCCTAATGGTAACAAGTCTTAACTCAAGTACTTGTATAATCACAATACATTAGCGTAGTCTCTGTGAAAAACAGGTCTTTGACAAAGAACCTGCATAATCAACTGTATAATAATAATAATACCAGTCAATTCTTTATCATAAGTGCACTAAACAACTAATAGTGCATGAGCAGATCCATCATTCTGTTATCATAAGTGCACTACACAGCTAATAGTGCATGAGCATATATTTATTAATATTAAATGCTGACCAAGAACAATGTAAACAACCACAAAGATCAAAGACAATACGAAAACATTCGCAGAGGTCAACTAAATAAACAGCAAAACTGAAAAAAAATGTCACAAAGGATGTGATGATAACTGCGAGAAAGAAAACAATACAAATGACGTCACAGTGTATAAACAAAAGGGTGTATAGAACTAAATAATAGAAAAGAGGAGACCTACAAATACAAACAAATGAAATCAGAACTAAAGAACAAAAAAAAAATATAACGAAAACAACGAAAAGCTACACTTCGACACAGCTAACAGAAATAGCAACCAAAGTCGCTAGCAAATTTTCACAAGGAAATTCGCTGTGTCCCTATAGAAACGCTGATATAAGTTCTCTGTTACGTGGAATCTCTTATGTCAGACACCGCCCAACCGATAGACCCGCAAAATATCAACATACACATAACACATGTAAACATGAAAACACAAAAGCATATATAAGGATATTCAAACGAGGAAGGCTTAGTTCATACACAAGACAAGGCACGGTTCACGACACAAAACGGCCACTTATCTTTATAATCCTATCGTCCACAACGATGAAGATCTATCGTCAACGTTCTAAGGATAAGATGATCAAACGCTGAACACATCTGAACTTGCTTCCAAAATGTTAATGATAACAACAGTACGTGACCTTCTTATCTATTGCAGCTGAACTCGCATCTCAAAATGATAATGATGATACAGCAGCTGAACTTGCTTCTCAAAATGATGATGATGATAATACTGCAGCTGAACTTGCTTCTCAAAATAATGATGATGATAATACTGCAGCTGAACTTGCTTCTCAAAATAATGATGATGATAATACTGCAGCTGAACTTGAAACGACACTCGACCTGATGACCTAGTTACGTCCTGTGAGCTGATGTAGTGGGTGTGTTAACAACTACACAGTGCTGAGTACATTCCATTGTAGGCGAACTTGAAACTTCCAATAAGCCCCATCAAAACTGGTACAGGCTGACATGAATACATACAGGTCCTGGTTGGCCGCAACAATGTTGGCATTCATGTAGATGACTTGAGGTGTAGTGTGTAAGGTATAGAGTGAGTAAATCTCAGTAGTTTGCGAATGCGTGTTTGAAAGGTTCGTGGAAGTAGTAACTATCAGGCATTAAACGACTGCACACTCTATGGTTATACAGATATGAATTCATAGAGTTCTGGAACACCTCTGACGTTTACAGGACTTTATTACGCCACAAGCGACAGGTACGCTGACATGAGTAGCAATGGTCATCAAACAGTTCATGGTCATAATATATCAATAAAGTTCATCATCAGCTATGCATGTATTTAGTAAAGCTGATCTCGTACAATTCTCTCACTCATCAGCTTCAGGGAAGATAAATCCCATATATGAGTTTAAACAAACTCTACTCTGACATGGATAAGTCAGATACTTGATGTCTCCGTTCAAAGAGTCAATTACCTTCTGTCCCTTCAGAATAAATATAACAACACTCACATCGCCTCCACGGCGGTTAGAATAAGCACATGAAATAATATCCGAACTCTTGTCGACCCACAGAGGACTTATATCAAGAGACATCTTGACTCACTGAAAACACAGCCCGAACTCTCTCGGTAATGGCGTCTACAGCCAATCCTGCCAGAAGCTACGCATGCGCACTAACACGCAAGACCTTTTTGAGCACCGCTCAATATAGGCGGTTTGAAACCCTATCAGGCAAAACTGACATCGGTTTTCAAATCAAACCACAGACATAACAGACAAGTGAGATCACTCCCCTGACAACAATCATCCCAACAAAACCATGGGTTAATGCCCTTAGACTAGGAAATTAATAATAATGTTACCAGCTTTAAACCAGACACTTTTACATACATAGACTCAGCAAACTGACCGTTACAGTTGAAGAGTTAGACGTATTAGGAAGTCCAAGACATAACAGTTAGGAGGAATCATGTGGGCATCTAGACAAAATGTATGCCATCACATTTTCTGAGCCGCGGATAGCTCGGACCGAAAAGTGAAAAGGTTGAAGAGCAATGGCGTATCGAGTTGATCTCGAGCTCTCTTTAAATTTTTACACTGAATAGCTGTAAGAGCTTTCTGGTCAGTTTCCACAATGAAATGCGCGTCAAGAAGGAATCTTTGAAGTTTGAGAATTGACCAAACCTAAGCCAATAATTCACGGTCTAAAACCGAGTAATTCCTTTCTGCCGCATTAAGTTTTCGAGAAATATACATTACAGGATGCAGAGTTTCTGAGTACTCTTGCATTAGTGCAGCTCCGATCCCAGTGGATGAAGCGTCACTACGAAGAACAAATGTCTTATCTGTAGTAGGTAACATTAAGATAGGTGGAGTTGAAAACAAAGTTTTAATCTTATCCAAAGAGGATTGGCATTCCTGAGACCAGTGGACCATATTAGGAGACCCTTTCGTTAGTAACGAAGAAAGAGGTGCCATGATTGAGGATAGATTCTGAATGAATCGTCCATAAAATTGTATAAGACCTAAGAGACTTCTCACTTGCTTTTTAGTCTTAGGAATAGAGATGTTAAGTATTTTACTGGTATTATGGTCCTCTGTCTTTAGGAAACCATGACCGATACGGTGGCCTAGGAAAGAAATTTCGCTAAAACCAATACAGGCTTTAGAGGGTTTCGCTGTCAACTTATGCTCGCGTAAAGTAGACAGTAATTCATTTAACCCCAAATAGTGATCTTCCCAAGTATCACTGAAAAGACAGATGTCGTCTAGGTATGCAATGACATCTGCCCGATAAGATAGGATTCGACGCATCATGCGTACGAATGTAGCTGGGGCGTTCATAAGACCGAAAGGCATGAAATTCCATTGAAACAAACCCCTAGGTGTAGAAAAAGCAGTAAGAGGTTTGGCGTGTTCAGATAAAGGAACTTGCCAATATCCCTTAGACAAGTCAAGTTTAGTGAAGAAATGAGATTTAGAAAGCTTAGTACGTAGCTCTTCTTGTAAAGGCATAGGTTCAGCATCGAACTTCGTAACTTGATTCAATTTGCGATAATCAACGCAAAGACGTATGTTATTATCTTTTTTTCGAACAATAACCATCGGCGAAGAATATGCTGAACTGGATGGTTCGACTATTTTTAATTCTATCATCTCATCCAACTCTTTCTCGACCTGTGCTTGAAAATGGATAGGGATAGGATACGGTCTGACCCTAATAGGATTATGGTCAGTTAGAATAATGTCATGTTCAATGACATAGGTATGTCCAGGAATGTCAGTAAGTACATCCTGAAATGTTTGTAACATTGACGAGACTAGTCGCTGTTCCGCCATAGATAAATTAGGAGAAACAGTGACATTTTTCCATGATTCACTAGAATGAAGTGGAATCATTGGAAGAGGCAGATTAACATCTGAGAAACTTGTTTCCTCATCCTGTATTACGAACAGGGATGAGTAATGACCATGAGGGATTTGAGAATCGTCCGTCGCCTGAAAAATATTCTGCAAATAATCTAGACGTTCATGGAATTCCGTAAGCATGTTGATGTAGAAGGTTTTATGCTTCCCATCAATATCGACAATATAGTCAACATCGGAAATCTTCGATATTATATCGTACGGACCTTTCCAAGAGATAAGAAGTCTGTTTTCCCTACAAGGTAGCAAAACATATGCTTTGTCACCCGGACAAAGTTGTCGTAAGCGTCTCTTCTTATTGGCAAATTGCCTTGCCTTCTGTTTAGCAAATTCAGAAGAAGAAGTTGCTAATTTGCATGCTTCGATAATCTTGTGTCTAAGCGCGATGACATATTCGTAAGAAGATTTTGTGTCATCGTTAATATTATCAGCATTTATAAGATCATGAAGCAAAGACATAGGGCAGCGCGGTCGCGCGCCAAAGACAAGTTCAAAATGAGAAAATTCTGTATGTTCATTAGGGACCTCTCTGTAAGCAAAGAGGGCCGCTGGTAAAACCCTGTCCCAATCTTGAGGATGATCCTCAGTTATCTTCCTAAGTAAGTTTTTGAGTGTTCTATTTAGGCGTTCGACCATCCCATTAGACATTGGGTGATAGATACTACTCAAAGATCTTTCTATCTGCAGAGTAGACATTACTTGAGACATGGTATCCGATACTAGTTGGGTGCCATGGTCTGATAATATTTCTCCGGGAATCCCAGACGAGAAAATATGAGCCAAAGAGCATCTGCAATATCAGCAGTAGAAATGCTCTTCAGAGGAATAGCCTCTGGCCAACGTGTGCACATGTCAACACACGTTAAGATAAACTGATGTCCTCTGGCAGACTTGATCTTAAACGGACCAATAATGTCTATTGCCATTTTCTGAAACGGCCGAATAGGAATATCTGCAGCCTGAATAGGTGCAGCATGGCGTGGACCTTTAGATTTGACTTCTTGACATACTTTGCAAGATCGACAATAAATCCGTATGACTTTATTTACGAAAGCCCAAAAGAAAGCCGCAAGAACTCTTAACTTAGTACGGGAAAAACCAATATGTCCAGCACACTAAGAGTCATGAGCGTGCTGCAAAATTTTAACTCTCATATTCTTGGGTACAAGAATCTGAGAATGCATGGACTTAGTGGAGTCTTGAACCATACGTACAAGTACGCCATTCTTCATTGTAATCCAAGATTTACGATTTGTATCTTTATTTGGATCACCTTTTGTTGCAAGAGTGAAGAATTTCTTCAAAGAGGGATCATCTTCTTGCTGTTTTATAAACGAGTCACGAGAAATTACCAAGGGATCATCTTGGTTATGCGCTTCATTATCTTCAGTAGATGACGTTTGAGGCATATTAAGATGTTGAGCTCTTGTGACTACTGCATTAGCAGTTTGCAAATTTTGATCTTCCCAAGCAGCAATTTGTTGCGGAGTGCATTCTTTGACTCCGTGAATACGACCGATGATAAGATCAGCGATCGGATTCGGCAGAAGACATGCGTGTACCTCTCCGGTAAAGAAGGGAGTAGCAATCTTAATGATAGCAGTAGAGTACTTCTCCAAAGTTCCGCCGAATGTTACACATTTGACTACTTTTCCTGTGGCACAGGAAGGATCTACGAGTGACTGCCTAACACCAATGGTGGTGCATCCAGAATAAAAAAGAACTGAGACTGGATTATCATTTACTAGACCGTTATGATAAACAAGAGATCCTCTTCCATCATGCGCGACTGACGCAGGAAGAGCGGGAAGAGGGTGACCACAACTTAAAGTAGACACCGTAGTTGGTTCAAATAATGTTTTGCATTGGGGGCACTGAGATGCTCTCCCAAAATCAAAAGCGGAACATGCCATATTATTAGAGTCTTTATTATCATTAGTCTGATTACAGGCTTCATGGGACTCTTGCTGTGCAGAGTTTGCCTGGTAATGTGATTTATGTCTTTTGTATTGTGATCTACCTCGATTATTATTGCCTCTGCAATTATTATTGTTTCCCCTATTGTACCCCTATTTGGGTTTGAGTCATAGTTTTCATGGTTACAATTATCATGCTCATTATAATGAGAATCTCTGTAATTTTGGTTTTGTTGTCTCCATGTTGGATAACTCGGATAGTTCCTATTATGACTTCCCCTGCGGAAATGTCTATAGTTGTGACAACCACTGTATCGAGGGCTGTCAGCTCGTCTCCAGTTCTTCGAAGAAGAACCCTGATATGATTGGTTATCTTGGTTTTGATAATTATTCCAGTTACCCTTTTTATCAAACCTATTTTGAGTTCCTTGAAATTTGTGTGAGTAATTAGGATTGTATGGTGTTGCTGAAGCTACTGGCATACTCTCCTTAATCTTAGTGTTGCCAAAAGTTACGTCAGGGTGTGCAGTGACGTATTGGCAACAATATTCTTCCATTTGTTTTAGTGTTTTGGGTTTACGCTCATGTAGGAATTCAAGGAATGGTTTATTTACACATGACATGATCTTGTCTCTAAGCAACAAGTCCATAAGTGCTTCATATGTTTTTTTTGTTTTGGATAGCTCAATCCATCGTGTAAATGTAAGACGTGCTTTTGCAATGAATTCTGAGAATTCTACCCCTGTTTCAGGTACCATTGTCTTAAACAAAAGACGGTAACCTTCCTCTGTCAATTGATATTTTTTTATCAAGGCTGCTCTAATAACATCATAATTATCTATGTCAGCCTCTTCTACCAAGCTTAAACTAGTCAAAGAATCACCTTTCAAATTTTCTGATAACTGATTAGCATATTGTGATTTATCCACATTATGAGTTCGACAAGAACGTTCAAATCTATCCAGCCAGAATGTTATGTCGTCACTGGAAGGATTGAACGTTGGTAGCATGACCTTATAAGTAGAAGGTTTTCCATTAGTACTAGATGACTGATCAACACCACTCACATTTGACAATTTCAATTTCTCTATCTCAAAAGCTAAGAGTTTCTGTTCATGTTCCATCTTTGCTTTTCTTTCATCAGCTTCTCTGTCTAATCTGTTTTGTTCAGCCTCAGCTTCTCTGTCTAATTTCTTTTGTTCGGCCTCATCTTATCTGTCTATTTTTTTTTTGTTCTGCTTCTCTGTCTAATTTCTTTTGTTCTGCTTCTCTGTCTAGCTGTATTTGAATCTTTCTTTTTTCTGATTCTCTGTCTAATCTCTTTTGTTCAGCCTCAGCTTCTCTGTCTAGCTGTTGTTGAATCCTTTTCTTTTCAGCCTCCCTTTCCTGTTGTAACTTTTTCTCGTCAGCCTTCTGTGCTTTAGCATATTGAGCAAGTGCAAACTCTTATAATCTCTCCTCAGTTTTACCCAAGGCTATCCCTTGTTTGATAAAGTAGTCTAAAGTTGACATGATGTCTAACAATATGTGACTAGCTACCTGAAATAATAATGCAATCTTTTTCAAAGTAAATGGAAGCAAGTTCTTAATAAACTTGAATGTGCAGCTCCCTTTATCCCAATCTCTGTGGGAGACAAGCCTTTACTAAAGTCTTGTATAATCAACTGTATAATAATAATAATATTCCACCACCAGTTGATTTTATACCACAAGTGCAATACACAGCTAATAATGCATCATATATAGCATATGTCAACCAACAACATAATAGCACATGTCAACCAACAACTTAAAAAGGACAATCATAAAAGACAATATGAAAACATTCGCAGGAATCAACTAAATCAAAAAGGAAAACTAAAAAAAATAATCACAGAACCTGTGATGACAACTGCGAGGAAATAAACAAAACAAATGACGTCACAGTGTATAAATGTAAATGTTGTATACAACTAAATGAAAGTAAAGATGAGACCTACAAATACAAACAAATCAAAAAAAACAATTGAAAAACAGAAAAAATATTACAAACACAGCTC
Organism: Oreohelix idahoensis; assembly: GCA_024509875.1. Lineage (NCBI taxonomy): Eukaryota > Metazoa > Mollusca > Gastropoda > Stylommatophora > Oreohelicidae > Oreohelix > Oreohelix idahoensis. Next base: position 39,020 of record JAMPIV010009952.1, on the reverse strand, counting down.
GTCACAGCTAACAAAAATAGCAACAAATGTTGCCAGCAAATTTTCAATCATGAAAATTGCACCTACAGAACACTAATATAGGACCTCTATGACGTGGTTTACCCTATAGTCACCTAATAGACACTAATATCACATGTAAACATGTAAACATCAATATATAATGTGTTGCAAAAAAGGCTCAGTTGTTAATATAATGGTACAGTTTCCAATCAACATGAACTGTAACTTAAAAGAAATAATTAATTATGGCCTTAAATATTACAAAGTTTAACACAACATAGCAGTGCAAGAAGATCCACCGTTGATGGTTCCTATAGCTATCACACGTAGGACTTCTGACTTCACTTGCACTGACTTTTGCAAAAAAGTTAAATGTATGCTTGAAAAAATGATGTGTAGACTGTCTGTTCGATGTAAACAACGTCTCATCTAATTACCGTATTCGCTTGACAGGACAGGTCACCTGACAAAAATGCTGACATCGTCTGTAGACTTGTACTGTTGGTGTTTGTGTGTCGTATCAGGCGTCAGGAAATAATCAGTAGTTGACTTCAAAATGGTGTACACTGCGAAGGTTATACCCAGGAATCTAGCACCCACATTGTTGAATCCCACATTGTTGTGTCACATTGATAATGGTATTATGGTCAACTCAAACCGACACAGTGTTGGACATACAGGTCACCTTGTCCATGGAGTATTGAGGCCCCGACAAGGGACAGTGTTTATGTTGAATGAGAGTGCAAATGTACGTTATGCGAATGGGTGGTACTGTTCTGCAGAGTTGACAAGTAACAAGGCACTCATTCACTCATGTATGAAAGTCAATGATGTCTGGAACTACTGTTGATAATTTCACACATTTAATAGGAAGCAAACTCTGACGACACATATATAGTCACTGGAACAGGTTGGCAAAAAACATCACATGCTTGACAAAATGGTCTACGACATCAAATATGCATTCGTATTGAATGGTCCCTGGAAAAAGGGGAAGGGGTCGACCTAGACGACGGTGGACCCAGGACATCACAGAGAGTCTGAACTTGTCTTTGGCTGATGCAGGTCGACTTGCCCAGAATCGTGATGCGTTCAGAGCAGCTGTAATGGAGACAACGTTCTGGAAAGAATACGTCACATGATGATAGAATGTGGATAAAACAGAACGTTCGTAGCTAGTCCCTCGGGGTTCTAGTTGTATAACTTTCAAGCCTAACTGACTGATCGCGTCAGTTAATGTTTGCAAACGTTTATTATAAATGGCTCCCTGACAGAACCTCTTCTGTCGAGGAATTACAAGCCGTAAATCAGTAGGCTTATGTGACGACAATCTTAAACCACAGTAGTGGGTTACCATAATAGACAGATCTCTGTACCATCATCAGATAATAAGGCATTCCTGTTCTCCGAACGATGATCCGCTTAGGCAAAGGCGGGATCCAAAATGGCTTCTATCTCCAGTGAGCGTCGCTCACTGCGAAGATGCATCATGAAGCAAAAGGAAAGGGCTCTGTTCATAATCATCGATAATGCTGTGTAGATTATATAGGTAATAATGCAATATATAATAGATATTGGTGCTGCTAGCACAATGTCCGAAAAAGTTCAATAAATGTCTTTCGTTACCTTAACATCCTAGAAAACACTAGAAACATAGCACACGCCATTCTTTGGCGCTAAGAATATATTCTGGGGAGGAATATAGACATAATAGTCACACAGCAGACAGCCTTTCCCCAGAATTACACAGAGCACAAATCAACGGACGTCTGTCCGGGGTAGCAAACACAAGAAGTCCCCCTGACGGAAGTCTTCTCCGACAACCTCCAATACGACGCATGCGCAGAAGTGCGTGACTCCCAGAGTTCAACTCAAGATGGGACAACGTCATTAAAGACAATATGATACAAGACCAAATCGCCTTAAAAGACAGGAATAAACCTCAACTTAGGTTATAAACATTCCCAGAAAGACTGATCTGTTCTGACCATACACGAAAAATAATTCGACGCAAATCTTAGTATTCATATAGGACCTAAGAGAAGGTAACAGACATAATAAAATGTACCATCAACCAAATCAAGGGTTATGTACCTTTGACTATCAACAAAAAGTGTTAACAGACAAATAAATATCTTTCTATATATATATATATATATATATATATATATATCTACATTCATTGCCTACAAAGGAATCTGTGCGTAACACCCAACAACACCTGACAGCAAACATGAGCCTTCAAAGGACAAAGACAGACAGTCGGAGAGCAAGACTGTCTAAAATACTGGCGCCAGGACCGGTCCTTCTCAGAAGCCGAATAATGCAACTCTTGACACGACGACGGAGCTGTGACGGGTGGAGGCCCAACTGAGAGTCTGAGTGGCCCGACTCCTGGTGGGGCAGAGGAGGGGCAGATGCAAACGACCCTGGCCTAGAGGAGGAAGACGCCGAACTTGAAGACATTTTGAGATCGTGAAAAGAAGAGAGGAGCGTATAGCCATGCGGCCACCACTATATGTACACGAATCGACAGCAGAAACCGTGTTTACCCCAAAGAAGTTGCACCAAACCCCGATGAAAGTCCAGAATATAGAAACAAGTCAGAAGGCTTCAACACCTACGACCCAGAAAACATCCCCGACGCCACCACCACACGATGCCGAGCCGACAACTGTGGCTACTCGAGGGAAGCTGCTCCAAACTCCGATGACAGCAAAATCACCACCAAAGCAAGTCGCCGTAATAGAGGCCCTATTGTGTAGTGATCAGGCAACAACTACAGAACGTGATCAGAAGCAGTCAACAAACCAGAACGTGAGGCCGTCACACACACCACACGCTCTAACGCAGACGGAAATCAGAGCGTGTCACCTGTGCAAGCCAAGCAATCATGCAATGCCGGTTCTCACTAGGCACTACAGGAGATGATTGTTAAGATCAACCAGGTGTCTGCAGGTGAGACCTCGCTCAGGGCCCTTCCCGACGATAAAGTAAGCGGCATCTTCGAAGCGATAACAGGTAGGAGAGGTATCGCTAAAATAGGGAGACACGAAAAGGGAGTCGTGCTCTCTCTCAACAGCACGGATAAAACAACTTCGTTGATGATACAACTGGAGTCCGGATCGAAAGAATGCATGCTCCCCCACCCGATAAAAGTAGTGACAACAACGAAATTGGTACTAAGAGGACTAGATGGTCCGAAAACGAAGTCCAAAGTTGCCTACAAACTGAAAACACAAGTGCCAAAATCATACAAGTCGAAAGGTTAAAGACATGGAGTAAAAAAGATACCAATCTGGTGGTAGTAACTATTGAAGGAGCGACAAGACCTGAAAGACTGACACTCAAAGATACATACAAAAGAACAGAAGCCTATTTCCCTCCGGGGATGCAGTGCTCCACCGGCCAGCAATTTTTACACACCAAGAAAACATGCAGGGATGATACAGTCTGCCGGTATTGTAGCGGAAGCCACCAATAGGGTGACTGCCCAGTGCGAAGGAGGACCACAATTACAAAGCGATTAACACAAACCGTACCTGTGTAAACTGTCTCGAAAGCCATGGTAAGGTACCGAGGCTGTTCCAGGAAACCATGGGGTAAGGTACCGAGGCTGCCCTGTGTTCTAGGAAACCCTGGGGTAAGATACCGAGGCTGCCCTGTGTTCCAGGAAACTAAGAGCATACTGGAGGAAGCGGTATCCAAAAACATCCCCGTCAGAGAGGAAAAACACAGAGTAGGTGTGGATGTCGTAAACAGACAGCGCACAACAGATAAAAGACAGCTGCATAAGCTGACCGCGGAAGTCAAAGAAATAAAACAAAAACTCCAGGTCGAAAACAGAAGTAAGCAGACTCCCGAAGATCAAACCGACAGTGGTGAGTACGTGATTGATCTACAGAGCGTTAGAAATATGACGAAAGACACAAAAAGAAATCAGCAGCAGTGTGGTGAAAAATTCTAATACCCATATATAAATTAGAAAATAAATGTAAAGCAGAAAGCAAATATATTAAAGAAAGAAGAATGGAGAAAGACTAGTGCTTTCCCAATAGCACTAACGCCTGAGATTAATAACGCCGTACTGACTGAACGCAAAACATTTGCTTTTCTTACAGCGCTTCCACGAATAACAGAATTATAGGCCTAACGATACGGCGATAGAAAATCAACACATGTATCACAGTAGTTTCTAAAAATAGAATGTGTAGTAAAATCTTCTAGACGACCTTGATTTTAAAAACTAACATTAGTGCAAAATCGCGCACAAGGTTAACCGTGGAAAGACAGACGGACGGACTAAGAGAGAGAGAGAGATGCACTGAGGGACGCATGCAGTTAAGCCGCTCGCTGTGTGTCGCTGTGTAAGCCATCTCGCACGCCGTTTGCATGGCCTGATTTTTTTCAAATAAACAGTGATGAAAAAAACTAATGATACGATGTTAGGTTTTGAAAACAGGTTTAATTCTTATTAGGAAACCTGATTGTTTACGTAGGGCTCCTGACTTTATACTGATAGTACAGTCGTAAAGAATTGCACAGGTGGTAGTTGAAATTAAACACTTAACATCGAAAAAAGATCGTATTCTTAACTACGCCACTTAGCCCCTTGGAAATAATATATTCGGTTACAGGAAGGCTAGTGGACTAGGAATATGTAATAAATGATCTAAAAAGTCCATTAGATAATTAGATATTGGTAATAAAACATATGGAGAGCAGAGATACTGTCAGGTTTGGTCATATCTGCTTGGGATGGAATTCCCTGAATTTTGTTGAAACATAGTAGTGACAGAAAGTCTAAGATAGTACGAGGGAGGCCATTGGCTGAACTTTGAAATTAAAAGAAATTTGATTGGGTGACCTATGAATAACAAATAAATGCCTAGAAACGGAGTAATAGTGAATGAAAATATTTGAATGACTGTGTACTCTTTTGAAAATATTCAAAACGATTGGCCAATATACTGGATATTGGCAGAAGAAATCTTAGAGGGGACGCCATATCGTTACACATTGTCCGAGATGAGAGCAGGCAGTGTTATTCAAAATTAAATATATGATAACAGCCTGGACATACCGCAGATCAAACTGTGCCAGTCATCTTTAGTGTGTATTTCCTTACGAATTGTGGTAAGCTAGACATTTTTAATCTGTATTTTATATGAAAATTGAATGTGAAATGATAAATTATGTCTGTATATGTGTGGTTCAGTAGCAAACATGAGGCCAAGCCTAGATATTGCTCCACCATGTAAAAGATTGTCAGAGAGGAGTATAACTGCATATATATATATTGGATTGCCATATAGTAACATAACACCTATCCTATTGTATGGAAGGGATTACAGCTGGAATTGCAGAGGCGTTGTAACCATTAGGGAGAGGAATACTGGTGTATATTGTCACATGAAGAGCTAGCAGTTGGTCTAAAGCGCTGAACGTTATGTTTGTTTGTACTGTCATGTACTTCAGTGTGGAATAATATTATATATTAGTTATGAAGAAGGAGGCACAACCTTCTCATTTCAGGGGCCGTGGTATAGATGGTGATATTGCATCGTCCGGTCTGAGTACTGCGTGATCCAGAATGCTGGCAGCAGACTCCTTGCACAAGATAGCAGCCATTGTATATCATACTTTCAAACTGAGAAGCAAGCGAGCAGAGGATACAGGTTTCCTGCAGCTGCATTATGAGATAAGAGCTTGTCAGCACGAAAAAGCTCAACCTTGAATAAAATAACCCTGAACTGAACTTTATTATAAAACAAAAGGGACAGAAATTTTAAAAAAACCAGAATCTGTGAATCCTTCAATATTATTTCCACCAGTAACAAACACATGAAGTCGTGATGACAAACAACAACCTAGCACTAAAAGCCAGTATTACCTCATAATAATACAACACAACACTACACTCATATTACAATAATATTATGTCTGGACAAAGATCTTTTGTATAAATTCTTGTACATAAACATTGTGCTTATATTTGATTGTGATTCCTGATTCACATTGTAGTAGGATCAGGATATCTATATATTGAAAAAACTAATACATTGTATAAAAGTTAACACTTGACTTACTTAAGATAAATCTTTAGAGTGTTATGTGTTTGTGATTGTCATAGTGTTGTAAATTGTTGTGGATCTTAATTTAGGTGTTTATCTGTCTGTTGGTTGTTGTGAACTTACACTTCATCACTATCATAACCCTAGACATTAAACGAAGTCATCATACAATTCAAGAATAAGTCTGATTGAGGTCGAAATGTGGTAGCAAGCAAGGTTCTCTGTAATACACCCACCTTATTAGATACAGAGACCTTCACAGCTGATCTCATTCAGTACACTAAGTCCCCCATAACTATATTTATATAATCCCAACTCACCACATATATTGGCGGCTCGTCCGGGATTTGAAACGCCTTTCACCAAATATATTGGTGATCTTGCTCCTGGGATTTGAATTTTTCAAAGCACCAATTATATTGGGTAGCTCACTTCAGGGAATTATAAAAATTAAAAAGGTATTCTTGGGTGGAAAATAATTAGGGTTGAGCTCTCAATGCTTGTGGTTGTCCTTAGTATGATTAGTCATAGATAGAATTGTTTAGTTAGACATTGTATAAATTTGCCTGTTAAAAATGGCTGACCTGGCAAAGTTTCGATCTGCGGCTGTACAGACTGCCAGGGAAATGCACATGGATGGTCAAGTCTTGATTGACTATGTGACCTCAGAATGTGATAAATTTATTGCCAGGGAAGAAAAAAGATTAGAGAAAGAAGCTGAAAGAAAGTTAGAGGCTGACAAGGAAATTAAGAGGTTGCAGATTGAGGCTGACAAAGAGGCTAGGGCATTGGAGGCGGATCGTGAGGCGGAAATAAAGCGGCTCCAGTTTGAAGAAAAGAAGATGGAGGCAGAAAAAGAAGAAAAGAGACTAGCTGCAGAAAGAGAAGAAAAGAGACCAGCTGCAGAAAGAGAAGAAAAGAGACTAGCTGCAGAGAGGGAAGCAGAAGATAGAAGATTGCAGAGGGAGCATGAGATACGACTAAGGGAGTTAGAATTTCAAGGCCATGCTCCTGAAAATGGTGTCAGCCTCTTTGCCTCAGATGCTACTGCCAGTCAGTCAGCCTCAACCTCAGCTATGGGTTTTCATGTAGATCCTTTTGTTGAGAAAGAAGATGATATCGAAGGATATTAAAGTAGGTATGAGCTTTTGGCTACTACTTATGCGTTGGAGAGAGAAAGATGGAGCCTAAAGTTATCTCAGGGCCTTATGGGGAACTGCTTATGAAGTTTTTGACAAGATGAGCAGAGATGACCAAGACAATTATGACATGTTAAAGCAGGCTCTTTTGTTAAGATATGAAAAGAATGGAGAATTTTATAGAAAAAAGTTCAGGAATGCTAAACTACTGTCAGGTGAGACATATCACCAGTTCTCTGCACGGTTAGAGACATACTTGGAGAAATGGACTGCTCTGGTGAAAACCCAAGATCTTGAGGAAATAATCCTTATAGAGCAGCTAAGAGAGTCCATGGCTCCAGACCTGAGAAAGTTTCTCATGGAACAAGGTGCAGAGAGGCTGGGTGAGTTACTAAATGTCGCTGAAAGATATCAGGCAGCTCAAGCAGAGGTAACTGGTAATAAAAAGAAACAGGTAGACAATTTTAAGGCACCACAAAACTTTAATAAGTTTGATCATAGAGATCAGAACAAAGGTAAGCACCAGTTTGATAGGCCACGGTATGATAATAAAAATAAAACCCCACAATTCGATGAAAGAAAATTTGATGAAAGAAAATCTTTCAACCAAGGAAGGAAGTGGTGTAAAAGTTGTCGGATGAACAATCATACCACCGAAAATTGTGGAAGGAGACCTGTAGTAATGGCCACGCTCCAGGTCAGGTCGACTCCTAAAAAAGAGGAGGAACCACCAAAAACAATGTCTCGTAAACAGTGGAGAAAGGCACAGGCTGAAGATAGGTCACTGAAGCCGTGTTTTGAAAAACTCCAAAAACTCCATACCCCTCCAAGGAAAGGAGATTTCTATTTGGATGATGGACTGCTTTGCAGGGCGGATAAAGCAGGATTATCCGGGTGTGGACAGGTAGTAGTGCCATCGAAATATAGGGCACGAATAATGAGACAGACACATGTTCTAGATGGTGAACACCAGAAGATGGGCACCACATGCCAAAGAACATCTGTTGGATATGTCTGGCCCGGAGAAGTTGATGACATAAGAAAATGTGTCGAAGACTGCGAACAATGCAGCGAGAAAAATTCCACAGGGTGGAGAAATAATCACCAAATGCAAAAGAAGCATTATGGCAAACCGGCACCAGAACCTAAAGAGGGAACACCCACACATGGGAAAAGGAACCAGGACCTAGACACGCCACGGGGCAAACTTAGGCCTGCAAAGAAAAATAATTATAATAAAGTGGACGAAGGGGAATGGGAGGCCCCTTTTCACAGACAATCTTCACTTAAATGTTTTACTATGGCTACTATGCAGCGAGTACAAAAAGATGTCTTACCCCAGAATAAGCCGAAAATCCCTCAGTCGGACTTATGTAAACTGGAGGAAGATAAAAGAGAAAGAAGACCTTTCACAAGGAATTTTAAGTGGGGAGAGAGCCCCAAGAAAAATATTGGTAGCGGTCGTTTTGTGAATGATGATTCTGGGAAGAAAAATCATCACTATAGAGCTTCTATTGGAAAAGACCATACCGGTGCCTGGAAAAACTGGTCAACAAAATTAAAAGTCCATATGTAAGCCCTGTTAAGAACGTGGACTGATGATCACACAGAGGTGCAGATTTTCTAAGCCGCCATCCGTGCGATGAGAATCAAAGTAATCACCAGGCATAGATAGAAATTTATCTATGTGTATTAAGAAATAGGAACTGACATATGATGTCTGTATTAAGTGGGGAGAATTGTGGTGAAAAATTCTAATACCCATATATAAATTAGAACATAAATATAAAGCAGAAAGCAAATATATTAAAGAAAGAAGAATGGAGAAAGACTAGTGCTTTCACAATAGCACTAACGCTTGAGATTAATAACGCCGTACTGACTGAACGCAAAACATTTGCTTTTCCTACAGCGCTTCCACGAATAACAGAATTATAGGCCTAACGATACGGCGATAGAAAATCAACACATGTATCACAGTAGTTTCTAAAAATAGAATGTGTAGTAAAATCTTCTAGACGACCTTGATTTTAAAAACTAACATTAGTGCGAAATAGCGCACAAGGTTAACCGTGGAAAGACAGACGGACGAACTAAGAGAGAGAGAGAGAGATGCACTGAGGGACGCATGCAGTTAAGCCGCTCGCTGTGTGTCGCTGTGTAAGCCATCTCGCACGCCGTTTGCATGGCCTGATTTTTTTCAAATAAACAGTGATGAAAAAAACTAATGATACGATGTTAGGTTTTGAAAACAGGTTTAATTCTTATTAGGAAACCTGATTGTTTACGTAGGGCTCCTGACTTTATACTGATAGTACAGTCGTAAAGAATTGCACAGGTGGTAGTTGAAATTAAACACTTAACATCGAAAAAAGATCGTATTCTTAACTACGCCACTTAGCCCCTTGGAAATAATATATTCGGGTACAGGAAGGCTAGTGGACTAGGAATATGTAATAAATGATCTAAAAAGTCCATTAGATAATTAGATATTGGTAATAAAACATATGGAGAGCAGAGATACTGTCAGGTTTGGTCATATCTGCTTGGGATGGAATTCCCTGAATTTTGTTGAAACATAGTAGTGACAGAAAGTCTAAGATAGTACGAGGGAGGCCATTGGCTGAACTTTGAAGTTAAAAGAAATTTGATTGGGTGACCTATGAATAACAAATAAATGCCTAGAAACGGAGTAATAGTGAATGAAAATATTTGAATGACTGTGTACTCTTTTGAAAATATTCAAAACGATTGGCCAATATACTGGATATTGGAAGAAGAAATCTTAGAGGGGACGCCATATCGTTACACATTGTCCGAGATGAGAGCAGGCAGTGTTATTCAAAATTAAATATATGATAACAGCCTGGACATACCGCAGATGAAACTGTGCCAGTCATCTTTAGTGTGTATTTCCTTACGAATTGGGGTAAGCTAGACATTTTTAATCTGTATTTTATATGAAAATTGAATGTGAAATGATAAATTATGTCTGTATATGTGTGGTTCAGTAGCAAACATGAGGCCAAGCCTAGATATTGCTCCACCATGTAAAAGATTGTCAGAGAGGAGTATAACTGCATATATATATATATATATATATATATATATATATATATATATATATATATATATATATATATATACTGGATTGCCATATAGTAACATAACACCTATCCTATTGTATGGAAGGGATTACAGCTGGAATTGCAGAGGCGTTGTAACCATTAGGGAGAGGAATACTGGTGTATATTGTCACATGAAGAGCTAGCAGTTGGCCTAAAGCGCTGAGCTTTATGTTTGTTTGTACTGTCATGTACTTCAGTGTGGAATAATATTATATATTAGTTATGAAGAAGGAGGCACAACCTTCTCATTTCAGGGGCCGTGGTATAGATGGTGATATTGCATCGTCCGGTCTGAGTACTGCGTGATCCAGAACGCTGGCAGCAGACTCCTTGCACAAGATAGCGGCCATTGTATATCATAATTTCAAACTGAGAAGCAAGCGAGCAAAGTATACAGGTTTCCTGCAGCTGCATTATGAGATAAGCGCTTGTCAGCACGAAAAATCTCAACCTTGAATAAAATAACCCTGAACTGAACTTTATTATAAAACAAAAGGGACAGAAATTTTAAAAAACCAGAATCTGTGAATCTTTCAATATTATTTCTACCAGTAACAAACACATGAAGTCGTGATGACAAACAACAACCTAGCACTAAAAGCCAGTATTACCTCATAATAATACAACACAACACTACACTCATATTACAATAATATTATGTCTGGACAAAGATATTTTGTATAAATTCTTGTACATAAACATTGTGCTTATATTTGATTGTGATTCCTGATTCACATTGTAGTAGGATCAGGATATCTATATATTGAAAAAACTAATACATTGTATAAAAGTTAACACTTGACTTACTTAAGATAAATCTTTAGAGTGTTATGTGTTTGTGATTGTCATAGTGTTGTAAATTGTTGTGGATCTTAATTTAGGTGTTTATCTGTATGTTGGTTGTTGTGAACTTACACTTCATCACTATCATAACCTTAGACATTAAACGAAGTCATCATACAATTCAAGAATAAGTCTGATTGAGGTCGAAATGTGGTAGCAAGCAAGGTTCTCTGTAATACACCTAACTTATTAGATACAGAGACCTTCACAGCTGATCTCATTCAGTACACTAAGTCCCCCATAACTATATTTATATAATCCCAACTCACCACAAGCAGTTAGAAGCAGATGTCAAGAAGCTGACAGAGCTGAAAGAGGAAAACGAAGAACTACTCAAAAGAATAGAAACAGAAAGAATTGCCAGTGAGGAAACTACATCTAACAACACAAGAGAAACTAAAATGAACGAACAATCAAACGAAGAAGTCATCGATGAAATGCTAGAAAAGCTACTCCCCACAATAATAGAAACAGCGTTATATCAGGTACAGGAGAAAAGAAAGACACAAGCAACAGACACGAAGAGGTTAAAAACACACAAAACCACACACGCCAGCTAGTAGTCCCTTTTATGACTAGCATTCCTCAGGGCTGCCACCAAACGATCGAGACTGGAGACAAAATACACTATTGAGCACCCAAAGTTATCACGCACAGACAACAACGAGAGGAATCAAGACAGTCAGCTAGTGGTCATTCTTAGGACCAGTTCTTTTCAGGACTAGCAACCGGCTAGCAACGAATAAATTAACGCACAATATACCCCAATTATAACTGCTTTGGTTGAACAGGGTATAACAGCAATATAGTCGACGAAAGAGAAGAAGCAGACGTAAAATCCTTTTCACAAGAGCAGTCCAGGCGGAAGAAACGAAGTTAGCACTTTAGTGTAGGTTGAGTGGTGAACAAAGAAATAAGAATACGTCATCAATTGAGCACTGGCTCAGTGTTTGTTTGTATATTTATTTGTGTAATGCTTTTTCATTAGTTTGCTTTGTGGGTTTGGGTCACTGAAATGGTTGTATGAATATATGCAGCCCCTGCCTTAGAATCAAGAGTTGTATTGTTGTACAGGTCTGGTGTGAGTGTGCAAGAAAGTGATTACATATCACAACACCAGATATCTTCTATGGATAACTGGCTAATGGCAAAATAATAACAACAACAAAACAGTTGAGCAACTGCAGATAATGTTCAAAGATGTGTGCAAGAGAGATATGAGGGCCTGGACATAAATCCAGCAACCTGAGAGAATGAAGCTGATCTATATGGTGCCACTTCAGATTGAGCGAACTGAATCTCTCACGGCAAGCAGAAGAGAAGAGAAAACGTCAAAAGTACCACGAGGAAAATAAGCAACTGAGGTTTTGACACCTAGGGGGCGCATTTCCATAGTCAGTTATAACTGAAGTGGCTATTATTATTATTATTATCTACATTTGACTAAACATGTTCACAAACATCATTTGTTCTCAAATATCAGTTACGACGCAGAGGAGTAAAAAAAATTGCAGACCTAAATGACCTAACAACAGTACTCTACAAACTAAGTCAGCGGTTTAATAGAGTTGTGATACAGTGAATGGCATTACCTCGCAACATCTTTGGAAACGAGGAGGCTGATAGATTCGTAAAGGAAGCTACACCAGATTGAGATACCATCTGTTTAACAAACTTATGTGTCAGGAGCACTATTCGTGGATAACACTCCACTGTGCTGCACCACTGCAATGTGGATTTATCATAACAATACTAAGGTCGTCTTCCAGAAGTATGACCACACAACAATTGCTGACAATAAGAAATAACACCTTTAACAGGAATTTCCCTTTAATGATCGAATGCACACAATACCGCCACACACGCTACAAATATATGAATTATATATATATATATATATATATATATATATATATATATATATATATATATATATATATATATATATATATATATATATATATATATATTCTTCTTCTTCTTCTTCCATCCTTAGCCACCAACCGGCAAAGCAGTATGTGGCCAGTACGCCTAGTGGTGTCTTAGGGCAACAACAAATTGATCAATCTATCGCTGTTTCCACCACGCCTAGTGGCGTCTTTGTGGAACAAAAACAGACCAAACAATCTATCGTTGTTTCCGTAATCAGATTGGTTGGCAAGCAGGTGATCAGCCCACTGTGCATATATATATATATATATATATATATATATATATATATATATATATATATATATATATATATATATATATATATATATATATATATATATATATATATATATAAATACATGCCAGAGAAAACTTGCCTCGATAGATTTAACTCATAGCCGCATACAACACAATATGACGGCCCCACACTAGCAATGTATTGATTGCCGCTCACCGTAGCGGTGCTAATCTATAACAATGGAAAAAAACCTCCAAAAACTGGTCAACGTATACTCTGCGGTATGTAGACACTGCCACTAGATAATACACCAATCTTGCATTACACAATAAGGTCCACAGAATCCGCAACAAGGCAAAACTTAGAACATGAATCTCCTGGCATACTCTTCTCAGCAAAATGCTGGTCAGGGAAAAACTCAGTACGTCCCCTCTCGGACATGACTAGACGAACACTGCCTATCTTGGCGCCCAAAAATTCCCGCTTCCGTCAATCTCATGACTTACGGGTATTTAATCCAATGGATCCAAAACTCAGAGTTAACAATGTTGCCAGTCTAATTTTTCGTCACCGCGACATAGCGCTGTGACATTATGACAGTGACTACTGATAACTGTAAGTGTGGTACCAATAAAATAGAAGCTGAACGTCTGCTGCAAAAGTGCCCAGCATATGAAAAACAGAGAAAGCCAATATGGCCGTCACCAGTGCCACTTCTAGACAAAATATGGCGATATCGACAACCTCGGGATGGCAAACGCTTTCTTTAAACTAACTCACGTTGACGTCTGAAAGTCTCCGAAGAAGAAGCAGACGAAATATTATGCATAAATCTAAGACATATACCTTGGCAGCAATATTGACAGAGTCTGATGCACAGCGATATTATAATATGGATATAAAAGGCAACAGGAGCTTTCATGGCAACCGGAAGCAAATGGAAATAGTATGAAATCAAGTCAAACGCAAAATTAGAATCTTCAGCCTAGTTTTTTTTTTCTTTCTGGTTTGTTCCATATAATCTTGTGTAGAACAGAAGTGTTGAAATGGTACAACAAGGTCATAAATGCGGAAATGATGACAAGAACCAGAAAAGTCCTAGTGGAACAAGAGATGAGAAGAGGGCAGTGGTGTTGGGTAAGACATTTTGACAAAACCTATTGATAACAATAAAACACCGTTCTTGTTCGTCAAGGGAAGAGAGGTAGTGGGAGACCGAAGAATACACGTTTAAGATAAATGAAGACAGACATGACAGGAATGAGTAAGACAAGGACAGATCTCGTGCTGCTGGAACCGACCAGGACGATATAAATGTGTTGAAGGTCTTTTACTCTTGGGTAACTGGAGGTCATGGATGTAGCATTCGAATATCAGGATTTTCTATGTCTTACAGACAATGTGCACAGTAACGTACTTCTTTCCTAAAATAACGCTCCTAGTTGTGATCTGATAAATGCCTTATTGCTGAGATATTTGAATTCCTAGTTCTTAATAGACACCAACAGACCATCATTTTCCGCGTGAGAACTGGCCACAGCAGATTCCTTGGCTACATCTATCGCCTCGGGATATCTCATTCGAATGAATGTTCATGTGGAATCATAATCCAGACACCCGAACACATTATAGAAAAATTGCAAAGCCCATGATGACTCACGATGCCTGACGTGGACAGAGGGTGCTGAGCTCAGACATAAGCTATTGGGCTGCTGTGTTGACCTGGAAAAGGCTGTGGACTTCGTCCTAGCGACAGGCCTGCAGATTTAACATGACCACCAACTCAACGCAGAAGAAAAAGAATAAGCATTCATGGACACTGCATGTTCGTATTACAGTTCTGGAACAGTTTATATCCATGTTTTCATTAAAATGTTTGTCCTTAGCTACCGTAGATTATCATTTGCTCTTTTAATTATGATGTTGATACAGCAAAACGTCGATTATCCGAATGTCAATTATCCGTGCCTTCAATTCAGTACAAAGCGACCCATAGCAAATCCAGGCTCCCTACTCGATTAAGGACAACATCAGTGAGACATCAGCTACACTTGTCTAATAAAGATGTCAATGAATGTACGTTCAAACGAAAATCGAGAGTCGTCAATTCCTGCGATAAGCGATCAATGCAGGCGAATGATACCTGTTTAAGAGCAGAGTGTTGACACATAGTTCCCTTCAGAGAAGACTGCCGATGAGTTCTCGTGTACTCTCATCTTGCGCACAGCTATATCTTCCTAGACAGAATATGCCTGTGCAAGAATGACGCGTAACAACAATGCTATAGTATACAAGTGTGGACGTGAACCTCTGTCTGTGAGGCTAATTACACCCTCATTGGCTCTATCTTGAAATCATCCACACACTTCTAGGGATTACCTTTGTGGTGAATCAATTTGAAAACCCTGCATTGGACACTAAACATTGAGAGGTCACTTGAGCCCCAGATGTAACTCTGGCTTTTACCTGGTTGGCTGCATGCAAGAAGATCTCGCTATGGACCCTTGATAAGCAGAAGAGCTGAGATGTGGCTTTGTACAGGATGTAAAAATTCATTGGAAGACCACAGGAGCAATGCACATATTTTAGCTCTGCATATTTGGAGAGTTCCCTTAAATGGTGGGGAATGCACTGTATTCTGTACACTTCTTCCTCCTAGTTTGGGACCATATGTGATGGTCCTTTTAGTGCAAGCCAAGCTGGAGAAATTGTAGCTCAACACGTTTCAGAATGGCAGAAAAGCCACAGGAAATGCCTAGGTCTACAGTGTAGATAATACCAAGGAGTCTTCAACTTGGTATTAGCAGCAAAAAAGAAAGAATATCAGTAGCCCTAGCTAAGCAACAACAGCCACAAAAACTATATAATAAAACACCCATGGAATTTATATTCATTAACATTTTCTTTGTCCCTGGATTTGGTGAACAAGAAATGAAACAAAAGGTCTTCAAGTAGGTTCAAAGTTATATGTTGTTTGTTTTGTATCAACCTTCATTAATGACCGAGAAGTAAGGGTTTTAAAAAGGTTACTATATGTATGGCATAAAAATTGGTTGAGAAGAGGATGAAGAAATGTATTAGAGTCAAATTCAAGAAAGGCACAAGACACATACATACATACATACACACACACTGAGAGTGATAAAGAGATGGAGAGAAAGAAAAAGAGACAGAGAGTACGAGAGAGAGAGAGAGAAAGAGAAAGAGAGAGAGAGAGAGAGAGAGAGAGAGAGAGAGAGAGAGAGAGAGATACTGAACTTAACGTTTTCATTGTGTGAGAAGCACAATTTTAAACAAACCAGAAGTTATATATTTAAAGATAGACAAGACAGTAAATATGCAAGACGTATGCTGAATGTTGGGCAGGACTGGAGCACACTTCAATTTTCACGAGGCTGGTGCCACAAGGAAACATTAAACACCATAACACTGAGAAAGGAAATGAAAAGAAAGAAAACAGAAGCGACGTCCCCCAGGTTAAAGCAACTACATAGCGAACAGTACAGTCAGCTGGACAAAGAAGTTAAACGCCAAACCCGAGCCAACAAAAGGAATTTCCTAGACGATCTTGCAAGACAGGCAGAAGAGGCAGCACTGAGAAATGAACAAAGCACAGTATACAAAATAACTAAATTCATCAGCGGAAAACGAGATGCAAACAATATTACATTAGTAAGAGATAAGCAAGGAAATCTCATCACGACAGCAGAGGGACAGGAAACAAGATGGGCAGAGCACTTCAGAGAAACTCTGAACAGGGAACCACCAGAGACACAATTGAATGTTCCTGAGGCTGAAAACGATCTAGATGTAAATACAGATATTCCACGAAAAGAAGAAATCATCACAGCAATCAAAGGGTTAAAGAACGGAAAAGCTCCTGGCCATGATAACTTAAATGCAGAGCTACTTAAGACAGACCCTGAGCTAGCAGCAGAACTATTAGAACCACTATTTGCACAAGTCTGGAAAACAGGGACAACACCGTCAGAGTGGAACAAAGGAATAATTGTCAAATTGCCCAAGAAGGGAGATCTTGCAGACTGCAATGATTGGAGAGGAATCACTCTTCTCTCAGTTCCCAGCAAAATACTAGGCAGGATAATTATACAGAGAATTTCAAAAGCAGTAGACCACAAACTGAGGAAAGAACAAGCAGGATTTAGAAAGAACAGAAGATGTGTAGATCATATATTCACTCTCAGGAACATTATAGAGCAGTGCTCAGAATGGCAAAGACAGCTGTACATTAACTTCGTTGATTTTGAAAAGGCTTTTGACAGCATACATAGGGACAGTTTATGGAAAATACTGAAGGCTTATGGAATACCAAGCTGCATAGTTAAAATCATAAAAAGCCTCTATGCCAACTTTACGTGTAGCGTTGGGCAGAGCAACCTAACCTTTGAGGTGAAAACAGGAGTACGACAGGGATGTTCCTTATCAACCACTCTATTTTTAACAGTCATAGACTGGGTGATGCGCCATACAACAGAGGGCAGTCCAAGAGGAATAAGATGGACTACATTTTCTACATTGGAAGATCTGGAATATGCAGATGACATTGCACTACTAGCACATTCACATCAACACATCCAGGAAAAAACGGATAGACTTAATAAGTTTAGCCAGCAGGTGGGCTTGAACATCAATTTAAAGAAGTCAGAGGTCATGACGCTCAATGTGAGCAACCCTGAGCCCATATCAATAAGGAATCAGCAACTGGTACAGAAAGACACCTTCACATACCTAGGATGCATAGTAACGCCAGACGGCGGGGCAGGCAAAGACATCAACATCAGAATGAATAAGGCAAGAACAGCCTTTTTTTAGCCTAAACAACATCTGGAAGTCCTCTCAATACAGCACAAGCACAAAATTAAGATTATATCAGAGCTGTGTGCTTTCTGTGCTTCTCTATGGTGCAGAATGCTGGAGAGTTACAGAGAAGGAAATGTCGAAATTGTCCTCTTTTCACACAACATGCCTAAGAAAAATTCACCGAATCTTTTGGCCGAATATCATCACCAACCAAGATCTGCTTGCTCGGAGCAAGCAAGAGGACATGCACACCATCATAGCTGGCAGACGCTGGAGCTGGGTTGGCCATGTCCTCAGAAGAGACCCCGATGCCATCACAAGAGAAGCTATGTTTTGGACCCCTGAAGGAAAACGAAAGAGAGGCCGACCAAAAACAACCTGGCGGAGGACTGTGGAGGCTGAGATGCAAAGAATGAACCAGAGTTGGGGCACTGTACGAAGGATGGCCGCCGACCGAGCAAAGTGGAATCAATTTGTTGTTGCCCTACAAGACGCCACTAGGCGTGATGGCCACTGACTGCTTTGACGGTCGGCGGCTAAGGATTAAAGAAGAAGAAGTGGTGCCACAAGTGAAGAGATCTGCTGTACGTGTGATATAGATGGTACCTCTACGTGTTTGGTCGGGTGCGAAGTGGGAAAATATGACCTATTCTCGTATAGATAGCTGGTAATAAACATCATTTTTTATATGGCCTGTGTACGTTTGTTTTCCACATAGACTAGACTGTGGAATTTATGGTTGTTTTGACCATGTCATAAGTTGTCCCTGTATCATTTTACATAACAAGAAATAAAACCCAACAGAAACACACACATAATTATAGGAATCTTCAGCTCGAATATCAAAGTCACACTTAGCTCTGCAAGGATCATAATCCTTCAAGAAACATAAACCACGTCGTCCTTCTTTGCCATCGGCTCCAGGTCTAATTATAACTTGTTCGTGCCCTTCATGTCTGTCTCCAGTTCTCTACTTTGGTCTCCCTCTACCTCTCTAACCCTTGGAAACCAAGACCAAGAACTGCCTTGTAATGCTATAAACAGATTTCTTCATTGTCTGTCCTATTCAAGTCCAGCGTCCTCTTCTCATATCTTGTTCCACTGATGATTGTCTGGTTCTTGTTGTCAGTTCCACATTAGGGGTCTTTTCAAACCACTTTAGTCTTTTTATTGTACTCATTCATTTATGAAAGTCTGTAGCTTCTTTCCTGAAGCGGTAAGACGTAGTTTAGCTAACCTCAAAGTACACAAGCCTGATAGTCCTTTTTAGGATGAGACACAGTGGACATTCTTCATCGAACTATTTAAATTTCCAGATAAGTTGACATTTTAAAAATCTATCTTCAGTATTAGCTTAGTGCAGTTAGTTTTAGATAATTGGTAGCTAGAAGTGTGACACTTACTTGTGTGAGATAAATAAGGGCAGCCATCTTGATAGACATAATTTAAGTGGTGATTTCCTTTATTAATTGCTGTAAGTATTAGATCATTGCAATTAATTCTAAGTATTAGGGGGCTGTTTAACTATTGCTATAAATATTTGTATAATTTAGGATTTGTAGGGAGGAAACTAAAATAAACTAAAAACCATAGATTAATAAAAAATACAAGGTAATATGCAACCATCAAAATATAATTTAAGTAAAATCAATTATATTAATGTTACCTGGCAAAATTCGAACTAGATTTAACTGTTCAACAAGGTCTACTACACAGGTTGAAAAGTGTTTTTTAGTTTGATTTAAGTATTAGCTTATTACATTTAATATCAAGTAATTGATGACTAGTATCGCTTGGATTATTAATATAACTCACGAATTTTACGAGAAAAAAAAATAATAATAGAAATTAAATAGAGCCAAGCGCAACGTGGCATTTGCTTGTGTGAGATCTGGCAGCCATCTTGATAGACATAATTTAAGAGGTGATTTCCTTTGTAGTTGGTTGTAAGTATTAGATTATTGCAGTTAATATTAAGTGTTAGGGGACTATTTAACTATTACTATAAATATTGGAGAATTTAGGAATTGTAGCGGGGAAAAAAAATAAAATAAAAAATAATAAACTAAAAACTATAGATTTCAAAAAATAATATTCAACCATCACAATATAATTTAAGTAAAACAAATATATTAAACTTACCTGGGAAAATTCGAACTAGATTTTTAACTGTTCAACAAGGTCTACTAGAAAGGTTTAAAAGTGTTTCTTACATAATAATGCTATTATAAAATTTGTAAAGCAAGGATATACGTAACTTAAGATTAAAAAAGTGAGACTATGGATAAACATTAAAGTTCATACAAAACCAAGCACATAATAAAAAGAGTAGTAGCAAATTAAAAGTCAGGGAAAAATGCCACCGATAACCAAAAAACAGTCCGGGGAAGGAAAAGCGTGGTCCAAGACACCGGAAAAGGACAAAACACCAAACCTGACTGAAAAAACAGGACCACGAACCCTGAAGTCAGAGACACAGAAATAAAGGACAGGATAGAGACAATAATGGAAAAAGATAGGACCCAGGGAAGATGACAATCAGGACAACCAGAAAAACTCAAACAAAAGAAGTCATGAAACCAGAGGAGAAAACAAAGAAGACTCCAGCCGAAAGGAAACCCCCAAAAAGTGAAAATAACACACATAGCTGGAACAGAAGCCACGCTTCGATCTCTCCCGGACGACAAAATCCTGGTGATCCTGGAAAAAGTAGTTGACAAAAAAGCCATTGCCAAAATACAAAAAGAAAACAGAGGAATAATGGTAATCTAAATGAATCAGAAAAAACCAAAACTTTACTACAAGAACTGTAGGAAAAACCTAAATTGTTCCAACTGGCCCACAACATCAAACTCAAATAGAAATTTCAAAAGAAACCAGAAAATGTGTTGTTAAAGGTATAAACCCAACCCTGTCAGGTGAGGATGTTTTAAAGAACATGGCCAAGCAAAACCCAGATTTAAAGCTGGTACACGTTGAACGAGTAACAGTGAAGGGGAGGATAGTCACCCCAGTGATAGTAATAACAACAGAAGGGACGGAACCCCCCAGCCCCCCCCCCCACCCCCAAGACAGTACTATTTGGGAAAGCACAACAAAATCACAGAAGCCTTCATTCCCCCAGTTTTGCAGTGCTTCAACTGCATGAAGTTTGGCCATGGTCGACACAGTTGCAGGGGGAAGGCAGTATGTAGGTTTTGTGCCGGTTCGCACCCTTTTACCCAGTGCGAAAAGGCTAAGTCAGATACTGACTATAAAAAAGATAATGCAAACAGAAAATGCATTAACTGCAAAGGGAACCACAGCGCCAGGTTCCAAGGCTGCCCAGTATATCAGCAGATCAAAAAAGCACTGAAGGAATCTAAAACAACCAAAACCCCTTTCAAAACGGTCATTAAAGAATTAAAGGAAAACAATACTTATACGAACACTAAAGTAATAACAGAAATTAAGAGTGTGCAAGAGGAAGTAAAAATGATTAAATCACAGTTGGCAAAAGAAAGTAAGAACCATGTAGAAAGTAACAAAACAGTACCAAAAAAACCAGTCGGATGATTCAACTGCATCATCGGAAGGTATGAATGCACTGAAAAGTGCAGAGGCAATGCTACAAAAAATTAAAGCCATACAACACCAAATTGCCTAGGATGTAGTTAAATTGTCAGCACTGAAAGAAGAAAATGAAATGATACTAGTTAAACTAGCTGAACTGAAAGAGGATAATGACATTACACTAAAAAGGATAGAAAATCAGAGACAGGAGATAAACATAGACAGAGAAGCAATAGAAAAGGCAAGTGGCAAACAAAAGCAAGAAGCTAAATGGAAAGAATGGGTAACAAAAACCATCAAGCACATTGAGAGAGTTTTGATAGAGGAAAGAACAGAAGAATCATCACAAACCCAAGTACTGAAAAGTCTTTAATTACATTAAAGAATCACCAAGAAGAGTAGGCCTTATGCCGCAAGCAACTGATAGGGCCAATACAAACTAAGAGCAAACTAATATTTCTAACACAAAACAAAAGGGAAACTAGTTAATATAAACAATGTTACCCATTGTAAGGATTAAGAATTGTTCTGTGGAATTGTAGGGATATCAAAAAGAATGTTGCACCCCTACTAGCAGAGATAGTAGGAACTATACCGCTATATATGCTCTTCATGAGACCTATTTAAACCCAAATAGTAGATATAGTTGTAAAGGCTTTAAGATACTTAGGCACTATAGGAAAGAAGGTAGAGAAGGGGGTGTTGCAGTCTTAGCGAAACATTTACAAAATTATAGACTGAGAAGTATTTGATACAAACAACATAGAAGGTATCCAGGTAACTATAGCTGCAGAGCCAAACAATCTAAAGATGGCACAATTAAAGAAGAGGAAATACTAGCCTTAAACACTAGACTAGGCCCCAAAACAGTCATAGTAGGTGATTTTAATTAACATCATTATGCTTGGGGTGGACAACATGCAGACAATGCAGGAAAGTGCGTACTTAACTTCATAGAAAACAATGACCTAATAATACTAAATGATGGAACTGCAACTAGAATTAATCCACAAGCTAACAAGGCAGACTCAGCAATAGATATAAGTATAGCAACTAACAACCTAGCGAATGTAAATTGGGAAGTGTTACAAGACACAAACTCAGATCATCTGCCCATTGTACGAGTAATAACCATGCATGAAAAAGTCATTCCAAACCCAGAACCAGACAAACCGACCTTCAACTATAAAAAAGCAAAATGGGAAGCCTTCCAATCAGACCTGGAGGTGATGGAATATAAAGAGATGGAAACAGATGATATTGACTTGTGGGCAGAAACACTGACCAATGAAATTCTGAAAATAGCAATAAAATACATAACAAATAAAAATATGCCACAGCACATAAAACCAATAAATAACATTAATAAAACAAGAAAAACTCAGTGGAATAAAGAACCAGTTGCCTGATGGAATAAAAGCTCTGCAGAAATTCATGAGAGAAGAAAAAGGTCCTTACAAAAATATAGAAATAACAGAACAGAAGAAAACCATGATGAATATAAACGTATTAGGAATGAATCTAACAAAATAATATTTAAAGCTAAAGAAACTAACTGGAAGGAGTTTTGTCAGTCACTTAAATGGAAAAAGTTTAAGGCAATCAAAGGGAACAATAAGAAAACAATAATGCCAACAATCAAACTACCAAAGAGAGCAGAAACAGATAAAGAAAAAGCTAATGCCCTTGCTGAGTATTTCTATAAAGTCAGTGCAAAAAGTAGTCTTGGACAGGAAGAAAATGACAGAAGAGAAAGACTTAGGATACAGTTTTCAAAAGAACTACCAGACCAGATAGATGAAACAAACTATTTAGATGCTGATATAACAGAGGAAGAAGTAACTAGTGCAATAAATGATAAATCTAATACTGTCTCAGGGCATGATATACTTAGTTATGAAATCCTTAAGAAAGTAACCAAAAAAACTATAAACAAAATAACTTCCCTCTATAACAAAATCTGGAGCTTAGGAAAGATACCAAAAGCATGGAAAGTAGCTATGATAGTACCCATCATAAAACCCAATAAGGAAGCCCATGGTGTAAGTTCATATAAGCCTATCTCCTTAACATCACAACTAAGTAAAATACTAAAACTAATGTGAATAAAAGAGTTAAATTATACCTAGAAAAAAAAATCAGTTATATAGCCCATACCAGTAGAGTTTAAAGCAGACAGAAGTACAGTAGACCAGCTTGTAAGATTAGAACATGATGTAAAGCTAGTGTTCAAGAGGAAAGAGAAAACAGTGACAGTCTTTCTAGATGTAGCTAGAGCATATGATGAATGCTGGAGAGATGAAGCTCTTTACAAAATGAAAAAGATTGGCATTACTGGTAAAACCTATAGGTATCTAGAGAACCTTTTACAGGACAGGTAATTTGCTGTACAGGTGAATAATGATAGGTCAGAAATATATGAACAACAGAATGGGATTCCTCAAGGATCAGTGATTTCTCCTTCAATTTTCACTATAGCTGTAAATGATTTAGCAGATGAATTTAATGACATAAAGAATGCAGTATCACAATTTGCAGATGACTGTGCCATTTGGCGATCTGGAAAAAGCTTGGACCATGTTTACCAAAAACTTCAAAAACAAATAGACAAAGTTTCAGAGTGGATGAAAAGTTGGGACTTCAGAATTAATGTAAACAAAACAGTAGGTATGATATTCAGCAAAGGAACTTTTTTTAAAAATAACAAAATCAATATAACCATTAAAGGACAGAAAATATGTACCTCCTCGACAACAAGATTTCTGGGCATAACTTTAGATAAACAATTAAATTGGAATAAACATGTAGACAATTTAGTAGAAAACTGTAGGGGACCCCTAAATATACTAAGGATAGTAAAGGGTAATGGATGGGGGGCCAGCAATAAAATAATGCTTATGTTCTACAAGTCTTTCATCGGGGGGAAACTGGATTATGCCAGCATAGTCTATGACTCAGCTGCAGCTTCTAACAAAGCAAAACTAGACAGGATTTAAAATGCAGCCATGAGAACCATTACAGGTGCATTTATATCAACACCAGCAGAAGCGCTAGAAGTAGCTCTTGGCATACCACCCCTTGGTCTAAGACGGAAAGAACTAAGATTAAATTATTGGGGTAAAGTAGCACAAGAAGTGACCCACCCAGCACATAAAGCATTTGTCAAAAACCAAGTGTATGGGACGTCCCCTTAAATAAAGATAAATATCCAACATGGTGGAAATCTATAGAAGATCTAACGCAGTTCAAAGATCTAGGAAACACAATTAACAATAGTAATAAATATAGAAGCAAAATACCACCCTGGGAACTAAAAACACCAATCATAGACTACTCACTTACTGAAAAGATCAAACAAAACATAGAAGATAAGGAAGCCAAAATGATAAGTAGAAAGTTCATAGATCAACTAACAAAACAAAGTCTGGCCGTCTTCACTGATGGATCCAAGGGTGATAGTAGGCAACTAGGTGGCGGAGTTGTAATACCACAGTGGGGAATTAAAAAGAGCTACAGTGTAACTGAAGGGGCTTCGATTTTTACCGCAGAGATGGTAGCAATTCTAAAAAGTTTAGAAATAATTGAAGATAACCCACCAGAAGCTGTTACGATATTTACAGACTCACTATCATCACTACAAGCACTAGAACACCCAGGTAAATGTTGCCGGCCAGACATAAAAGAAGAAATTCTAGCAATTAATACATCACTAGGGAACAGAGAATGTAGTGTGAGGCTAGTGTGGGTTCCATCATAGGTATTTCTGGTAAGGAGTTGCCAGATCAGAACGCGAAGAATGGAAGAATAAGTAAAAACAATATAAGAGCAGGACTGGGAAGGTCGGAGATCAAGAGGCAAGTGAAGATAACTATAAACGAGGAATGGAAGACAACATGGAAGAACAGTAGAAAAGGCAGACATGCGTTCAAACTGCTGAAAGAACCAACGAGGACGTGCCAGGTCAGATAGGAATTAAAGATACCATCAAACAAAAAACTGTGGCGTCTCCGTCTCTGTGCAGCATACTTTATGATAAAGGAACCACACTGCCAAGAATGTCAGGAAGAGAATGACATTGACGACTACCTGATCCACTGTAAAAAGCATGTACAACAAAGGCTTGAATTAAAAACGTACTATAGAAATCACAATATAGACATGACAGGTGATAAGGTTTTAAGTATAGATGCCCCAAGAGATGCCCAATCAATACTTAAAAGATATATACATAAAACAAAGGAAAGCATATAAGGTTAGTACTTCAGAAAGGACATTCAACTAAATAGAAATTAAGCAACAAGAACTAACAAATCATTTAAAAAAAAAATTACTAACTACTCATAGGACAAGGAAAGACAACAAGGTATTTAAAAAAAAAACAACAACAACTCAAAAAGAACAAATACTAATACAAATTAAAACCAAGT
The DNA here is from genome assembly GCA_024509875.1 of Oreohelix idahoensis. NCBI lineage: Eukaryota > Metazoa > Mollusca > Gastropoda > Stylommatophora > Oreohelicidae > Oreohelix > Oreohelix idahoensis. Next base: position 12,866 of record JAMPIV010009952.1, on the reverse strand, counting down.
GTAAAGGACAATAGTTATCAATAAACAATACAAAAGAGAAAATAAAATGGACAAATACTAATATAAATTAAAATCAGCAACTGCTAAAGACAATAGTTATTTAAACTGAATACAAAATTAGAAAATAAAATGACACTAAATACCCCTATTATAACCAAATTTCAGGTTGAACAGGGTAGACCAAGACGGATCTAGGCAAAAAAGGTCAGCTGTTAAGTGCTCGCTCTCCACCCATCACCTCTTCAAAACAACAACAACAACAAATGGGAAGTACTGCCTCACTTCCGACTGCTTGAAGCGATCAGACGTGCCACACTCCTGTGAAGGTTTTCGGCAAATTCCAGATATGTTTTTTTTGTTTTTGTTCATTTATAAAAGTATTAGTTGTGTACAATTAGTATTCGTTAAATTGTAGTTATCTAGTTAAGTATTAACTAGGAGTGGTAGTATAAATTCGAAATATTAGAGATAATTCAATAGATTCATGCGCCACGTGGTGTTTTCTTTGTTGAAGGTACAGCAGCCATGTTGTTTTCCGTACTCATTAGGAGATAGCAATAAATAGAGTTCGTCCTATAGGCTACCATAATCGTAGATTACTAGCAGTGTTATACTATTGATAGGCCTAATTTATATTATTAGTTAAAATCTATAAAACTAGTGAGATTAGAGATAAACATTAATTTCAATCAAGATCAGTCATATAGTTAAAATAATAGTAGCAAAATAAAAGACAGGGTACTAACAGCCATAGGAAAAAAAATCAATAAATACAATCACAATGCCACCGAGGACCAAGTCGTAGTCCGGGCAAGGAAAAGCGTGGGTCATGCCAGTTGAAAAGGGTAGAATACCAAACCCGACAGAAAAGAACAGGATCACAAGCACTATAGTCAGAAACACAGAAATTAAGGACAGAATAGAGACAGTAAAGGATTGTCTGAAAGGAGGCTCAGAAATTAAAACTGCAGTAAGCAGAAACAACAAAAACGAAGACGCAGGAACCCGGAAAGTTAACAAACAGACAGGACACAGGAAAGATAACAACCATGAAACCACAAGCAAAAAAAGTCAGAAAACCAGAGGAGGACAAAACAAAGAAACCAAAAACAGAATTAAAATAACGCAGATAGCTGAAATAGAAGCCACACTGAGAGGTCTCCCGGATGACAAAATCCTGGTCATCCTGGAAATAATAATAGAAAAGATATATTGACAAAGTGCAAAAACATAAAAATTGAGAAACAATCACTGTAAACAACACAGAAAAAGGCAAGGCACTACTACATGATTTAAAGAGTAACCCAAAAGAAGTACAACTCGCACATGGGATAAAGGTACAGATTGAGTTGATTAAGGAGATTCGAAGATTCGTCATCAAAGGGGTCGACTCAAACCTAACAGAAGATGAGATCCGCACTAACCTTAACGAAAGAAAACCCACAAACAAAGATAGAAAAAGTAGAATAAAAATTAAAGAACAAAAGAATATTTCACTGGTAGTGCTAAGTATAAAGGGAACAGAAATACCCAAGCAGGTGAAACTCCACCAGAGAGCCAAAATGACAGAGATATTCATACCTAGCATTATACAATGCAAAAACTGTCAAGGCTTTAGCCTTACGCAACATGTGTGTAAAAGAGCGACAAGATGTAGTTTCTGTGCGGGAGCACACAAGCATGTGGACTGTACAATGGCTAAGGAGGACAAAGATTATAAACGAGAAAACAAAGACAAAATGTGCAAACTGCCAGGGTAATCACAGTGCCAGGTATCAGGCGAGCCCAATCTATCAAGAGACAAAACACATATTAAAAGAATCACTAGAAACAAGCAAACCATTTTGGCAAAAAAAAAGAAAGACAGAAAACAAACAACCATCCCCGAAACTCCCAAGAAAGCATCATTAAGAAACTAATAAAGCAAATAACCAGTGAAGTGAAAGACATCAAGGAAAAAATAAAGAAAGAAGATAAAATTAAAACACTCATAAACAGTAAAGAAGATGACAACACAGAAGAGACAGAACAAAACCTCATCCAAACCAGACAGGTACTAGAAGAAATAAAAACAGCACAACAGACAATAGAGAGAGACCTCAAAAAAATAGCTGAGATAAAAGAAGCTAATGAAGAAATTCTTAAAAAATAGAGATAGAAAGGGCTATTTTGACAGAAGAAAAAAAGACAAGAGAATAAAATGATAAAAAACCAGGACAACAAAGTAAATATGTAAGAAAAAATTAAGGAAACAGTGGAAATACTCCTACCATACCTCGTAGAAAGAGTTCGGAGTAAAATGGTTACTTGGAATGATGAGTTTGTGGAAAACATGAGAGATAGTGAGCAAAACCAAAAAAGTAGATCTCTTATCAAATAACCTAATAAAAACAATAACATAACTAAGCTTACAACACTAAATGGGGACCAAAGACTCTAGAGCTATCAAAGTAGTTCAGTGGAACTGTAGGGGTGCCAGGAAGAACCTGATGTCTCTTATGAGACAGTATAAGGAGGCAAAACCCATCTTTGCAATGCAAGAAACCCTCCTGAACCCCAAACAGAAACTGAACTACCAAGGATATAAAATACTTAGAAATGATAGACCGGAGGGAAGAGGAGGGGGTGTGGCCTGTCTAGTACATGAAGACTACACAATAATAAATTGGGAACAATTCAACAGAAAATATTGAAGAAATAAGTGTAACGATAGACAGTGAACCAGGAAACTTAAAAATAATTAACATGTATAGTCCTAAGGGCAAGATAACATATAAGGACATAGACATTATTAACACACAAATAGACAAAAGAACATTGTTGGTAGGTGACCTAAATGCACACCATGGGGCATGGGATAATAACAGCAATGATCCAGCAGGAAAAATGCTGTTGGACTACATTGAAAGAGCTGAGCTAATCAAACTAAATGATGGCTCAGTGACAAGGATTAACCCATGCAACAAGAGGGTAGATACTTCCACATAAGTATTATTACACCAAACCTAGCCTCTGCTAAATGGGTAGTACTGAATGACTCAAGCTCAGACCACGTACCCATAGAAATAAACCTAAATGACAAAACTGTATAGATATATTTGCAAAAAAACTAACAAATGAGATTTTAAAAGTAGCCATAAAATATATACCAAACAGGAATAAAACCAACACAAAAAGGTAAAGATAGGGAAAGAAACAAAGATAAAAATCCAGTACCATGGTGGACAGACAGGTGCTCAGAACAACTGAAATTGATGGATAGGGCCATGATAGATTATAGAAAAATCAAAACTGTAGAGAATTACACAAACTATAAAAAAATTAGAAATGAAACAAATAAAATAATATTCAGAGCTAAAGAAAAGAGTTGGAGAACATTTTGTCAAACATTAAACCATAGATCACAAAGAACTACAGTTTGGAGAAAACTGAAAGCAATTAAAGGAGGAAACGACAAGAAATTTAAAATCCCAACAATTAAAATCCCAGAGAGAGCTGAAACAGATAGAGAAAAAGCTAACATACCAGCTAAATACTTTTATCAGGTTAGTTCAATAGACAGTCTAGAAGAGGCAGAAAAAAATAGGCGAAAACACTTAAAAAATAAAAGAAGAAAATACGGACAGCACACAGAACGCTGATTATTTAAATGCAGATATCACAATAGAAGAAATAGAAAGAGCATAAGCAGGAAAAGCCAATACCACCTCTGGCCAAGACATTCTGAGTTATGAAATCCTCAAAAAGGTACCAACTACAACCCTAAGGGTGATTACGTCCCTCTACAACAAAATCTGGCACGCGGGGAAAATACCATGTTCATGGAAGACAGCAGTAGTCATCCCCATACTAAAGCCAGATAAAGAAACACATGATGTCAGTTCTTACAGGCCAATATCGTTAACATCACATCTAGGAACGATTATAGAAACAGTAGTTAACAGCAGACTAAAATTTCACGTAGAAAAGCACAATTTGTACGGTCCAACCCAGGCAGGCTTTAGAAGCCATCATAGTACAATAGAGCAACTGTTGAAGCTGGAGCATGATGTTAAAACAGGCTTCAAGAAGAATGAAAAGACGATAGCAATATTCCTCGATGTAGCAAGAGCATATGATGAGTGTTGGAGGGAGGGTGCACTACATAACATCAGGGAATTAGGTATAGTAGTATCACAGAATATATGTTCGCCGAAATATCATGTTGGTCACGCTGAGAGTGACAACATTGATATAATGTGAAAACCCGTTTGGTCAGCTGACCGGAAGGGAAGTAGAAACAAATTCTGGCGCAAAACAGGCAGTTGAGTTCTGGCTAGCGTCCGGGCAGGACGTCTTTATGTTCCCTGTCAGAGTTTTTGCTGGGATGAGTTTGCCATTATTGTTCAGATTTAGTGCTTGCCTTTTCTTCATGCGGTTTGGATTATATTGCATAATTCTAGAGTGATAATGTATTATCTAGTGGCATTTCCTTAGGCCGGTGATGTTGAGTCATTTGTGATTTAGTTTTTGCCTGATCTTAGTACAGTATTTAGCCGGTGAGCGAAAGTCATTGTGATGTTCACTCGGTAGGAACATATCAGTGGGTATGATACTAATAGATTGAGGTGTTGGCTATTGCAAGTTATATTGGCATTTCTGTTGCATTGTATTTCATATGTATTGCTAGACGTGTGTGGCTTCCGTGTGTGCAGTTTATTAATAAAAAGGGAACTTACCTGTTAAAGGTGTTATGATTAATTATTGTCAGCTACTGTATGCTATGGTCGTCCTCTAGTGGTACGAGCCAAGTATGAAAGTGTTTATGTATTTAAATCCACAGTATAAGTAGTTTCCTGACAAGTAGGCAGAACTTACAATTATTTAGAAAACTTCGTGCAGGATAGATACTTCATGGTACAAATAAACAATGATAGATCTAGGGTTTATGAACAACAGAATGGAATCTCACAGGAATCAGTGATATCAGCGTCTATATTCACGATTATTGTCAACGACCTAGGTGACGAATTTAAAGACTTAAAAAACAACCTATCTCAGTTTGTAGATGATGCTGCTATATGGAGAACGAGAAGAAATCTCCAATTCCTCTATAAAACAGTACAAAAACAAATAGATAAAGTATCCGACTTGATGCACAAGATGGGATTTAATCTAAACGTTAAAAAAACCGTAGGAATGATCTTCGGTAGAGGGCGTGTAATTAAAAATAATATATTGACATGAGCATTAATGAGCAAAAAGTATGCACAGCAAAATCAACTAGATTTCTGGGTATGGTGCTAGACCAGCAACTAAACCGGAACAAACACATATACCTATTAGTGCAAAACAGTAATGGACTTATTAACATGCTAAGATATATGAAAGGAATAAAACATGCATCACAAGAAATACTACAATGGACAATAAAACAATTTTCACCTTCTATAAATCATTTATTAGGGGAAAACTTGACTATGCCAGTGTTGTCTATGCATCAGCTGCCCCGAGCAATAAGAAAAAACTAGACACAGTCCAAAACCAGGCACTGTCAATAATAGCAGGAGCCTCAAAGGGAACATCAACAGAGGCATTAGAAGTAGCGCTAGGCATTATACCCATGGAGCTAAGGAGAAAAGAGCTGAGATTCAGCTACTGGGCAAGAGTGGCAAAAGATCCAACTCATCCAGCACACAAAACCTTTGATAGGGGTAACCAGTACATAGGCCACATTCCACTAAACCATTATAGAAACCAGTCAGGGTGGAAAACAATGGATGAAGTGGATCAACACCAAACCCTATTTAATATGATAAACAGTAGTGCTCAGTATAAAGCAAAGATCAAACCATGATAACTAAAAGTGCCAGAAACTGACTCCCACTTATCAAAGATCATAAGCAAATCTAACGACATAATTTCAAAAAGTAAAGCCTTAGAGTACATAGAACAGTATATAAATAATAGCCTAACTATATATAAAGATGGGTCAAAAGATGAAGAAGGACAATTAGGAGCAGAAATAGCAATACCAAAATTAAAAATTTGTAAAACATACAAGGTAACAGGTAATACATCCATCTTTACAGCAGAATTAGTGGCAATCCTAAAAGCTTTAGAACTAGCTGCAGAGAACCCCCCAAATAAAGTAACCATTCTCACAGATTCCCTTTCATCAGTATTAGCTATCAGAAACATAAATGAATGTAGCAGGCCAGATATTATAGAGGAAATACTACAGGTTAATACATATCTGCACACTATAGGATGCAGCGCAACACTAACATGGATACCATCACATGTGGGGATAGCAGGAAATGAGCTTGCAGACAAAGAAGTCAAAGGGGGAAGAACCTGATTGAAATTAAGAGCTTAATTGCTCAAGCAATAACTAAAGAGTAGATAACAGCATGGGACCAAAGTAAAAAAGCAAGACACTCATACAAAATCCTAAAAAACCAAGCACAAAATGTCAAATACAAGATGAACTAAAAATACCAATTAATAAAAAATTACCGAGGCTCGAGCTTGGAACTAGATATTTCATGATTGAGGAATGCACATGTGAAGAGTGTCAAGAACCAAACACAATTAGACATTTTCTGGTGGACAGCAAAAACTATGACCATCAGAGGCAAAACATTAACACATACTGTAGTAACCACAAGGTAGATATTAGTGTAGAAAATCTCATAGGCACAAAGACCCCTTCAGAAGTGCAAAAGTTAATAAAACACTATATTACAAAAAACTAAAGCTAACATATAAAAAATAAATAAGGATCCGAGCCAGTAGTCCACACTGGTGAAAGACTCCCCCAGATACATACAGAGTAAACAAATAAACCGTCCAGTGAATATTAAAAACATACCAGCTTAGAAAATATATTTTGGATAAAAAAGCCATTTTGAACTATAACTACAAAATGAAAAATACCTACTAGAGATAATATAGTATAACATAAATACAAAGAAAAACATATTACAATAAAGGAAACACGTCCTGATATAACCAACAGCTCCATGTACATGGTAGATGGTTGAAAGTGGTGTGCTACAAAGAAAAGTAGCAAACACATTAAAACAAATTGGGAGGACATACACGAACTGAGAGAACGCAGAGGACAAAAGGAGAGAGCTAGTCACGTATTCCTTCACCATTGAGTATTTGTGATGGCCTGCCTTTGCCAGAAGTAGTCCTGTTAGTTATTTCTGAGAAGACCAGAGAGTGAGTAGGGCTACTGTACCTATTTTGTTAATGCATAATAAATTTAAATATGTCACTTCATTGAACAATCATGCAATGGAGTGATCCTGAACTGATTTCTGAACTATCCTTGTCATGTTTTAATGTGTTTTATGAATGTATCCTGCTCTATGATTATACTATCAGGTTAATTAATTGCTTATAACTTCAACATAGAACTATGTAACGATTGGCAACAGTACAGTAGCCATTGTTATGAAAGTATAATCTGACGGACAGTCAATGGTTCTCAAGGTTGAGACCAGGAACACACTCATATAGATGTAATGCTCAAGTAGCAAAAATGTAAATCAGTGGTTCTTAAGCCTGGGCCGCAAAGTACACCCCTACAGGTTTACGGCAGCATGGGAGACTATATACCAGTGGTTCTCAACCCATTGGTACCAATGACTCCGAATTGATTTGACTGCTCTATGGGCACAAGGTAGGCCAGGGGTTCTCAAACTTTTGATAACCATAAGCAATATATGTCAGGATCATTCTGTTTGGATGGAAAGATAGCAGATGGAAGAAAGGACTATGAAGCTGAAGCCTCCTTTATTGTATTCTAAACACTCACGGGTAGTCATCAGGTTCTACTTCGTTTGAGTGAGTACACACCAACTTATGTTGATGTTTGTTTTTTATAAATGTCTTCTGTCACGCACGAATATGCACAATTTGGTGTAAGTGAATTCGTGCGCGCTTGTGTCCAAGCAAGGCAGATGACGTCAGAGGTTAAAAATGAAAGCCAGCATCTCAAGCCAGACATTGAGTCTGTTGCTTATATTCCTATATATACCCAGTGTGTTGGGTCAGGTATTCTTCTGGTACAATGACTTCTTGGTAGAAGCCATTGTCGGCTTACACTACACGTAAGTCCGAACCAGTTTTGGTAAGAAGTGAATTGTTTACTTGAACTTTCGTGTCACCATCCTTCGCTGGCATCTAGCTAGCACCTTTCTGCAAAAGGGTGTTATAATGGATCAACGGGGGACATTCACTGAAAGCATTTTAATATTATAAAGGATTCAAGGCTTCATCCTTTACGGTTTATTGGATTGTAATATTATGTGGATTGCCGTCGCACGAGTCACGGCGACGAAGAGAGGTTAGCCAAGCACTAGGACATAACCTTCGTTGTTTTTATTATATGCAAGTATGTATGGATCTGCCATGTCAGGGGTACCAAGCTACTAAAGTACCCGACCAGAATTGTAGGACAGAATCAATATATTTATTCCAAGATTTTATGGTTGAATAGTCCTAACGGTCATGACATTGACGCAAGGTCAAACCCTGATCTTATGTGAGGAAGTTATTATGATGCCTGTACCATGCCTATATATATGCTACATGTACGTATACTGTGGAATCCATGTTGAAGTACTGTAACCTGTGGTCGTCAACGTATTTCGTCCTAAATAAATTATGATGTCAGTAAACCTAACGAGTTCGTCCCTATACACATTGGCACTCGTTGACGTGCCTGCTTGTTATTGAAGTCCTTCCTTCACGTTCTAAGAAAGAAACATTCGCGTTATTATTGTCAAGTCCAAATAGCATCGCCCGTGTTGGACCGTTGTCACTACGACACCATCAACATCCTTTAGTCAGCGGTTCACACCCCAGTAAAAGCGAGGCTACAACTATGGCGGCGCAGTTTGGTCTTAAAATATCCATTTTTTTCAGTAACGGAATCGAACTCAATCCAACTCGGTTGAAAAGAAAAATGCAGTCTTTCAAGGCGACAACATCCTGGACTGGTTATAAAATCTAACGGCTACTCAAGGTCAAGATGGACTCAACTGCTTCAATCATTTGCGGACTCTACCAGGTGCTACGTAAGCTTCCTCGGTGATACAGCGCCGGAGTGCAAGACTCTGCAATCCTGGAAATTGCATTTTATCACAAAATGATGAGTATTACTCTGTTCGTTGTCACCGTCTTATGTTAGCTGAGCCGCTTTTTAATATGTCCATTGTAGTATTTCTTGTGATGCATGTTTTATGTTCCATGTTTGTTGTGGGCGGTAGGGAGGTCGATCTGACAAACGAGGTTCATCTCGAAGCTGATTCGGGCTCTTTGTCAGATGTTCTATAGGATTTATTTGTAAGTTTCAATTGAGCGATAATTCCGGTTCAAGGCTAGAAACCTTGCTGTAGTTCCGATCGCTACTTGTCTCTTATAATAGTATTTGTTTAGCTGTTCCGTCAAGTTTTAATCGTTGTTTTCATAGTTATTTTTATTCGTAATTTGGTTTTATGATGTATCTTGTATGTGATTATTGTCCTTCTAACCTGACTTTCGTTGAGTTTTTTACAAAACATATGTTTTTACACTGTCTTGTCAATTGTCTTGTGTAAGTTTTTATCGCAGTTATCATCGTAAATTTTTACGACATCCTATTTTAGTTTCACATTTTAATTTTGTTGACTTCTGCGATCGTCTTCTTCGTCTTTGATTATCTCGTCTTGTCATTGTTGTTGCTATTGTCTATGGCTCTTGTCTGTTCTTAATATTTCATTGTATAAATTATTTTCATTGATTAATAATATTTTGTATACTTAAGTGATAATTAGGTACCGTTCTTAGACAAGAACGTATTGCACACACTTAAAGTAAATTAACTGATAATTATTTGAGTAAATCACAATGTCGTCGCTTGAATATTTTATGAAACAGGCATAATCCGTTGGGATGGCTCCTGACGAGGCGAAAGCATTCGCACTATCAGAATACAAAAAGGCTCAAGAGATAGAAACTGAATAGAGTAAATTAGAACTTCTGAAACAAGAAAATTTGAGATTTGAAGCAGAAGAAAATGAAAATAAGAGGATATTTGAGGCTGCAGAAAATGAGAAAAAAATGAGATTAGCCGCTGAATTGGATGAGAAACGATTTCAGCGTGAGGCGGAACATAAGAAACTTCAGATTGAGGCAGACAACAAAAGACTTCAATTGGAAGCAGATCAGAAAAGATTGGAGGCTACAGAAAATGAGAAAAAAATGAGATTAGCCGCTGAATTAGATGAGAAACGATTTCAGCGTGAGGCTGAAGAAAAATATAAACTTGAAATGGAAAAGACTAGAATGGAATTGGAAAGTAAACAAAAAGAAACAGAAGAAAGGAGATTGTTAGCTGAAGAAAATACAAGAAAATATCAACTTCAAATTCAGCATGAAAAAGAAATGAAGGAATTAGAATTTAATCATTTTCGATTATCTCAGGAGGTTAGTGCTCAAAAATCTCAGGAGGGCCAAAATTCGTCTAAACAAGGGAATATTAAAAATTTTCATTTAATATTGCCAAAATTTAATCCTCCATCGGACGATGTGATTCATTATTTACATAGGTTCGAGGCAACATGCGAGGCCTATCACGTGGAAAAATCTCAATACTGTGTAAAATTATCAGAACTACTTACGGGTGAAGCTATGTCAGTATATCATATTGCAACTACTGCTGATAAAAATAACTATGAGGCTCTCAGAACTGCTTTACTTGTTAAATATCAAATGACAGAGAATGAATATCGTTTAAAATTCAAATCTATGCTCCCACAAACGGGAAAACATTTTAACGATTTTATTGATCAAATAGCACTTACATTGGATAAATGGATCGAATTATCCAAGACGGATAAAACTTTTGACGCATTGAGAGATTTATTATTACGCGATAAAGTTTTGTCCTCGGTTAATCCAGCTTTTCTTGCTTTTTTGCACGAACATAAACATTCAAACATAAATGAAATGCAGCAAACCTGTGTACAATACTGTACCGCACACCCAAACTTGAATTTTGGGAATACTCAGGTTAAAGATGAATTTCCCGTTGCTTTTGCAATACAACAGGATTATCGCAGACGCCATCGCTCTTTAAGTAATGACAGAAACTACAAAAAGGGAAATAACGAGAATTTCAATTCTTTTAATTTTTATAAGGGGAAGCAATTTCAGCATTCTTCTCCATATAACAATTCTTGGGGTCAATTTCACAAATCAAGAGATTGGGATAACAATAATTGTGGAAATTATCAAGTAGGTACTTATAAACAAAATTGGCGATCAAAGTCTCAGAATCCTAACTATAGACAAGATTCTCGTAATAGATTTTATGGTCAAAGCTATAACAGTGATAGCGCTAACTATCGTTCAAATCAATACGGTAACACAAGCAGAAATGATAATAATGGCAATTTTAGAAATGATAGTCACAATCGGTCGCGACGTAGAGATAGATCTTCTAGCAGAGGGCCACGCCATCAAACTAATGTAGCTATTGTTGACACACAAGTTAACAAAGAGAATAATACAAATAATGACACTCATAATGCAATGTCTTGTTCTATTGATTATGAACAGATAAAGTGTTGCCAAGAATGTAAAACCCTGTTCCAGCCCAAGGCGATCACGACACTCCGTTGCGGACATGTGTTACCGAGTCTACCAGCTGTGTGTACGGCTACTTCAGTTCACAATGGAGAAGGAAGACTTAATTTCAATCGTGGTTTTATAAATTCTATTCCATGCTCTGTCCTTTTCGATTCAGGTTGCTCCACGATCGGCGTCAGAAGCTCTTTGGTCAACCCATCCTGTGCCACTGGAAAGACCATTAAATGCCTAACTTTTGGAGGAACTGTAGAAACATTTCCTACAGCAATAATTAATATTCACACTCCATTTTTTTCAGGAAATATACATGCATGTCTCCTCCCGTCACCAGTTTGTGACATAATACTTGGTAGGATACATGGCATTAAAGAGTGTACCCCACAGCAAATTGCTAATTGGGAAAAGCGACATATACATACTGCTAATGCAGTTGTAACTAGAGCACAAGCTCATGATATGTTGCAAGATACACCTACTGTACCTACTGTCCAAGGTAATAATGGTGATGTTAACACTCCTATTTCACGGGAGTCATTTATGACATTACAAAAAAATGATGCTTCTTTGAAAAAAATTTTCATTTGTCTAATAACACTGGTAATGCTTCTTATACAGGATCTAAACATAGATTTATGTTAAAGAATGGGATATTAGTGAGAGTGATACGAGATGCTGATTCATCCGTACGTTCTCAGATCTTGGTACCTACGACAATGAGAGGTCGTATATGACACCATGCGCACGACACTCAATGTGCGGGCCATATGGGGTTCTCCAGAACCAAATCTAGAGTGCTATCTGCATTCTATTGGCCAGGCGTCCATAGGGATGTCAATATTTACTGCCGCTCCTGTACAATATGTCAGGAGGTCAAAGTACGTGGTCCATACCACGCAGCTCCGATTCAGGCTGCGGACATTCCGATTCGGCCGTTTGATAAAATGGCTATTGACATAATTGGTCCTATGCAACCATCAGCTAGAGGTCATACACATATACTCACTTGCATTGACATGTGTACTCGTTGGCCTGAGGCCATACCTCTTAAGAATACTTCTTCTGCCAGTGTTGCAGATGCATTGTGGTTGATTTTCTCACGTTTAGGTTTTCCTAGAAAGATCATTTCGGACCATGGAGTCCAATTCATATCGGAATCTATGTCCCAAGTTATGAAGTTATTAGGCATAGATAGATCGCTCAGTGCTATCTACCATGCAATGTCGAATGGATTAATTGAGAGG
>JAMPIV010009951.1:0-67541 GCA_024509875.1 Oreohelix idahoensis | reverse complement strand
ATTGATGGGTGCTTGGTGAATCCTTGGACTCGCAAGGGACTTCCAGATAAACTTATTTGGACTGCACAATGTGAACTAGCGTTCCAAGAGTTAAAGGAAAAACTCACTAGCAAGCCTATTCTCAAACTGCCTGATTTGACACAGGACTTTGTCTTAAGAACCGATGCAAGTAATGTAGGACTCGGAGGGGCTTTGTTGCAAAGATCATCTTCACCTGATGGGGAACTGAAAGCCTCTCGTATTCTTATCTCAGGCTAAGCATGAAAACGCAAGATTGCTGAGGTGGTCTTTATTACTTCAACCTTATTAGTTTAGTATCCAATATATCCCAGGCAAATTGAATGTCGGTGCAGATTTCCTCAGTCGGCACCCCTGTGATCAAAATTAGAGTAATGGCAGACGTGAGGAGAGAATTTATCTATGTGTATCACTGGTTTTAGAACTTGCCGTAGGCATGTTTTCAAGTGGGGAGATGTGTCATAAAATTAACAAGTGATACAACGTAAAAATATCTCCAAAGGATAAAATGTAAGGATAAAAACATAATGCGTAAGCTGCTGATAGTACATGATCGCCCTGACCGCGGGTCATCACCCTCCATAAAAATTGACTTGTTAGACGGGAAATCAAAACGGTTACCATTTGGAGGGATGAGAACGGCGGATCAAAAGGAAAAAAAAAATATGACTGAAAAAATTGCGTGAGACTAGCAAGGCTAAGGAGACGCACTTAGGGGGGGGGGGGGAAACGGAGGAAAAAAGTCACGTTCCCCCAAGTTGACATAAAGTAAGGAACTCGACAGAAGGGACCCTGGATATGATACGCCACAGTCATTTATTGGACGCTTTTGTGATACCAAGCCTTTTATTTGAATTCAGCGGAAAAACGCAGATGCTTGAAATATTACAAAATTTAAAAAGTAACTTTTTCGTAATATTGATGTTAGTAATATAAAAATTAGATGGCCGGATGACCCATCTTGAGCAGTGAAATAATATACTTTAAATTTTACAGACGGATAGATAATAATGAAGATAATGACAAAAGACAGTGTTGTTCACATCAGCGAAAGACTGCATTGAATCTAACATATCACTATTTGCACAAAAACCGCGACCTTGAGACGCAAGTGTTCAAATCTAGTTAGAATGAAAGCGGGGGATATTGGTGGGAGCTGTGTCTAAAAATAACTTTTAACGACAAAATTTTGGAGGGGAGAGAAAGGTTGGTTCAAAAATCAAGTACGTTTTTGTGAAAACGCAAGTAGAGACGGACAGACTAACAGATAAAAATCCATACTTGACTGAAGCATGACTGAAATGACTTTAGTGTAGGAAATTTGAATTTAAAAAAAACCAAGGCATTGATTGGCCACAGACAATCATATTATCCGCGCTCAGACGAGCTTTTTTGCCATTCCTCAATAGTTGTCCAGTGATAGACACAGTAAATTTCAAGTGTGGTGATTTCCAAATGAAATAAATTGAAATAAGTTCAGGGACGCCATACTATAGCCAGCAGCTCAGCTGAGTTTTGCTAGCATTTCTGTGTTCTTTATTCATAATCTGGTAAGATTGAAATTATTTCTTTGTATATTTTGAATATTGTTTAATGTTCGAGTGATTTGATACTGCCATATCGAAATCTAGCCTTACAAACAAGTAAGGATTGGCTCTGGACCCCCCGCCCTAGTTCAGGGTCTAGGGACAAACAATATGTAAAATGTACAGCAAGGTTTAGGAAGGGGTGATCAAGTGTTGAGAGCGGTGAAACATATCTCCTATCCTATTGTATGGCAGTGAGATAATGCACCTATTTCAGAATCTGTAGACTGGGGAAACTTACCCTATGCGAAACCAACTAGGTAAGATGTGCTGTCTGGTCAGAGAGAACTGACCCTGTTTATGTGGTGTTATTGTAATTTGTTATGTGTAGAAGTGGCTTATTAGGTAAGGTTCTGAGCAAAAACCAATACTTTATTTCAGAGCTGTGAGTTCGATCTTGACACTAAGGTGGTGTCAAATGCTGATTAATAATTGAAGTGAGGACCCGTGCAGTGTACATTTCGGCAGAACATCTTTGTATTGCTCAAGCACGGAGAGGTGGGGCCATCAGATTCCAGCACCAGAACAAATCTGGCAAAGTTAAGTAGGCTAGCTGGCCTGCTGAACTTACACCAACTTCATAAAACTAGCACCCAAGAGAATTTACTACTGAAGCATCCCATTTTCTTCCATCATTAATGGACAATGTTTTGTAGGCATAAACAGGGAGGGATGAAGCCACCCCAACAGCACATCCATTCATAGTTTTCCCAGGAAAATTAACATTACGAACAGTAATACTATAATTAATCTTGAAGATTGCATATGTAAACATCTTTCATTTAACATGCCCTTTATTCATGCCATTCATTCATAAATTTCAAAATCTTTGCATAAGTTCTGGCCAAAATAAAACCTTGGTTCAGAACAAATAAATTTAAAAAAAAAGATTTTCTATTCTAAATTTAACCAGCTGAATTTAGTTCATTGTGTTATAAATTTTATTGATAGTATTAGACTTAATTAATATCTGTGTGTGTTTGTATATGTCCATACAACACATTGCATTCAGTACCCTAGATTTTAACGTAGCCACATTCATTAGTAAAAAAAAGATATGTGTGAGGTCATAAAGTGGTAGCACGAAAGGGCCTTCTGTATATTCACAGCTACAATTATCTCAGGAGCCTTCACAGCTGACCTCACGCATCACACTAGGTGATAACACCACCATACAATACCATCAAAATCCACTACAGAGATGGTGTTTCTCAGCCAACATCTGCTTTATATCATCTGAGTTCTCATCAAACCAGTCATTTTGTTTCTTGATGGAAGGACCCAGGACCTCTGTAGCAGTGTTGTAGATCTGCTCACTTAGGGCTGCCCAATTTGTTTCCACACTTTGGCCGTCTAGCGAGATAGATTTGAGACGGTCTTCTAAGGTGTCAGTAAATGACTGTTTGATTTTTGTCTTCTTTAGTTTGGTGACATCCAGCCTCTTTTGAGTTTTCTTCCCCTGAGGGCGCCTGGCTGGTTGGATACGAATTTTAAGTTTAGATACAATGAGGCGATGATCAGTCCAGCATTTGGCACCACACATGGACTTGGTCACCCGGACATCTTGCCTGTCCTTCTTCCTAACAATTACGTAGTCAATTAGGTGCCAATGCTTTGAGCGAGGGTGCATCCAGGAGGTCCTGTTGCGGGTAGGAAGTCGAAAAATGGTGTTGGTGACAAGGAGGTCATGTTCTGCGCAAGTCTGGAGGAGACGAAGTCCATTACTGTTACAGCGACCCACGCCGTACCTATCAATAGTGCCATTCCAGGAGATGTTATCTGAGCCTACTCTTGCATTAAAGTCACCAAGAATGATGAGCTTATCTGCTTTAGGAACTGATGCAATGACTGCATGTAGTTCTTCGTAAAACTTATCCTTGACATCATCCTGGTTTGTCATAGTTGGTGCATACGCGCTAATGATGGTGGCATGTTTTCTTCCATAGAACAAAGGGATCTTGACCGTCATGAGTCGGTCATTTATTCCCTTTGGGGGCCCCGCTAACTTACTGACAATTGCTGTTTTGATTGCAAATTGCCTGCTTCTCGTCTTTCTTCAGTTCCTCTTCCGCTCCAAAAGAATGTATAACCTGCACCCTTTTCGCAAAGTTGGCCCTCGCCTGCAAGTCGAGTTTCACTCAGTGCTGCTATGTCAATGTTGTACCTGGCCAGTTCTCTCCCAATCAGGGCAGTTCGTCTCTCAGGTCTGTTTGCGTTAAAGTCTTTGTCAAGTAGAGTGCTCACATTCCATGCGCCTAGAATGAGGGGGAAAAATCTGTCCTTTCTTTTTCTTATATGTCGACCGCCGAAGTAGGGTACCCACCAACCGCGGTAAGCTGGTTAGGTAATGGTGAAGCAGGCAATATTTAGGGCACCTTTTCTAGCCCCTTCCTCATGCCATGGAGGTGAGCAGTGCTTTCCTAAAGAGGGCTGCTCAGACACTCAGGGGGCTGCCGAATCCCACTGCTGCTCCGATCAGTGGAAGACGACCATATGGCATGAGCCGCCTGTGTGTAGGTCTGCGACTACGACTGCCAGCGTACCCACGCCTGCCGCTTCGCCGCTCGCCCATCGCCACAGGACTTGTTGTGAGTGGATGGATGAATGGATGAATGGATGAAAGAGTGACTTGCGCCGTGATTTGGATTAAAGTGAGGAAGAGTTGCGCAATTCGGCGACCTCACTCTCTCTCCTGGGTCCATCTCAATCCAGTGGCAAGACAAGTCAAGACGACTGGAGATGAAGTCAGGTACAGTGGATGACCAGGGCTTTCTACGTGCTTCGCCGTGCTCCTTACGCTCCACAGCGCGTTGCTGGTAATCGCCGTCATGCCCGTTGAACTAACAGGTGGTTTCTTCCACGCAGTCTATCGATTCCAGTCTTTGCATGCATGGGTAGGCAGACCCTAACTCACCGAAGGTTTATAACCATTCGGCTACCCTCACCTAGTTTAGCCGGCCTGTCAAAGTCGTTTTCCGGGGGTGGCCGCTGTCGCATGCTGACAGCTACGAGGAGCCACAGGTGAGAGCTGGATGCCAGGTTTGGACCAAAGGTGGCTGAGCTGCCCTGAAAAGGGCATGACAGCTCCTTCACCAGAGGTACTACCAATACCTGACTTCCCAACACACCCAAGTTATTGTGCTAACAGGTTGCACATGACATATAACTTCTTTTCCTACAGCCAGCTCCATGTGATTATTCTTTTTCTGTACTTATACTATGATAGAGTCCTTAGCCCATGATTGGCTTACATACAAAGATTTGGTTAAGCACACAATAGTAAATGACAACTTGATTACTTCATGTTAACAATTCCTGTACTCCAATCCTATGTTCGCGAACAATGTATAAGTCCAGGCTGAAATACTCATTCAAATACCCTAAGAGACTTATAGTCGCACTTGTGCTATATTTGCTCATATTATGCACATTTTCTACACTGGCAATTTTTAAGTAATTACATCAGGTACTACCCTGATTTGAAAATATCAATAAAACCAATTTTTCTCTTTAAATAACTGTTTTTATAAGGCCGGCTTGATATCTATTTCTTAAGTGATATATCAGGTCTTATAATAGCTATGTATTTATTTTTATTTATCTTACTTACTTACTTACTTAGTCGTTCCCCTTCTACCGTGAGGTGTAGAGGTTTGGAAGAGAGAGAGAGAGCGCCAGACTATCCTATCGGCTGTCTTCCTCCTGGCCTGGTTCCATTCTAGTCCTCGGTCCTTCAAAAATTGTCTAATGTTGTCCTCCCAGCGGACTCTAGGTCGTCCTGGGGGTCTGGATCCTTGGCTCTTTGTTTCCCATGCTTGTCGTGGTAGCCGATCTTCTCCCATTCTGCAGACATGGCCAAACCATCTTAGTTGGGACTGTTCTACTCGGGTCTGCAGGGGGTAGGATTTAAGGCCTTGACGTATCGTCTGGTTGCGTACCATATCTCTTCTTGTTACTTCAACCACCTTCCTGAGATACCTCATTTCTGAGGTTTGGATCTGGCTTTTATGGGTTGTAGTCATTGCCCATGACTCGCATCCATATGTCAAGACTGGGACATAGGTGGAGCGGTATACAGCCATCTTCGTTTTCTTACCAACCTCTCTCTTGCTGAGGAATCCTCGATTTATGGCCTGAAAATGTCTTCCAGCTGCTTCTTTTCGAGTGGCCAACTCTTCTTTGATGCCTCCCTTTCGGTCTATAATAGCTCCGAGGTATTTAAAGTGGTCGACCTGCTTCAGGACCTGTTCCCCCACCTTAATCTGATGTCTTCTTTCTTCTCGTGATATCTTGTTGACCACACTAATAGGAATTGTTTTTTTTCACAGCAGTATTTACTATTATACATTTTGATTTACAGGCTGATTTGTCGGAAGATATGTTATGTATTGATTTTGTATTACTAAACCGCTGGTAGAGAGTTGTGATTGTGTAACAATCACAGGGTTTTGAAGCAGAAGGGGTTTTGAACTAAGTTAAGGAGTGCGTTCGGAAAAATGTCGTCCTGTTAATTGCCTCCCTTACCCTAACTGACTTCAGGGGTGAACTTGTAGTGGATTTAAAATTAAGGGAATTTTTTTCTCCTTAAATTGTTTGCAATAATTGTTTTGTTTCCACTGTAGCAACTTATTTTTATTAGTGATTAATCTTAACTACCATTTATTTGGCATTGTCGCTTGCATTTAGAGCCTTTCAGAGCTATTAATAGCAGCGATAGTTAGATACTAATATTATAGGAGGAGGTATCCCAGTTAAATATAATATTTGGTGTATTTTCTCGTAAGTGGTAGTGAACCAGTGTATCCTTTTTCTTACTTCTTTCTCGAGTAAGTCTCATTCACTTATTTAGAATGGCAGAGCGTGCAAAGCTTAGGCAGATGCTCAGAGAGGAAGCAAGGGAAGAGGGATTACAAGGAGAGGAAGCGAAAGCTTTTGTAAGGGACGAACTTGACAGATATGATGCGGAGCAGAAGGAAAAAGCAGCGGAGAGGAAAGAAGCAGAAAAGCGTCAAATACAGCAGAAGAAGATTGAAGCAGCCGAAGCTTTAGAGCAGAAGAAAATTGATGCAGAAATGGAAGCTCGCAGTGTGCAGCATGAGGAAAGAGAGAAGGAACGACAGCATGAGGAAATAGAGAAGGAGGGAGGAAAGAGAGAAGGAAAGACAGCACGTGGAAAGAGAAAATGAGCAACGACGAAAGCATGAGTTGGCGCTCAAAGCTCTAGAGGTTCAAACTCGTGGGGCTGCCTCTACCTCCAGCAATGGAGAGTCTTCTCCTCATTCTTCTCTAACTGATCATTCTAACACTCAATCTCCTCAACTCACCGCTATGTCTTTCACTCTAGAATCATTCCCTTGTCATAATGAGAAGATTATCACGGGGCTAGAAAAATTTGAGAAAATGGCAACTCTGTACGGTTTAGAGAGGTCGCGTTGGTGTATGAAGCTTCCCAGGCTTTAAAAAGTACTGCTTATGATGTGCACTCTAAACTGGAAAGCAGCCAACAAGACAATTACGACGTGTTGAAGACACTTGAGCGCTTTGAAATGAAATCACGCAAATTTTTGCAACTGTTCCGGAACAGCAGGAAGGAGAATTCTGAAACTTTTCAGCAGTTCTCTTCTCGTCTGAAGGGATACTTGGCAAAGTGTATCGAGCTTTCACAGCTCGCCTCTACCTACGAAGGGCTTGAGGAGTTCGTTATATGCGAACAGATAAAGAACACTTTGTCTGCTGACACCTGAAGTATTCTAGCTGAGCAGGGTGTAGAAAAGCTTGAAGACATTTTGGAAAAGTCTGAGCGATATCATAAAGCGCTGGCCGAACTGCCGGCCACAAAACGTAAACCGACAGAAGATCCTTTTCGAAATAATAATCTAGACCAATCTTCTCATGCTTCTCACCAAAATAACCACAGAGAAACTGGACCCCAAAACCCCCCTCCTGAAAAGTCTAATTTCTACAAAAACAAGTACCCCACCAACAATAAACAGTCTGATCAACCCAACCGTACTACATGGCAGCACGGTCAGAAAGGACAAGGGGACAAATGGAAAACCCCTGAGCACGTAACACATGATCAGAGCGAGCACACCGAGCCTAAACGCACCGGATGCTTGCTAACAGTCTCGCAAGGTAGAATTAATGTCAGTGATTCTCAAGACAGCCGATAGAATAGTCTGGCGCTCTCTCTTCCAAACCTCTACACCTCACGGTAGAAGGGGAACGACTAAGTAAGTAAGTAAGATTCTCAACCTGAGGGATAGAAACCCTCAACGCGAGGTACTGTTATTTTGAACTGTTCTTCACCTTTTGTTTATTTTACACGGGGCTTTCTTATGATTGCATTGTCGCCAGGCACCTGGTCAAACCCGGTCAAGAGACTGGAGAAACCGTCCAACTTTGTGGAGTTTCTAAGAGTGATGCACCTACAGTGCTTCCCATAGCATTGGTTGAGATCCACTCTGATTTTGTCAGAGGTGTGATCAAAGCAGCTGTTATGGATGACCCGATCTACCCAGTCATACTTGGCGGTACATACGTGTTTATTGGGAAACCGGAAGAGCTAATTGTGGCAGCAGTAACTACAAGAGGGCAAACCAAGAAGAAACGAGAGCCTGCGCCAAATTTGTTACCTAAGGAACTTAAAGAGGTGCAACAAAAGGACCCTACTTTGGCACCCTGCTTTAGGAAACTGCCCATGGCTAAGGACCCTAGACAGTACGGAGACATTTTTTTTAAAGATGGCGTACTTTATCGTAGAACGGGCAAGCCTGAACAAGGTTACAATCAGCTCCTAGTACCGAAACAGTACAGAAGCCAAATCTTAGAAATGGGCCACTCTCTTCCCTTTACCGGACATATGGGACAGAACGCCACTAATCAACGTATATCAACTCATTATTGGTGGCCAGGAATGAATAATGATATTATCAGGTATGTGAAATCCTGTGCCCAGTGCCACCGTGTGCCACCCAAGCAACGGACATCCCCAGTTTCCATGAGTGAAATGCCAATAATGGGAACACCATTTGAACGGTTAGTGATCGACCTTTCATGACCCTTAGAAAGGACTAAAAAAAGGAACGGGTTCGTACTGATCTTAGTCGAAACATGCACTATATGGGCAGAAGCTATACCGCTTACATGCGCGGATGCCAAGCATGTCGTAGAAGCCCTCGTGCAGATTTTTACTCGGTTGGGATTCCCTCAACAAGTGTTGACGAATAACGGATCTCCATACCGAAACCTGTTAATGGATGAGATCGTTAAGATCTTGAGGAACTAGCACATCTACATATAGCCATATAATCCGGCCGGAAGTGGGTTCGTAGAACGTGACAACGGAAACCTCAACATGATGTTAAGTAAGCTGGGACAAGTGAAACCTGAAGATTGGGATCTTTGTATACCTGCAGCTTTATTGGCCTACATGGATCCCCCAAATCCTTCCACAGGATTTTCTCCGGCTACGCTTTTATTCGGCAGACCTATTAAGGGGCCGGTTGGAGCCTTACTTCAGTCGCTAACAGACCAGAAGGCTGATGAGACAGTTTTCGCAGCCAGTAAATATGTGTCGGATTTAAAGGAAAGGCTGAAACTAGAATTGGACCTAGCAACGACCAACTTTAAGCAAGCACACGCAAAGCACGCTAACCGATACAGGAAAGACGCGAAAGGAAAAAAATTGCAAGCAGGAGACAAAGTTTTGTTGTTACTCCCGACCGGAAACAACAAACTCCGTATCGGATGGCACGGGCCGTTTACCGTTTTTAAAAAAGATTTCAAAGGCTAACTACCAGATCTCTATTCAAGGAAAGGAGAAGGTCTACCATGTATATCTGTTAAAGAAATACTTGGAAAGACCAGTGCCTACCTTCGAACATCTCCTGGCGTTCGCTAAAACTGACGAAGATGACGATAGTGACAGGGAATTTCCACTGCACACACACGAAATCTTTCAACGATATCAAAAGCGGCGACACTCTTTCAAGCGCACAAGGAAGATATGAAGATATTCCAGAGGAAGAAAACATTGGGAGCAGACCTGAGTAAGAATTGGAAAGAGACAGAGGGGGAGAATAGAGTGTAGATAGCAGGCACCCTGAAGCTACTGATATCGGAAATTTATTCCCATAAAGTAGACATGGATTGGTTCCATATCTTAAAGGGGGGACGTCTGTGGCATAGATTATGATTAGTAAATTTCAGATATTTATTCTTTATTCTGCACTTGTCTTTTACCTTTCTTTCACTTTATTACTTTTTTTTCGCATACGCTAGATTGTTAGCAATTCAAATCTTTGTCATTTTCCTTTCTTATTTAGCAACGCATTTTATTGCTGTTAAGCTAAGTTCTTTGAGGAGATCGAATCGTGTTAATTCGTTCTCGACAGAGATAAGAAGGAAGACTATCGTCTATCGTTTTTCTCTGATCCGTTCGCCTTTAGTTAATTATTCTCGGTGAAAGATTTGAGATGAAAGACATTGATCGCTGGGAATGGCCATATGAAGCAGAGGTGTAAAACGCACACTGGAAAGTTTATTGCCCATGCCTGATCAGATCGAGATAATTTACGTAAGTGTTAAGTCTGGTTTTCGGTAAGGGCGTGTAGAATTTGTTTGATCCGCAGAATGAGCAAGAAATATGTAATCTGGACGTAGGTGCTACATCTGGCAAATGAGTCGGTTCGGTTTATAGACGTAACCTTTCTTGGATTTTAGAAATATATATACTCCAGAATTCTAACGTAATTCTTCCAGTACAGCCAGAAAGACTAGAACCACCTAGCTTTCGATTCCTAAGATCTCTGTTAATAGAAGTATCATTTAGTTGGTCGATTGGAGAGAGTTTTTACATTCTGAGCAGTGGTAAATATATATTTAGTAGTATTGAGTGATTTAAGTAGTAGATTGCCTATTTCATTTTGACTAGTTTAATTTCTGAGCAGAGTGATTAAATGATACGTCAGTTAATTTTTCTAGTTATTGTGTTACAGCGAATAACAAAATAAATTATAATTTCTAGCTAAAACTTATTCGGCTATTAATAAACTTAATTTAATTGCTGGTAACCAGTCAGAGAATATATTTAACTAACTAAGTAAATGCACTGATTCATCATTTAGTATTGACGAAATACGTATGTATTTCTAATTCATGATGATTGATTGTTGTAATGACTATAATTTATTTCACGATAGTTTAAACGATGAGACAAGCGCTAAGCTTATAGTTTCTGATTTAAGTTAAATAACCGAAGTGAATATTATGTTTACGCGAGGGTAGGATAGGATGTGTGTATAATATGAGTTTGAGTATTTATATGTTTTGTTTTCGTTATACAGTATTCTGGGTAAAGCCCAACATCTACCAGCGGTTTCAGTAATATGAGAATAAATCACAGAAGAAACATTTTATGTCTTTAAATACGTGGGGTTACAAGTTACAACCTGTCTGGCATTTGTGTTTGCATCCAGAAAGAAACAGAGTACCCATTTTCACGAACTTTAAGACTAAATGCAATAACTGGGCCTATAGAGCCAGATTATAATTCTTCCCTAAATCTCATGTACATTCAGCCCCTGTGGCGAGAAAAATTACAAACAATAACATTTCCGACGTTTTTTGATCAGGTTGTGGTGTGACAATCAATTGTTTATGCTGAGTGAAGTTACCAACTTGACATTTCCTAAAGTACTGGAAACCTCAAGATTCTGACACTGTGAGCCTTGTGGCATCTCTTACCTGAACTGATTTTTCCTAGTGACGTAACCAGTAATCAAAAAAATAATAACCAAGGGAACGCTCCCCTGAACAGTGGATTTGATTCTGTCTTTTGAGGATCTGGGGTTCTCTTGGCGAAAAATAACTGGCGCTGCTGTATGTATGTATGTCCCAAAGATTGTTCCAGAAAGGAAAAAAATCCAGTCTGTAAGTAGAAAGATTGTCAGTGGCCCCTGTTGTATGAATAGAATGAGAGCAGGAATGAGTGACTCTTTTATCGTATAACAAATTCAACCACTTTGTATTTCTTATATGCAAGTTTTACTATTGCTGTTTTTCCTCTTAGAATAGATAAATACATCAACTCTGTTCTTAACTGTAGAGGGAAATCCTGGACCATAGCGTATAAATATGGGACTCTTTGGGGTGCTATAACTTTTCTTCCAACAGGATCATGGGCTAAACAGAGGGGGAAAGGATTACACCTATGAGTCTAATATTCTGTTAGTAATTCTTTAACCTATGTGTATTTATATGTGATTGATATTCAATTTTATGTTTTTTTTGTGTGGTTAACTTTCTTATGATAAATAAAATTTACATAAACTTTTTCAAGTGTGTCAGTCAGCTCTTCCCAAAATTATCTATATTTCATTGTTATAGTTTTCCCGTCTGTGCGTCTAACTGTCGTCACTTATGTGGTTGTATATGTGAGTGGTATATATATATTACTATATATATATATTACTATATATATATATTACTATATATATATATTACTATATATATATTACTATATATATATATATTCTAATAGACTGTCTGACTCATCTAGATGTATTGTAGAGATAGGCTGACCGAGAGATACTTCTCGAGGGTCAGGGACAGAATCTATTATTTTCCACCATCTCTCTCGTGAGAATCTATTTTCTATTATTATCTCCCACTGAGCTATCACCTGTTCTATTTTCTATTTAGAAGGGACCAACCCGAGTCTTAATTTCCCTATCACAAATCTACGACATCCCATTCTTATGGCTTTTCAATGTCCGTTCTCTCTCTGGAACCTCTCTTTGTACTACCTCCTTTTCTTTCCTTCTCCACAACCTTGTCTCCTCGTGTCTAAATATCTTCCATGTATGTTCGGTGAGGGTTACCCTCAATAGACTCTCATTTGTAGTCTAGCAAACACCGCACTTAACGTTTTATATGTTTTTCGTTCCCTCCCTGGAACGTTCTCAACTCATTTCTCTTCTCTTCATTCCTTCTTAGAACCTCTACATGTATTCCTGTCATTCTCCCTATGACCACTCGATTACCTCGAATTTCTTAATGTTCTCTTTTTGTTTCTTCTCTTCACATGTTTCGGAGAGACAAAAAATATGATTTTTCCCCAAAGTCTTCATAAGACTTGATTACTGCCGCGAAATCTCTCTTTGCCATTTTCTCCATAGCTTCTCACTTCCACATTCGTTCTTTCTAGATTTCCCCCATCTATATGTCTGTGCCATCCTTCCTGTGGCTTCTCAATACTCCCGTAATTTCTCCATGGCTCTCAATTCTTATCCATTTCCCAATGTTTCTCTATTGTGTTCGGGGGAGAATGAATCCACTAAAAGTCTCCTCACGACTTAGCTAACGCCGCCATTATTAGTCCTCTCTTTCCATCGTTTATAAAGATGAGTAAGAGGAAGGGCAAAATGTAAGACGGGCCTATATGCACGATTCTTATCTATCAGTCAATACCCTTTACCTCCCTAAGGAGCATAGGTCATAAAGCTGGATCTCGTATAGTGGAGGCGTAAACAATTCACTCCCTGTGGGAGTATCTCTTTGGGACTCAAAGCTGCTCACCTGTGGGAACATTTTCCGCATGTTCTGACAACACACTAAGTCCCAGGTCATTCAGCAGCGGATTCCCAAAATGCCACTAGTTCTTATTATATACCACCATAAACTATCTATCTATCTATCTATCTATCTATCTATCTATCTATCTATCTATCTATCTATCTATCTATCTATCTATCTATCTATCTATCTATCTATCTATCTATCTATCTATCTATCTATCTATCTATCTATCTATCTATCTATCTAATCTATGTATTAATGTTTATTTTTTTTTATATTTATTTTTTTTTTACATTCATTATTATTATTATTATTCTTTTTTTAATGTTAAAAACGTACTTTAATTATGATGATTATTGCAAATGTAATATTACTTTTATAATGATAAATGCCTTAATTATGCTTATAGTAAATGTGAGGATGAAAGGATATAGTATATATATGATGAGAGAGAGAGGAAGGGCAGAATGTCAGACGGGCCTGCGTGCCCAATTCTTGACCCTTTGAAAATAAAGTTCGTTCGTTCGTTCGTTCGTTTATCCGCTTCTGACAATTCTCTCCATCTAGTCTGACTGATCGTCTCCGCATATCGTCTCCACGTTTCTGCCCTGTCCGCAACCATTTCATCCATGCTATATACTGGGTATTTACGTTCTCTACTCCTACTTCTATGTTTGTTCCCTTCCTCATTGCTTCTTCTATTATTCTCTCGTCCTATGTAACTCCTTTCGTGGCTGTGACTACCGTCACTCTCCTCAGACACTACACTGTCTGAGTCAGTCGACACCGATTCTGAAGACCACCTCAGTCTACTGCTATATTCTGCTTCATTAACCGTCTGTCGACTTTTTCTCCTGGTCGATCTATCCTCTTCCTCTTCTTTGTAATCTTCATTCCCTGTGTCCTTCACATCTGTCTCTTCATCCATCATTTCGATCACAAGTTTGTGCACTTCTTGTTGCCTGTTTGATAATTCTGTATCAAACTTTACTTCAAGCAATTTCCGTGCCTTCCTTGTTGTCAAGGTGTTGAAATCGGCACCTCTTAGGGTACTTTTGATTGCCTTCTTTATCTCATTTACACATGGTTCAGTCGTCTTGCTATTTATCTTCGTCTTTATCTGATTTATACCTCCAAGATTACTATTCTCATTTTTCGGCCAATACATTTTATTGCCTTCGTCGTCCGTTCTATGATCGAGCTCGTCCGACCTGTAACCTTGGGCATATTCGTCGGAGTCCATAACTCTATCTTCCCCACTTGAAGAATCGGATTCTGATTCAGTGTCAAGCTGGTACTTTTCATGCATTGTATATATTTCTTTCTGTCTTGTCTTCTGTACTCCTCTTGTACGCCTATAAGATGTGTCCATGTCCTGTACTTCTTGTGGACCTGTTTTCTTAGTATTCCGTCTTACTGCTGTTCTTATATGCCTGTTTGGTGCGTCAGTGTCCTGCGTGTCTTCTATCCTATATTTTCTATTGTCAGCCTTCACTGATCTTTCTTTCTCTTGCTGTAATACCTGCCTCGGTTCGTCCTTCTTATTCTTTACCTCGGTGTTATCCCTATGCTGTGGTACTACTACTTCTTGTGTACCGATACTCGTAGTTGTTTCTGTTTGTGTACCAAAGCTGACCCTGTCTCTCTGTATATTTTCCTGTTTCTTGACTTTTGTCCTAACATGACTTGTCCATGGTCTATTCCTATTACGTTCTTCCATTTTGGTGACATTTTGCTGGCCAGATCCTATTATTTTTCTCCACACTTCTAGCGGTTCTATCTTCATTTCCCAACCATTCTGTGTTCTTATCTGGCCCTTCTGTTGGTTTGCTATGTTGATGTTTTTTTTATTTCTATGGACAGCCCTTTTCTAATTGCTTACACAAAATTTCTAACCGCCATTCGTATTCTTCTCCTATTCAGGCTATCCCAATGTCGTAAGTCATTGTTGCTGTTGAAAGTTGGGATTGTCCTTTCACTGTTATTACATGTTCTATGATGTCCCTGCTTATATTTATATTTGTTCCATTTCCATTTCTCCCTTTCACATTCTGTACCAATGTTTCTTCTCTCATGCGTGTGTTGTCTATTCTTGTGTACGGCTGCGCTATCCCAATTCATCCTCTTTCTGTATCCTTGCCATTTTTGTTGTTGTCGTCCTTTGTCCAACCAACATCCACGATGGTGTACTCCTCTGGTGTTTTGTGTATATGCTCGGGTGCTACCATAAAAGGCACGACCTCTGTTATCCCTAAATCTAGAACTTGTCTGGTGAGAATAACCGTACTGATCAATTGGTGAACTTGGCCTCTCATACCTTTCCTGTTGCTCACAGAATCTTGCTATGTGTCCAACATTTTGGCACCAGAAGCATCTAAAGTTAGGTGTGACATATGATGTTTCTCTTTGGTGTCTTCCACTCCTATACCTACCCTGCTGCTGCCTCCGTCTGTCTACCTGGTCCACTTCCATCGGTTCTTCTGTTTCTTCCTGTGTTTCCGCCTGTCCCAATCGAATGTTTAATCGTTTCCTAACATTTTCTTCTCCATGTTCTTCTTTCAGCGTCTTGTAATCCTTCCTTAACAACATTAACTTTAATGTATTATTATTCAAGCCATCAATAAATATACCTACCAGCTGATTGTCCATTTCTTGAAGGTTGACTTCCTGGCCCATGAATGTTTCTTCTGCAAAATTCAGCAATCTATCACTGAATATCTGCGTAGTCTCATTCTTGTGTTGCTTGAGCTTCCTTAACTGATGCCAAGCAATTTGTGGGTCGGACACGAAGGAATACCGTCTAACTAGCTCTGCTTTAAGATCTTTCCACGTTTCATTGGGGCATGTGTCCAACCGCCTTCTCATAAAGTCAGTGACTAGACCAGCAGACGAAAATTATGCAATTTTAACTTTCTAAAATTCATCTGCATTTATTGACATTGCAAATTTGTCAATGTCTGTAAGCCACTTACGGCATGTGTGTGGGTCACCTGTAAACATGTCTACATTACCTTTTATGTTTGCGAATTTCTTTTAATATAAGTGTCACTAGTGTTTAGGCTCTTTCCCTTTCATCACTGAAGAATAGGACTATTGTATATATATATATAGGTATTAGATTTCACCCTACGTACCTTTCTCCTTTTCTGAATAGAAATCTAACTCACACCGTTCCTCATTCTTAGACAAGAATTCTCACTAATCAATATGTTGGGTTAATCATTACCCAAAAGTCGTCTCCCTGCCTGAGAAATAGTCACCACACAGTCTACTTGAGTACTGCCTTCAACATGGCTACTCGCGTATATGTGCGACCTGCACTCTCTACCCACGCTTATGGACTGCTGCTGAAAAGCGTGCCTAACTGGATTTCCGTTCACCCCTTTTCTCATGCACATTCTTATTCTCGCATCTCTTGTTTCTACTCTATCTGAACGTTCCTATTTCTGCTTCTCATTATTCGTTCGCTTCACTGCCACAATAGCTTGATGCCGCTGTCCACATGTAAAGGGGTAAAATTAGCCTGTCCAACGTCAGATTGACATGACTACTCTCAGAACTAGCGCCATTAGGAGCTTATTAGGATAAGACAGAAACGTAGGCGTCGACAACAGTTTGAACAAGACAGGGCAGACCACTCCTCTAAAAGTGACAGACATTTCACTCACATGATGACGATTGTGTGAAATTTGAAACGTTAATGAACTATGAAATGACGTGCAGTGTTAACCCTTGACTAACTAGATGAATAGCAGCTGCCGTATCTGAGAGACCATTAGTATTACGCGTGAGAACATAGACATCATAACCAATGCGCATTTGTCCGGTACCACCCCCAAGGACCACCACTATCACCGTTGCTGTGTAACCTACAGCAACGTAGGGAACAACATTGGCCATAGAAGATGACTTACTCATTTAGAGAATTGGCTCCGTGTCGTGGTTGAGTAAAGTGTAGAGTATTTGTGGAGTTGGACATTAGTAGTGAAATCGACAAGGGATAGTGGACTGACAGAGTTATAAATTACACTTTAGATAAGGTGTAAATAGGAGATGGACGTGAGACAACCTGGAAGAAGATTTATTCAAATGATCTCTCTCAGGCCTTCAACTCACTTTTACTGTTAAGCATCTCCGCAATTCTTCAATAATCATCAATAGTCATCAAAATCTTCCAATAGTCATCAAATAGCAAAATCCACCAACAAACAACACACACAGACCACCGTACATGTACCTTGCTAGAACTGTACATGAGGAGATATCGGGTGCGAAGTCGAGTGGAGTCGTTCTCGTATTTTCAGGGACCAGATGAATATAGTCAGGACAGTGTACTTATATTCTCCGATCGGGTTCGTGAGGAGTACTAGACCTAACAAAACTGTCCTTAGTGGTAGCTAAACGTTGGTGCCCTTCCCTATGGCGCTAGGTCGGGCTGGAGGGACTCTTTTTACCTCCTGTTTACTCAACATGAATTAAACTGACGTGTCAGTCCTTCCTCGATCTTCGGGCGACCAGATGAAATAGTCCGTAAAGACATCGTGAGTACGGTATATGGGAGTTACTTAGTGGCCGTGAGGCCTAAGCCCTTCTAAACTGTCACTTGTTCCCCCGGTAATATCCTATTGCGGTGACTCCGGCACTCCTTCCTAATGGCGCGACCCCCCCCCCCTGGTGGGCTGGCAGGCGGACGGCTTCGGCTTATTCTTCCTGCTGGACCAAACCCTGCATTGAACTTCAGCGACAGCCTGTCCGCTTTCGGGGACCAATTAGGAATAGCCTCCAGTAAGTGGTTTTGGGGGGGGCGTAGGAGTGAAGACTCCAGGGGTCCGGTGATGGAATTACCTGAATAAAGGTCATGTTTTTGATAGAGTGGAGAATCGCGGGGTATGACTTCCACAGTTGATCGCAGTTGAGCCGTCGGGGCTGGAACTCTGTCTATCGATGTAGGAGCTGGGAGGGACCTGAGAACGAGGTGGGGACTAAGGGGGAGACATTTTATCAGAGGTCAACCATTATGGTGCTAGGGTATCCACTTCAGGACAATCTGTTCCCACTGGCGAGACCCCTAGGCGATCTGTATTCGGGCGAGTGTGGTCGGTGTTGAATTGGGGCCCCAGCGGCTTGTATAATCCGGTTTTTGGAGCTGGCTTGATCCAGGGTGGTTTGGCTACAATGACCCCGTGCAACAGTTGTAGGCACACAACGACATGGTGTTCTTGATTTCGGAGCTATATGACATTCGCTGGGCGGCGGTTGACATTGTACTCGTCTGGGTAGCACCGCCATTGCTAAGGGTAAGGGCGTTGAACTGGTGGAGGATCCAATAGGCGAGTTAGGGTAGTCAGCTACTTTGTGCAATAGTGACGAATCGTGGGCACCATTGTTGCGTGGCATCATGTTCACAACTATTGACGGCGAGCTGAAACTCCCCCGTGACTGGAGGGAATATGGACGGTCTTGAAAAAGGGGAGTGTTGCTGTTTCAGGTATCGGCCTGTGACACTCGTCGTGGCTTTAGATATCCTCAAGAATAACTCCTAGAAATCCGAAGAGGGGATTAACCGGTGACATTCTTCGTCTGACTGAGAAAAATTGACATAGCAATGTACGGTATCCCCTGAACACCCGAAAATGACTAGTATTGGTAAGTAGTGCCTTGGCACATTTTAGTTCTGTTAAAGTCTGCCTATTCTCATGATGGGTCCATCTCGGGCCAGATATCTTTCGCTTGAGTGTGTCCTTGAACGTTTAAACCAGTCTACTAACAATTGCATTACCAGAACCGCTTATACCCCCCTGTACCCCCATTTGGGTCCGTATTAAACAACCAGTCTTATCATTCTACCAATCCTACCACCCTCTCTAAGGGGGACGCTACCCCCCCTTAAACCCCTCACTCCCACACCCACCAAATCCCGTCCAAAGGTTACCGGCGTCTTATCCCCCACCAACCCAAAGTGAGTATCCACCAAAGGTTTTAGACAGACACACCCCCCCCCCCGTGACACGCCCCCCTTCCACCCACCCCCCCCCCCCCCCCCCCCCCCCTCCCCCCCCCACACACAGACTCTCTACTGATTAATATAACTCCCAAAACAACCCTCCCCCCCCCCCCCCCCCCCCCCGTTCCCCACAATGCTAGATTAATCCTGCTCCCTTTCATCAGGTACCAATGGCCTCAAAGGGCGTACTAGCCGCCTTCGTGTGTGATCAAAACGTTTTTAAAGCGAACACGGAGCAAACTCCCCCGGTCGGACCAAACAGAGGGTACCCGCACAGCACTAAACCGCAACCGTTTTCTTCTCAACCAGAAAAACCGTTTTCTTTGGCTCGCTCGTTCTTAACCTCGTTATAGGCGCTCTAAAGAAGTTCTTATTGATCAGGCACACTGCGGGGCGGTCAGTTTACTGGTTCGGTTGCTCGTCCCGCTGCCAGGCCTCGAACCCGTTAAAACAAAAACTCCGGCGTACCGGGAGTTGTTGTCTGGATCCGTTTTCTGCGCCGGTTTGGTTTAAATTTGGGCACAAAATCTGGGTTATGCACTTAAGCATATTGACGTATAACTTATTGTCTCTAGCGGCGATAACACCAGTTTATAGTATTGAGGTTGTTGATTGAGTCGTCGATGGACAAATAATTTAAATTATAGTATACTGTCTACGTGGGCACTAACTCCGGTCAGTAGGGTTCATGGGGGATTGGGGCCGATGGGTATATGGGTATTACTTACAAGTGGTTGGATTGGCGTGTGGATAGCGGTTGTGGACGTTTAGGCTTGGTTAAGTTTAGTTGTTCTTGTGTAGGTATTGGTTGGTTTGGTGGGTTCGCCGGTGTTTGTTTCTTAGTGTTAGGTATTGGTTTTCAGGTGGCTGATTTTTTTGGTTGGTGGTTCTGGCAGAGTGTTGTGTTGGGACGGTGGTGGGTATTTTATTGTGCGGTGTGTTTTAGCTCCCTAGGTATTTGGATTGATGGGGCTATAAGGTAATTTTGATTTTTAGAGGATGGGTTTATATTTTATTTTACCGGTTGGTTTGGAGAGGGCATGGTGTGTTTGGGTGGGGTGTTCGGCGGGTATAGTATACTGACTTTAGGGATCCCAGGAATGATTTTTGGTTTTTTTTTGCGGGTTAGGATTTGTATTCTGGTACTTTGTTTTTGAGGGAGGGTTTATTGACAATTGTATAGTATATAATATGTATGTGTTCGGTGTTTAGGTATGGATGTGGCAGTAGTTGGTAAGGAAGGGGTTACGTGGTTGGTATGCGTTTTGGCGGATTATGTGAGTGTCCAAATGATAAGGCGCTGCGTGGGGGAAAGCGATTTATTAATACGTAGTGGTAGTGGGTAGGTAGGGGGGGGGAGCGGAGGGTTGTGGTGGCAGTATTGTTTTTTTGCGGCCCAGCGTATCAGGGATAAATAGCACCGCGCCGAGGGCATCGTGTAGGTCAGGGGCATGGGCGGATTTGGAACTGTCGTGCTCGGGTAGTGGTGCGAGGTACACATACTGGGCCCACATGTTGGAAAACAGGTTCTTTTCTTGCAATGGCAACTGGAGTTTTAGGGATAAATATGTGTTTGAGCATAAATCATGCTTTATATTCTTCAACTTCGAGGTGATCTTTTGAATAGTACTTCTTAGCTGTTATTGTCTGGGTCTAAGGGGGGGGGTATACGGTGTCTGTCCTTGGTATGTAATGGAGGGCAGACAGAGGGAAGGGTGGGAGGGCTCTATGTTAGCTGTGTGGTGGTACTAGAGGGGGTCGAATGGTGGGGGGGTTCAGAAAAGTCGGTGATGTTACATTGCTGTTGTATACAGTCTGAGGGCCGAGCGAGACTCGTTAGTGTAAGGTTTGATAAGATCGCAATGCGAAACTTTGCTCACATTCATGCGTTGCCGGGTTATGCTTGCAATTGATGGTGCCACCAGTGTTATTTGCCATCATGGTTTCCGCATCGATGACAACCAAATTTGTCTGTAGAGGGGGGGTACCACAAAGATGGAGGAAGTGTTTAAGAATTGGAGCGGGATATACAAGTGTTGACAGGGTAACCTCTAGGCGACACATGGAGTGCACGGAGGGACGGGATGTTGAAATCGAAGTTGGGGCAGCTGGTGGTATGTGCGGGAGAAACAGGAGGCAGAGTTGATATACTCCGTTCCCCCGTGAATTCATGGAATCTTCTGCGGAGTGGCCGGGTGGGGGGAGGGGGTTGGGGGGGAGGTTACCTTGGAGGGGTGCGCCGTGCGTGGACATGTCTGTCGCGTTCAGGGTCCACGTGCATGTTCTGTGCATTAGTTTCATGGTAGGGAGTAGTGTAGCGGTGCCAGGCTGCTGTTATAGGGCCAAGACGCGATGGTGTGTCAGGGGCTTCTGCCCACTTGAACGCAGGTTATGTGTCCTGGTAAACGGGGCTAGCGTGCAGGGGTTGGTTTCTTTTGGAGAGACGCTACGTAGAGGAAGTAGTCAGTGGGAGCTCGTCAAAGATGTCGGAGTTCATGCATATGTCTCGGAGGTGTGAAGGGGTAACATAATGTGGGGGAAGGGGGTGGTTTTTTTATGGAGTGTTTTTTAATGTGGTGATTGACTTTGGGAGAAGTAGGGACATGGGGGCCATGGGGGTGGTGTGTGGGTGGGGGAGGGGGTGGGTGGGGTGGGAGGGGGGGGGGGGTAAGGGGGGGGGTGGGAGGTGGTGGGGTGGGTGCGGGCTCAGTGGGTGGGGGAGAGGAGGAGAGGGGATGGTACCACAGTTGCCTCTAGTTAGTTGGATGGGGACGTGAGGGGGAGCATGAGCCGGGTTAGGGGGGGGGCTGCTGGCCGTGCGCTGAAAGATGTGGGGGGGGGGGGGGGGGTTTTGGGGTGGTTGGGGT
The DNA here is from genome assembly GCA_024509875.1 of Oreohelix idahoensis. Lineage (NCBI taxonomy): Eukaryota > Metazoa > Mollusca > Gastropoda > Stylommatophora > Oreohelicidae > Oreohelix > Oreohelix idahoensis. The sequence continues at coordinate 45,486 of JAMPIV010009951.1, read as the reverse complement.
TAGGGGAGATTTGATCAATTGGGAGGTGGGGTCCGGGAATGGGGGCTGAGTGGGCAGGGGATGGGCGGTGAGGGGAGACGGGGGTGGAGGGTTTCACCAAATTATGATACGTATACCCTGTAAATATCCCACGTGTTACAGCACGGGGTAACTTTACGGGGGTGGGGGGGGGACGTGGTGAACGGGATGGGGGTGAGTGGGGGTGCGGGACGGGGGGGGGGGAGAGGGGGAGGGGTGAGGAGGGGTGGTGGGGGGGGTTGATGGGGCGATAGGGGTGGACGCGGGGGTCCGGGTTGAGTGGCGGTGTGCGTGGGGGCGTTGGGGCGGTGATGAGGGGAGTTTATGGGGAATGGTGTGTAGAGGGGGGTCAGGAGGTAGTGATCGGAGGGTGTTGCATGTCGGGGGGGTGGAGAGGGGGGGTGTAAGCGGGGGGGGAGGACTGCGGATCGGAGGGGGGTGTCGGGTGGACATGGTTATTGGGGTGGGTGCTGGAGGGGGGTGGTGTTAATGTGATGGGGCGTGTTAGGGGGGTGCAAGTGTTTTCGGATCAGTCTGCCAGGGCCGGGCGGGGAAGTAGTGTGGTATGGGGGGGGAGGAGTAGAGGGGTTGGGGGAGGTGTAAGGGGCGGTAGGGTTGGTGGAGGGGGGACAAATGAGGCAGTTGAGGCGTTGGTAGGGGGGGGGTTTTTTTTTGTTTTTTGGACGTTTTTGCTTTTTTGGCTGTTTTCTATTTTTCATTTTTTTTTTTTTTTTTTTTCATGGATCGTGTTTGGTAGTCCTTTTGTTCTATTTTGTTCTGGTTGTGTTGTACTATTTTTTCTGAGGTACGGTAATGTTTTCAAACGTAAAACCCATCTATTGTTAATCTTTCCTAATAAGCGTTTTTTATGGATTTCTAAACATAACTCATGGGAAGGGTAGTACACACGTTACGCACTGGGGTTCTCGTGCATCGAAAATAGTTAGTGCATAGGGTAGGTATTTTCATCGCGTGATTAGTCCACGAAATTGTGTACTTGCGCGCGCGGGTTGGGTGTAGGTGGCTTTAATAGCGAGGGACGCGAATTGTTTAATTTTGCATGCGATTCGGCAATTATTCGCCCCTCTTAACTTCTCGGACTATCCTGTTAGTCCATCTGGTCTAGTTGTTTCTGGTAACATAGTGTAGAAAAAGACATGAATGGAATTTAAAATTTAGGTCAACTTGCATATTTCAAGGTTTTTGCAATAAGGAAAGGCCAGCCACATTCCCCAACTACAAGTGTTTGGGACAACGGCGTGTATGTTGCAGATAGGCCTTGCATAATCAACCATGAAAGCGTTAGCAATTTGCCGAACGAAGTCTGAAAAACAAGGGGAATTTCGTGGGGACCTTCGGCGTTGTGGTACAGCACTGTTATTTACCATTGCTCTTTTATTTATCGGGGTAATTGGGGATTTGTTAGGGGGAACACTGATGGGCGGAATATTTATATATGTGGATGTAGAAATATTCCACGACTAGCACGTAAGCAATGTTGTAGAAAATACGGGGTTGGGTTGTTTGCCAAGCCAAAACTTTTAGCAATGTTGCACTATAGTTGTGCATAATCACATTTATCGCTGAAGAACTGACAGAACAACTTTTGGATTAAAAAGTAATGTGGAAAGGTGATGCAGGTGGTTTGGTGGGGTTGTAATAAGCCCCATGGGTTTGGTTAAGATCGGACATGTTAATCTTATAGGCAAGGAATGGCCAGGGGTGAGGGTCAGGGTGACAGAACGTGGGGACCCCAGGGGGGTTAATTTACTGTAAAAACCATGGGGGGTTGGTGTTGAGGAGTTGAAGGCAGGTTGGTTATCCGGATTGTATGGGGACGGGAGGAGGAGATTCTCATTAAAATACTGATCGAAGCCTCCCTGGATACATGGGGTTATAGCAGAATGATTTGACTGTTTACAACGTATTCACAGTTGATTAGGAAGGCGGCGATATATACGGATATGATGTAAATGGGGGGTTGAGGGATTTTATGTGGATGCGGGCATTTGCAAATGAAGTGTGAGGAGGAGGATTTTTGTGAGAAAAGGGGTGAGGAATGTATGCATTAAATGCCAACCATTACCGATGGTTGAGATTTTATGAGAATGAAAGAATGGCAGGGCTAGGTCATGTGTTAATCAGGGATGTTTTAGTTCGATGTTAATGTTAGGGGGGACTGATTACTCAATATTTGGTAATAGATCTGGGTAATAATAGGTGCTTAGTGTGGGGATAGGGGTTGTATATGATGTTTCAGTGTCTTGTGGGTGACCATGTTGGTTCTAGTAGTGGAACATCTGAACTGTTGATCACGGTGTGGAAGATCCAGAAGGGGTGAGAGTTACTAATTGGGTGCTGTGAGGCAGAGAATCAGAGGAGGTGAGTTGACACTTGAAGAAGACGGTACTGCGGACGAATCGATTACAGGAATCATTGACATTACTTGGTGACTGGATTAAGTTACAGTTAATTGTACGGTTGCTGTTATATGACTTTATTGGTGGAGTTTGTAAACGAGTATTAGGTGTGCTTCCATAGGGGGTTATGTCTTGACCATTTCTTTTTGTTTATGTTGCACAGCTCCGCCTGGATGGTTACGTCAAAGTTCCTTGTGCATCATGACGGTAACGTGTTTGGGCCCAATTCACATATTGTGCGAATCTTGGTTGTTAAGGACTGCGCGGTCGTCATAAGTGAGATATGTATTTGCTAAGGGTTAGAGCACAAACGGTTGATGTGACATTGTGGTCTAAGGGGTGTTAGGTGATGCTCATGGGAGGTGACAATACTAGTGTCAAACTAGTTAAGGAAACCTGATCGCCCACCCGCCATATCTTAACGGACAAAGAATGGACCTACAATATGGCCGTTTGGGACTTCTGGGAAATATGTGGAAGTGGAATCGGTATGGGAAAGTTTGCTACAAAAATAGGCATTGGGAATGGGATTAGTGATGGGAATACTAACTGCTGTCTTAGTATATGGGTTGGTGGAGGAGTGGATGGAATGTATTAAAATTATGTAGGCAAAATATATGGTAATGAACAATGGTACAGGGACTACAATCAGGGATTACAGAGTTAATTAGATAGAGGAGGACATGCCTGCTCATGAGTGTACCTGGATTTAACAACAGGTAAATATCATAGAATGTGGATTCACAGGTGAAAATACACCAATGGCTCATTGGAAATTGACAAGATGTCGGATGGATGATGGTTTGCATATAGGGGGAGAGGCCATCAACATGATGGTAACGGTTTAGCACATGGAAACGTGGATGAGTATGGGTGTTGAGAGCCTGACCCGGTTCGTGAGGAGGTCTGAAGGGGCAACTGACAAATGGGTGTCAGGTTGAGAGTGAAGAGGGTGTGGAGGTGGAATGAGACATAAGTTATAGGGATCGAAAGATTGGTATGGGGGGATTATAAGGGGGTTGTTAGGGGGGGTTGACGTGGAAATGGTGTAGAGTATTTGTCGGGATTGGGTGGGTAATTCGAGAGTAAATCGTCAGGGATAGTGAGGGACATGAGTTTATTGATTACACGTGATAAGTGTAATTAATGAAGGACTAGAACAACACAGTACTTGAGCAGTACCATAAGAAGATTTTGGTTTATTTTGGAGGATCTCTTGCTCCTAGCCTCGACTCACTTATGTCTGGAAGGTAGCATAGGTGCTCTTTCTTGATCCGATGCTTATGGGGGATACATGATGGTTGAGATTCTTCGGAAAGAAGTAGAATACAAATATGGAGGAATAGGTGAGTGAACATCGTATGGATGGGAGGTGAAAACTGGCGATTAGAGTGTTGAAAGCATTGAATTTGCATATGGATTACAACCCAAAATAAAATTAAATCAATATTCTTGATGAGGATTAGGTGGGGTGATTCATCAGGTCATGGTTGGATGATCTCTGGGGCGTTGATAGAAGGGGGAGCGTGAGGGTAAATACGTTTTATGTATTGTGAAGAAGAACATTGGGGTTTGGGGGTGGGGGATGTTATATTGGATTATTTTGAGATGGGGGGTATTATGTTACAAGGATAAGTCGTTTTGTTTTGATGGGATCTATGTCTCGTTAATGTCGGAGGTTAAGTCGTATAGAGCTATGGGGGATGGTGGGGGGTGATGAATGTGGGGGGGGCTCAAGGATATGTCGGAGTGGCCTGATGATGTGGAAATTGGAAGGGTCTATCGGGAGGTGGATGGAGTGGAGGATGAGGGATTTGGATTGGGGAGGGTTATGGGATTTGGATGATGATTATTTGGTGGGGTGGGGGGTGGAGGTGAAGCATGGGGGTGATTTTGGGAGTTTGAGCTCAGATTGGGCTGTATTACCTGGGGATTTGATTATGGATGATGGAGATTTGGATGGGGGGGGTGGGGGGTACTGGATGGTGATCTATTTTAACAGCTGGTGATAATGTGATGGGCAGGGGGTTGGGTGAGGGTTGCATGGTGATGGTGTAATCTTTCTCCACAGGGATGGTTGGGGGTATTGTTTGTGGGGGGTATATGGTGGTGTGGGTTTGGGGGTAGACCCAGATTGTAATATTAGGTACTGTCATGATTTTAAAACAGGGGGGTCTAAGATTCCATAATCCCAAACCCTGAGCTGGGGTCTATTAGTTAAGATTTTCTTCACTTCCACTTGTTTTGAACATCTTTTAACTTACTATTTTTCCTTTTCACTATATTGAGACGTGGATTCTAGACTTGTGATCTTGTTATTCCCAATCATAGGGGTATCATTCCTCGGATTGATTACAGATCATGTTGTAAATCAGAAGATCCTTGATGTACCCTTTCCTGCCACTTATATGAACAACAGATACTGCTACAATTTCATTTCTGTTCTAAACCTAAAACTATGTATCTTTGCAGGCCCTATTGGTTAGGAGATTTTAACTATTAGGTGATATTGGTTAAGTGTAAGAATGTTTAGTGAGATTGATTTGTATCATTCTGTTACATACTTGGTAGATAGAAAACAGAAAGATGGAAAAATGAAATGTAAAACAGAAAAGAAAAAGAAAATCACAGACAAAACAGAAAAGAACTGAAAAAAATCGGAAATGAATGGGGTGGGGGGAAAAATGAAAATGAAAAGGTGTTGACAAAAACATAACAGAATTTAATAATGAGCAGAGAGAAAACCAATTGGAATGTTTTGTTTGTTATAAGATTGTATTATATGCCACCCTCACACATTTGCATGATGGATAAAACGGGATATTTGTAAAACACTGGGTGGGAATGCCCTGAGGTTGTGCAGTCGACATAAAGAAAAGAAAACGCGAAAATAATATCAACCCATTTTAGATTGAGAAAATTGTTTTTACTGGATGAAGCCCTACTGCCATTTACGGTCAGTGGATACCCCTCACCTCTACCCTCATGCTTGATCTCTGCAGAGGTACCTCTCAGCAGTATTTTTTGGGGGGGGTTGATACGTGCCTATGACAATTGTACTGGGGCAATGGACATTTGAGATGCTGATTTTTTTGCAAATGAGAAACGAATGTCCTTTGGGAGTCGGATTGCAAGTATTATGATTAAACCCCAGATTGAAAAACACAATTCACATATTTGTTGATGATGGCCTTTTTGCCCATGTTAAAGAAATAGCATTTGCACCTGTTTGACCTTAGCAAATCGAATTAACCCTTCTACAGCATTTGTATATTGCTGAAAACCCAATCATTGAACCTACGCATTACCGGATGATAGCCATGATGGCATCATGAGAGAATGACTTAGGCAAACTGGGGTTAGAATGAATTATTGAAGATTACCATTTTTGGGGTTTCGGGATGGTGTAACTTTATGTTGTCACTTCTGAGATTTTGTTCTGTTGGTAATGTTTATGCACAAGATCCCCCCACATTAAGCGATTTGGAGGTGCAATAATTTTAGTCTTTCGTGGTTACGGAGATAAGAATCAAAGTGTTATAATAGAATATTTGATGAATGTAGACCATGTAGGACATGGAAAACAAATCAGGAGCATGATGATTACTGCCACATATGAGGACCATATTTGATGTCAGGTAGGGAAGGATTGTCAGTAGACAAGAGACAAATAGATTATGATAATCCCATGGAACCATCAGGTACTAAGGACACAAAATGGAGATTAAATAATGGAGAAAAAAAAAAATAATGACTGAATAATTACTACGCCCAGAGGTAGGGAGAAATAGAGATAATCATCCGCATTTTTCGGAGAAGATATCTCTTTGATTTTTGCTTATTGCCTTTGTAATATGAACATTGTTGTATAACAAATGACTATTCCTTATCACGAATTACAGAATGTTGTAAGATGGTTGAAATAAATTGACAATTTTACTATACTCATAACATACCCAGAATTACAGGAGAGAAAAAAATACATGATTGATGAAATTGGACGTACTGAGATCTGCTCACCCCGAGGATATTGGATAAAAAATGTTATCCCAATGACAGACATGTCACAGATATATCATGGAGATATTATGACATTAAGAAAAGAATACCTAGATTGGAAATGCAGCAAACTTTGTCAAGGACACCATGAAATAGACCCCCGCCCCACACTTAAGATAACTGACGGACGAGATTTTTGAATTATAAGTACCATAAGTCACCCATCTGGCTGTAGTCAGCGGATGTTACAGGCACCACATAACTCTGACTAACCCTCGACCTGCGAAGGCAGAGTTGGTGTCGAAATTTTGCACATATGTAAAAAGACATGTTTTTGTTCATGTTTTGGTAAAGTCTAGACATTTGTGTTAATGGTTCCATAAATGATTAGTTGATATATTGTTGATAAATATTCGCAGATATAGTACATAGACAATTAATAAGGACGTATTTCCAGTACAGAATAAGAGGAATAGGAAGGATCCACATTTTAAATATTGGAGCACCATGAGCGATGAATTGGACTTATAAAGAAAATGGAAATGGTATACTTTATACAAGGATAATCAGAAATATGGATAAATAGTAGTCAGAGTGCCAGGAACTTTGTCTTATAAGGATATTGTAGATTCCTCACGATCAATTGAATATTTTTTCTTCCCTTCTATGTCACATTTTTTTGAGTGATGACCCCAAAATTTTTTTTTCATCTCATATTGTCAAAAGTTCTTACATCTCAGTTGATTGTTCCATAAATAATTGTTTGATGTGTTTTTGAAAAATGTATTGCTAGATAAGGTACATAGGGAGTTACTAAGGATGAATTCTCAAGATAACAGGAGGACTAGAATAGACACAATGATATTGGAACACCATAAATGATACATTGGTGTTATGAAAAAAAAGGAGACAAATATAAACTGTATACAAGGATGCCTTGAGAGTGACAACATGGATACATATTGTCAAGAGTATAAGCAGTTGGCTTAACAGAGAAAATAAAGTAATACGGAACCCAATGTAGAAAATTCATGATGATTTGAAACTATATTTTCCATTCCCTTATATTTCATAATATGATAGTAACATATTCGTCTGTTGTTGCTGAATAATTAGATGTTTGAAAATTGATGTATGGTAAGTCAAAGAAGATCTTTGAAAAAAAATAAAAATATATATATAAAAAATAATATTTCTAGGAAAGAGTTCACAGAAAAAAATACTGTGGTTGACAGAAAAGAAGGAATGAGTAGAAATAACTGACTAATGGACAGGATCACTACCAGACGCACGGATATTGGAGACAAACATCACATATTTTGAAGGAAAAAAAAAATGTAATATAGAACATTTTTTTCTACAGTGACGGACTTAGAACGAATTTATACACTTACCATTTAGAAAATGTGAATAACAGGGTACATTCAGAAAAATAAATAAGGATAAGCCATGAGGTTTTAATGCTTTTATTGTGAAAAATGATTACTTATAAAATGATGCTGGTTATATTATCGTCTGATAAAATATGCATATTATATCTAGAGATGTTTTCTACATGTAATAATGAGCAAGTAGCTCATTCAAAAAAAAAAAAAAGAGAGAAAATGATGAGTACCCATGAAAACATTGGCTATTCTATGAAAGTGGATTACCATTACCATAGGAATTGGAGATTTTGGACATTTCTTGGGATATTGCAGAGTACTTGGAAACTAGAATAAACAAGTACGCCAGAAAAAAAAAAGATTTTTTAAGTCTTGCAGACTTATATATGGAGCAAATAACAGGAACAGAAAAGAGATAACACCCCCCACCATATCTAAGAGAATGTAATCAACTATATTTTTGAATGAAATGTAATAGATTATGATAATGCAGCCAAGTTCTGCAAATAAGATATTTTATTGTTCATTTCCCAGTGTTGCCACTCGTCACATTTTTTGGTGATGACCTTATGATTGTTTTTAGGATTTTGTTGGTCAGTGTTGCCAATTTGTAAATTTGGTTGAAATATGTATTGATATGAAAGATAGTTTGCATTTTTTGAGATGATGTCCGTCTATAAGGCCCCTTTATAGACGACAGTCCCATATAGACATAGGAGCTCAGATGTAGGAATTTCGTTAAATTTTATGAAAATTTTTTTGAACTTAGGAAATTTTGAGGATATTTTTTAGAGTTGATAGTACTCAAATGTCTCCCTATGGGATACATTTGCAAGGCCCCGGGATCTATATGTAGCCGTGTACATAGTTGTTCCTTTGGAAACAGGCTATAAAAACCAGATTAGCATATAAATTTCTACTTTCCTAGAAACAGATTAAATTTTAATTAGGATAGAGTCGCGTTACATGTCAAAATTAGTCACGTGATTTTTACCCAATCGTGAGCTCAGAAAGGTTTGAAGAGACGCGATTGTCCCCAGCAGCCTAGTTAGTTGGAAGGACGCGTCTAGCTAGTAAGACAAGCAAGTTTCTGCTCATAACGCAGTGGTTTACTGCATGAAAGTTTATTCAAGTTGAAGAATTAGAAATTCCAGGGATGATGGCATGTTCTCTTCAAAGTGCATTTTTGTGTATTTAAACTCTATATTCGAAGTCTGTAAGTAGGAACTAATTACTATACAATTATTGACATGTCGAAATCGAATGATTGTTGCAGATTTAGAAAGGAAATAATGGCTGAAAGTTTTCTTTTCAAAAGTACATGCAGGATTGATTTGTTTTGATGAAGCAATAACATATCAGGAGGAGATATGGCAAATTTTATATCCTGAAGAAGCAGAGTAATCCCTATTGAACTACTGGTATGCACTTACTTGAAAATATGGCATTATGAACAAGAAAGAATTCCTAAGAATAGAACCAGAATGGTTATAATGAAGTTAGAAAACTCATACAGCGGGATTTTGAGAAGAAAATGCTCTGAAGAATAATTGTCATATGTGTCTTATGAAGTTTTGCCATGTCGACTTGTAATTACGTTATAATTAAATAAAAGTCAAGTTGATACTAAAGGCAGGTCGTCACTCATTTGCTTTGCCATACATTCATGAGAGGAAGGAAGGAAATATAAATGAACCATAACTGCTCTTGCTGGTAAATCATATAAATAAAACACATCTGCTCTAATAGAACATCCTAGATGATTATCCCCGAACCTGGTAAAATCCCGTAAGACTGTAAGGGAGAAATTGCGAACTCTAGCGGTCAAGCTAGTAATCTAGATCTAACACTCTCTGCAATTAAACAGCAACCCCCAATTCCCTACCCGGCCACATACTCAACAATTGGCCTTACAGCTGTCAGTCAGTATAGGTAGTGCAAATGCAGTTATAAAAACTCTCGGATTTTCAAAGGTTTGCGCAAGATGGGTTCCTAGAAGTCTCACAAATTACCACCGATTGCAAAGGAAAGCAATTTCTTCTGAATTGTTGGAGCGTTTCACTGCTTATGGAGATAACTTTTTGGCTAAGATCGTTACAGGTGACGAAAACCTGGGAAAATCATTTTGAACCTGAGACCAAAAGACAGTCAATGGAGTGGTATCATCCGCAATCACCACGAAGAAAGAAATTCAAGACAATTCCTTCAGCTGGAAAGGTCATGATCACTGTCTTTTGGGACATTGAAGGTGCGATTCTTATGGACGTTATGCGAAGAGGAGAGACAATCAGTTCGCAAGCTTACATTAAGACATTGAAAAAACTCAATCAACGTTTTCGCAAAGTTCGGCCGCACAAGAATTCAGAAGACCTGCTTCTCCTTCACGACAATGCGCGCCCTCACACAAGTCTGGAAACACGGGAAGCAATCACCAAATTGGGTTGGACTGTTATACCCCATCCACCTTATAGTCCCGATTTGGCACCCTCTGATTTTCATCTGTTTGGTCCACTTAAAGATGCACTCCGTGGGACAAGGTTTGAAGATGATGAAGGAGTGATTCATGCAGCGAAGAAATGGCTACATGATCAAGACAAAAATCTGGTACGGGCTAGGAATACATGCACTTGTTTCGCGCTGGCATAAAGCCGTACAAGTTGATGGGGATTATGTTGAATAATACCGATGTTTACACGACATATTCATGTATATTGTGTATAAATTTCATGCTTTTTGAATAAACAGCTCCTGAGAAAAACGATGTGGTGCATTACTTTCTGAACGCCCCTCGTAGATGTTTAGAAGAGAGAGTGCCATGCTATCCTATTGGGTGTCTTCCTCCTGGCCTGGTTCCATTCTAGCGATCGGTCCTTCAGAGATTGTCCAATGTTGTCCTCCCAGCGGACTTTTGGAGGACTGCATCCCTGGCTCTTAGTTTCCTATACTTGTCGGGGTGGCCGATCTTCTCCCATTCTGCAGACATGGCCAAACTATCTAAGTTGGGACTGTTCTACTTGCGTCTGCAGGAGTTGGTTTTTTAGGTCATTATGTATCGTCTGACTTGTCCATGTTTGTTGAAGTTTTTGTGGTAAAACTTTTTTTTTTTGTACGGGATGGGGTAACCAGCCTCATGCCTAAATCAAGTCCAACACGTAAATAAGAATCTTCAACTCAAATGTGAAGTCAGTCCTATTGTATGGCTCTGAGACATGGAGAACAACAAAAACAACAACCAAAAAGCTACACAATTTTATAAACGGGTGCTTGCGTAGTATAGAAGGACTGAAATGGTATGACAAAGTCACAAATGTGGAATTGATGACAAGAACCAGGCAAGTGCCAGTGGAACAAGAGTTGAGAAGAAGACGCTGGCGATGGATAGGACACTTGAGGAAACCTGTTGATAGCATTAGAAGACAGTTCTTGTTCTGGAATCCACAGGAAAAGAGAGGCAGAGGTAGACCAAAAAACACATGGAGAAGAGAACTGGAAACAGAGGTGAAAATGATGGAGAACAACATGTAAAGAACTTGATCGGATGGCACAGGACAGGAAGACTTGGCATGTGTTTGTTGAAGGCCTATGCTCCTTGGGGAGCTAAACTGTATTGATTGATGTATCGTCTGGTTGTGGACCATGTCTTTTCTTGTTACTTCAGTCACCTTCGTCAGATACCTTATTTCTGAGGCTTGGATCTGGCTTCTGTGTGTTGTAGTCGTTGTCTGTGTCTCGCATCCAAACGAGTTAACATTTGGATTAATCTGTATTTTTATTTCTTTCTCTATGAATGAAGGGTGTTGAGTTATATATTAATCTGCACATCTTCTCACTGTCAACTGTAACGGAACTGGTAACGCATTATCTATTTTTTCCGTCTATTATTTTGCCGTTATACCCTGTTAACCGAAACGGCTTCGATGTAGCACGTTCCTAGTCCTGAAAAGGACTGGTCCTAAAGAGAACCGCTAGCTGCCTGTTTGGTCCCTTCTCGTTGTTATCTTTTTTCGGCTGTATGTTGTTTATGACTGTCTCTATTATATTTGGTAGGAGTTCCTCTAGGGTTTCTGTAATTATTTTGTCTTTGGTTTCTTTGCTTCTTTCTCTTTCTTGATTGCTTTTTTGTAACGATATCCTCGATGATCCTTCTCTCTGTTTCAATTCTGTTGAGGACTTCTTCGTTCTCCTCCTTTAGCTCTGCGAGTTTGGCCATGTCGACTTATATTTGGTGTATAATGGATTTCATATCCTGTAACGTTGTCTGGGAGCTCTGTAAGGCTCCTATTGTTTCGTCTCTTATGGTTTCTGTGTCTTCGTTGTGCTGCCTGTTCTTTGTCGACTTTGAGTTTTTGTTTTACGTCTCGCACCTCTGTGGTACGTTTTATTAGTTGGGTTCTTGTGTGCTGTTCCTGGTTTAGCAGTGCCACCTGAAGCGACTCAAGTGTCTTGCTTCTCTGAAGAAAACGTTTTTGGTTACATATTCCTTCAGTATGGCCGTGGTTCGGGAGACAGTTTGCGCAGGTTCTGTTGGAGTTGCGCACTTTATAGTTGGTATCCCTTTTCGCGTGAGGACATTCATTGTAAGAGTGACTTCCCGCACAGTACCGGCAAACTGTCTCTCTCTTGCAGGTTTTCTTAGTGTGCGAAAATTGCTGACAGTTTGAACACTGCATAACTGGAGGGATGTACTCTGCTGTTTTTTCGACATCTATCGTCTAGGTTGAGTTGACTTGGTCTTGAAGTCCCTTCAATAGTTATGATAACTAGGTTTGTGTCCTTCTTGTCCCATGTCTTCAGTCTTTCAACCTGTGTTATTTTGATATTCTTGTTTTCTGTTAGCAGGCGGCTGTGGACTTCTTGTGTAGACCAATTGTTGTCGACCCCTCTTACAACTGTCTTTTTGGTTTTCTTGTAGATCTCCACAGTCACTTTAACTTGTTGGGGTAACTGGACTTCTTTGTGTCCGGACTCTAGTTTGACCATCAGTTTGTTTGTCTTCTCGGTGTTATTTAGAGCTATTATAACTCCTTGTTCGTGTCTTGTAACTCTAATTATGCTCCTCCTGCCCGTTATTGCCTCGAGGATACCGATCACTTTATCGTCGGGTAGGGCCCAGAGCTAGGCCTCACCTCCTGACATCTGAGTGATCTTAATGATACTCTCCTGTAGTGTCTCGTGAGAAACGGCATTTCTTGGCTTGCGAAGTTGGCAAAAAAGCTCCGGACTTCCGTTACTCAGTTTGAAAACGTTGGGGTTGGATGGGACGGACTCTTCCTGATCACAGGTGGGACACTTAGTTGTTCTCTGTTCTGAGTCCCAGGTATCTCTATGTCTGCTATTGGTAAGTCAGGAGCTACTTCTAATACCTGCTTGTTGTAATTGTGGCTTTGAATGACGAAAGGAAAAGCTTTGTCTTGTGTATTCAACGAATTCTGCGTAGTGCTTCGATAATGATATCTTCTGGGTCTAACTTTATTTTCTTTTTTTAAATGCTCACATGAGTCGCATTTTTTGTTCAAATGCTCGCATGAGGCGTATTTTTTTTAACTTGCATGAGTCGCAGTGAAAACTGAAAAATACCATATTTTTTTACAAAAGATATTGCAGTCTGTTTCAGTTATCTGCGATGTTTTGTTGTACGACAAAGAATCCAAGGTTAGAGATTGTCATCCATTAAAAGTTACATATGCAAATATAGAAAAAGCATAGAATATCCAACGTGCTCTTGTAAAATGTTTTCTTTAAAAAAATAAAAAGACGCCAATAAGACTACCATACTTAAAATGTGAAATATGTGTCACGAACTACTTAAAAATATGTTGCAAAAAAGAAAAAAAAAGCAATTTAAATTATTAGTAGATTAAAATAAATAATAAACCACTTTTGAATTTATATTTTTATTTTTGCGTAATTCTTTCCCTTAAACATATAAACTTACTTTAGTAAACTCCCCTGAAAAATTCAAACCAGACTAATCTATCTATCTATCTATCTATCTATCTATCTATCTATCTATCTATCTATCTATCTATCTATCTATCTATCTATCTATCTATCTATCTATCTATCTATCTATCTATCTATCTATCTAGCTATCTATCTAGACCAATCATGAGTGCAGATTATATGCCACCCTAATTTCGTTATGTTCTTAAATAATTACATAACATCATATGTAGGTTTTAAAGATAATTTTGTCCTGTTTGATATTAATTATGATTCATTCATTCATTCATAACCCTCCACTCCCAACGGAGCATAGGCCTTCAACAAACACCTGCCAAGTCCTCCTGTCACGTGCCATCATCTCAAGTTCTTTCCATGTTCTCCTCATCATTTTCACCTCTGTTTCCAACTCTCTTCTCCATGTACTTCTTGGTCTTCCTCTGCCTCTCTTGCCATGGGGGTTCCAGAACAAGGACTGCCTTGTAATGCTATCAACAGGTTTCCTCAGTGTGTGTCCTATCCATCGCCATCGTCTTCTTCTCATCTCTTGTTCCACTGGCACGTGTCTAGTTCTTGTCAGCAGTTCCACGTTGGTAACCTTGTCATACCATTTTAATCCCTCTATTCTACGCAAGCACCCATTTATGAAAGTCTGTAGCTTTTTGGTTGTTGTCTTTGTTGTTCTCCATGTCTCTGAGCCATACAATAGGACTGACTTCACATTTGAGTTGAAGATTCTTATTTTCGTGTTGGATCCTATTTCTCTTGATCTCCATATATTTCCCAATGCAATGAAAGCTCCTCTTGCCTTTTGTATTCTTATTTTGATATTAATTATGATAAGGTACTGTAAATCTGTGTAACTGTTATTGTACTGTTACAATGTTGGGATTTTATTTTATTTTGTTATTTTATTATTAAAGTAATATTTAGGATACATGTGAGAATAAATGGATTCAGTATGGAAGATGAGAGAAAGGAAGGGCAGAATGTTAGACGGGCCTGCGTGCCCAATTCTAAACCCTTTGAAAATAAAGTTCGTTCGTTCGTTCGTTCTATCTATCTATCTATCTATCTATCTATCTATCTATCTATCTATCTATCTATCTATCTATCTATCTATCTATCTATCTATCTATCTATCTATCTAGCTATCTGTCTGTCTGTCTGTCTGTCTGTCTGTCTGTCTGTCTGCCTGTCTGTCTGTCTGTCTGTCTGTCTATCTATCTGTCTATCTATCTATCTATCTATCTATCTATCTATCTATCTATCTATCTATCTATCTATCTATCTATCTATCTATCTATCTATCTATCTATCTATCTATTATATACTACTTTAATCTGATTGGTTTCAAGGAGGATTTTATTTTGTTTTTGTTTGGTTGTTTTTTACGTTCGTTCTTATTGTTTTTGTTGTTTATTGTTTTTTAACGTACTTTATTTCTTAATTGTAACTTGATACTGTAAATGTATGTTGTTTTATTACATTTATAATGTTCATTGCCCCTAAATTAATATTTACAGCAGATGTAAGGATGTATGTATACAGAAGCCTTCATCAACCTTTTTATCTTGAAGGAACTCTTGAAATAATTTCTAGGTGTCAGTTAACCCCTTGAATATAAATTATTATATCTACAACTCACGGTACGTTAGCGTGATCATTAAGTTGTAATTATAATAATCCAATAAAAATTGTGAATCCTTATTGAGTAGAGAATGATGTCTTCTGTGGGTCTGTTTATTTTAGTGAACTTATTAGCCTAGTGTTTTTGTGTGGTTCTCACTTCCAACAAAGGATATCAACTCTTTTGCAAGTCAGTAGTGTAGGCAGTGCCGGATTGACATATGGACTGAGCGTGCTGCCGCCCAGGGCCTCATAATCTAGTGGGGCCTTTGCCTCCTTCAAAAAAAAAAAAAAAAAAAAAAAAACATTCACGATTAATTGTATTCCATTTGTAATGATAAAAGTCAGGGGCGTACCTAAGCCAATAATGTGTAAGCACAAATCCAAAATTCAGGAATACATTGATGTAAGTGACCAAAGCACACATTCTTGATTCTACTATATGCTAGTAACATTAAACACGTATGACTGGATAACAGTTACACAAATACGCACTTACTGTTTAGTAAAGTTTGTGGAGGCTTTAACCCTTCGCTTTTCAATTTAGCCAAAAGGAGAAATTGCCGCAATTTTTTTGCCAGCTTCGCCAAAATGCGAAACTATTATAGAAATAAAAACATTATGAACATTAGTAGAGCCTGGAGTAATGTTCCATGCATTTTGAAATCAAGTGAGGATTCTTTTATACCATTGTAATTCACAATATTATTTAATTTTGACTTCTAGTGTTAACAATAATGAGTAAGCGATATGAAAGTGGTGCTAGTAAACGAAAGCGACAAATGAAACAGAAGGCAATACTGAAGCATTTAAAGCCAAGCACGTCATATGGCTTTGTACCACAGGCAGATCCTTGCTGCATAACCTCTCAGATACACAACATTTATGTTTACAAAGAGAAGAAAATAAAATAGACTATACTGAGCAATGTGGGCAGACTGAGGAACAACCAGTTTATATACAGAACACAGCCTTTCTTCGAGGACAACTGTTGTCAGTAACTACCACTAATAATACGGAAACATCTGGAGAAAGTGACAATGAAGTGAGAAGACCTGTCATAAAATTAACAGTGATACAACGTAAAAATATCTCCAAAGGATAAAATGTAGGGATAAAAAGAATGCGTAAGTTACTCGAAGGCATGATCGCCCACGCCGCGGGTCATCACCCGCCATGGAAATTAAATTGCTAGAACGTTTACCCTTGGAACGAAATGAGAACGAAGATCAAAAGGAAAATTCTGACTGAACATGTGCTTGAAACTAGCAAGGCTAAAAAGATGCAATTGGTGGGGGGGGGGGGGGGGGGGGGGGGGGGGGGGGGAGGGGAAAGGGAGAACGGAGGAAAAGATCACGTTCCCAAGTTGGCACATTGGTAACCGAAATCGACAAAAGGGACCTATTTTGAGTATGTATTATACGCAAAATAGTCATTTTTTTCTGGACGTTTTGCGATTATGTTTGTCCTTTATTTGAATGCAGCGGCAAACGTTTTCACAGAATGATTCTTTAAAAAAATATTCGAAAAAAACAAAAACAACGCATACCAACAATAAACCTTGAAAAAGTTAAACTTTTGGGGTGAAAAATCAGTCTTAATAAATTCCATGAATGTTAGGATCAATATTAAAATATAATAAGGACTAGCTGGACCGGATGGCAATCTTGAGCAGCCGTGAAATTAAATATGGAAGCTTTTTGGAATTTATACAGAACGGCTCGATAGATAATAATGAAGATATTGACAAAAGACTGTGTTGTTCACATCAGGCGAAACCACCCTCTCCTGGTTGACTTGTCACTGAGTCGCGTTGTCTATTTGCACAAAATGTCACTTGACGTCCTTTTGCACAAAAAAGAGTGCAGTCGTAGAATGGTCGAGGGACATGGCTGAATCTTACTTGAGGAGCTCAAGTGTCCAAATCTAGTTTTTTAGAATGAAAATTCGTGGGCAGTTTAGAGAGGGACCTTACGCTTTTGGTGGGATGCTGTGGGCTAAAAATATAGATAGGAACGGATTAGGGAAATTCTTAACAATAAATTTGTTTCTCTAGATCATTAGGGGAACGGAGAACTTGCGTTGGTTCAAAAACCCTAGTACGTTTTTTGTGAAAACGCAAGACCTTGTGCTCGTTTCTTATCTGAATGGACCGGACTACTTGATTAAAAATCCATAATTGATGAAGGCGCTAGCTGTCCATGACTGAAATGACTTTCTTTAGTGTAGGAAATTTGAATTTGAAAGAAACACAAGGCATTGATTGGCCACAAGAGAATCATTATTATCTATCATATTTAATTAAGCTCAGATGTACGCGCTTTTTTGGCCATTCAGTTTGAGCAATCCCTCTATGAAATTTCCACTTTGTCCAGTGATAGGACACAGTAAATTTTTGTAATTTTGAGTGTGGTAGTGATTTCCAATGAAGTAAATTTGAAATAAGTTCAGGGAACGCCATACTATAGCATGTGACAGCAGTCTTCAGCTTAATTAAAATTTATTTCTAGTTGATTTGCTAGCATTTCCCCAACATTGTGTTCTTTATTCATATTGAGGTCTGGTATTGTGATTGAAGTTATTTCTTTGTTGATATTTTAAAACTATAAATGTTTAATGTTTCGAGTGAAACTTTTGATAATGCCATATCGAAATCTTATGCCTTACAACAAGTAAGGATTTGCTTCGGCCTAGACACCCCGCCCTTAGTTCAGGGTCTAGGGACAAACAATATATATAAACTCCAGCAAGGATTAGGAAGGACAGATCAAGTGTTGAGATTAGTGGAACATATCACCTATCCTATTCTATGGCAGGAAGCTAATAAACATTATTTTCGGAATATGTAGTCTGGGTGAACTTTTCCTATGTGAAACCAACTTGGTAAGATGTGTTGTATGGTCAGAGAGATCTGACCCTGTTAAGTGGTGTTATTGTAAATTGTTACGTGTAGAAGTGGCTCCTTAGGTAAGGTTCTGAACCTAAACCAATACTTTATTTCAGAGCTGTGAGTTTTTTATGTTGACACCAAAAGGTGGTGTCAAATGCTGGGTAAAATAATTGACAGTGAGGACCCGTTGCGCAGTGTCGCATCTCGGCAGAACAGCCTTGTATTGCCCCCAAAGCACGGAGAGGTGGGGCCACCAGATTCCAGCACCAGAACTACTCTTTCAAAGTTACGTAAGCAGGCTGGGTCTGCTGGATTTACACCAACTTCATAGACATAGCACCCAAAGTGAAATTACTACTAAAACATCCCCATTTCCTTCCATTCACTCTAAATGGGCATGTTTGGTAGGCATAGACAGGGAGGGATGAAGCCACCCCAAACAGCACATCTATTCATCATTCTCCCAGAGAAAATAAAATTTATGAAACTAGTACGAAATATTAACTAATCGTGAAAACGCAGCAAGAAAGGCCTTCTGAAAATTCACAGCTACATTTTATCTCAGGAGCCTTCACAGCTGACCTCATACATCACACTTAGTAATATCACCATCATACAAATACCATCAAAATCCACTACAAGACCTATAGCCAAAGAGTTAACACAAGGCGCTGAAGGAACATTTCACGAGATAGTTACATTAAAAGAAGCAGTCCAAGCTCATTACGATCTTAAAGACTATGAACAAGCAAACAAGCTCAGCGAAAACCCTAGAATTGCAGACACACAAATACCAACTGTTCATGCTACTAGTGATTTCAGAGATAATAATGACGTAGGTTAAATGGACGACATTGAATAACGAGGAAATATCATTCTGGATTGCAAAATGCCCATCGGAATGTCAGCACTGGGATCAGCCTTTTACCAATTCGAAGCGAATATACAAAAACCAAGCCTGGTTCTGTTCAAAGAATGTATTCCATTACACTAAAGTAAATGGAGAAACCTACCCTCGAGAATGGTTAGTGTATTCTCTCACAAAAGGAAAAGTCTACTGTTTTGTGTGCAAACTGTTCTCTAACCAAATTACCCAACTACAGCTTTAGCTTCTACTGGATTCAATCATTGGCATCACGCTTATCTTGTTCAAACCCACAAAAACTCTAAAAATCATATGAACTCTGTGCTATCATATTTAACAAGAAAGTGTGGTCAAATGTTAACATCAAAACTCGAAGAGCAAATCAAAGCAGAGCAGGATTAATGGCGGCACGTACTTCAGCGAGTTATTGCAGTGATTTCCCTTTTGGCAGAACGTGGCTTCCCATTTAGAGGAGATGATGAAACATTTGATTCTCCAAACAATGGTAACTTTTTTTGGATTGCTTGAATTAATTGCCAAATTTGATCCATTCCTGCATGCTAACATAAATCAGTATGGAAGTAAAGGCGGTGGTCAGCCATCGTAGGACGTCAGTAAACTCACGACGTATAAAGTCAATGATTCTTGTAACAGCCGTTGACGTTTTTCTTCATTATTTATTGTGGACGCCACAGTGACAAAATGGTTACGCAAATGTGTAGGCACATCAAACAGTCATTATCACAGCAACATTCAATACAGCAATAAACGGTAGACAGCATTACAATGATGAGTCAGATGCATGTTATATTTCATAGTGCTGTAAATGTAGTCAGGTGGAAAAACTCCATCCTTTTCTATAACAGCCAGAAGATAACCAGATGTATGAGATCAGTTCACTCTCCTTAGTTTGACTTCAGCAAGACAGACACGTCTGCCGAAGTATAAATAATGTCCTCAAAAATATCCTCTAGATAATAAAGGTTTTCCAAACCTAGTTCATTTAACAAAGTAGCAAGTAATGGTCCTTGGTACCTGCATCAACCGATGCAGTACAATGCAGCGACATGTGAGCTGGGAAAAAACATCTCGTGACGACGACTTTCGCAGACAGGCTATGAATCGAAATCGCTCACGACCCAAAATCAATAGAGTTAATGAAAAAGTCAATTTACCTTGCTTTCATGAAATACACAGAAATATCACGCCTCCCGACATGTGGGAAAACACTAGAGGTATTATCTCGAATAAACGAAATATCCATTAAGAGGACTACACATCCCTGACAGAACAAAAAATAGCGGAGATCCCCTCTTCAACGAGGCATCTCTTTCGCCATTCCAAATCGCTCACTCCCACTAGTGGTGGGCGGAAACCGATCGACAAAGAAGCAAGACAAGTCATGCGCAGTCCAGCGCAAAATGACCACAGCTCAAACTTAACTGCATTCCATACCAACGCGAGAAGACAAATGCTTACCGAGAAAAGTGACTATAAATTTCAAGCAGTTGTTGCCCTTGCGTTATAAAACAGATATTGAAATAAAACGATGTTGCGAGAATTTATCACGCAACATATCACCACCTCCTCCCGATAAAAAAAAAAAATGTGGAACATATTTTTTTTTCAATATCAAAGAGCAAGCGATAAGCGGCTCAAAACGCACGAATTATGCGCTGATAATTAACTAAATTGCCAAACAATAGGCTAATTATAGAGTGTCTGGTGCGGATATACCTCAACAGAAAAATAAATATGTCTCAAAAAATATTCACATCGGGGAGGTGTCACCAACACACATCACGTTAGCATGTAAACACAATATACGTATGCAAGTTACTATAATCATCATTAAACAGCATACTCTAATATTGTCTTTAAAAATGGATGTACAAATCTGATAGGAAAATTTAAATAGTACATTCTTTGACATGTAATGACATAAGTACATAGTAAAGTTAAACTACATGACGATCCAGGACATATGCTCTGGTATTCCGAGGGTAAGTACACAATCTAGAACTCGTAAGGTAAGTCCTCAGCTCAACAATGACATTCTGAGAAAGTACAAGCAATATAATGCTAATTAATAACTAATATGCTTCATAAGGTACAATACATTATTAATAATTGTGGCTGTTTAGTAAACTAACGGCCCTTATATTAACTACTCAGTCCTCCTCTATCATCTTAAAAAACGAACAGAAGAAGATGACAACAAAGCACGATAGTGTGTACATATAAAGTAAGTACAGATGTGCTAATCTATTGTAGAAATATAGGTGTGTTATGACTCTGTAATATATGGAAATATAGGACAGAAGTATTAGTTGGAGTCATGTGGGCATCTAGACAAAATGTCAGCCATCACATTATCCGCACCACGGATAGCTCGTACCGTGAAGTGAAAAGGGTGAAGAGCTATAGCATATCGAGTGGATCTCGAACTCTTCAAATTCTTAGTCTGAATAGCTGTAAGAGCTTTCTGATCAGTCTCTAGAATGAAATGTGCGCCCAGGAGGAATCTTTGTAGCTTTAGAATTGACCAAACCATCGCTAACAACTCACGGTCTAAAACCGAGTAGTTCCTCTCTGCCGCATTTAGTTTTCTAGAAATGTACATAACAGGATGCAGAGTATTTGCATATTCTTGCATCAGTGCTGCTCCAATCCCAGTGGATGAAGCATCACTCCGAAGAACAAAAGTCCTATCAAGAGTAGGTAATCTTAAGATGGGAGGAGAAGAAAATATATTCTTGATTTGGTCTAGTGAAGATTGGCATTCTTCAGACCAACGGACCAGATTAGGCGAACCTTTCTTCAACAATGTTGATAGAGGTGCCATGATCGAAGATAAATTTGGAATAAATCTCCCATAAAATTGAATTAAACCTAAGAGACTCCTAACTTGTTTCTTCGTTTTAGGAACAGAGATGTTCAGTATTTTGAAGTATTGTGGTCTTCTGTCTTCAAGAGACCATGACCAACACGATGACCCAGGAAAGAGATTTCACCAAAACCAACAAAAGCTTTAGAAGGTTTTGCTGTCAAATTATTCTCACGTAGAGTGGACAGTAAGTCATATAACCCTAAATAGTGATCTTCCCAGGTATCACTGAAGAGACAGATGTCATCTAAGTATGCGATGACATCCGAACGATGTGACAGAATTCGACGCATATGCGAACGAAAGTGGCAGGGGCGTTCATGAGACCAAAAGGCATAACATTCCATTGAAATAGACCCCTAGGTGTAGAAAAAGCAGTAAGAGGTTTGGCATGCTCTGCTAAAGGCACTTGCCAATAACCTTTAGACAAGTCAAGTTTAGTGAAGAATCTAGAATTAGAAAGTCTAATCAGTAGATCTTCTAACAAAGGCATCGGTTCAGCGTCGAACTTTGTGACCTGATTCAATTTGCGATAATCAACGCAAATTCGTATGTTCTTATCCTTCTTCCGGACAATAACCATGGAAGAAGAATATGGTGAAGTCGATGGTTCAATTATATTTAATTGAATCATTTCATCCAATTCCTTTTCCACTTGCGACTGAAAGTGTATAGGAATAGGATACGGCCTAACCCTAATTGGATTATTGTCGGTAAGAATTATGTCATGTTCTATGACATCTGTGTGTCCAGGAATGTCAGTGAGAACATCCTGAAATGTTTGTAACATCGACGAGACTTGTCGATGTTCGTCACCAGAAAGATTAGGAGAAACAGAAACGTTTTTCCAAGATTCCGTGGAATGTAATGGAACCACTGGAAGGGGAAGGTTGACATCAGAGAAGGTAGCTTCCTCATCCTGAATGACAGACAGGGATGAATAATGACCGTGAGGTGCAGGAGCATCATCCGTTGCCTGGAAAATAGGCAGCAAATAGTCCGGACGTTCGTGAAATTCCGAAAGCATGTTTATGTGGAAAGTTTTATGCTTTCCATCAATATCGACCACATAGTCAACATCGGAAATCCGAGAGACTATTGCATACGGACCTTTCCATGCAATAAGAAGTCTATTTTCCCTACTGGGGAGTAGGACGAATGCTTTGTCACCTGGACAAAGTTGTCGTAGACATCTATTCTTGTTAGCAAACTGCCTTGCCTTCTCTTTAGCAATTTCTGATGAAGCAGTTGCTAGCTTACATGCCTCAATGATCTTTTGTCTAAGAGCAATGACATACTCATATGAGGATTGAGTTTCATCGCTAATATCATCGGCAGTGATGAGATCGTGTAATAAAGACATAGGGCCGCGTGGACGCGCGCCAAAGACAAGTTCGAAGGGAGAAAATCCTGTGTGTTCATTAGGGACTTCTCTATAGGCAAAGAGAGCCGCGGGTAAAACCCTGTCCCAATCTTGAGGATGATCTTCAGTTATCTTACCAAGCAAAGTCTTGAGCGTTCTATTCAGACGCTCAACTAACCCATTAGACATAGGATGGTAGATACTACTGAGAGATCGTTCAATATGTAAGGTAGACATTACCTGTGACATAGTGTCAGATATGAGTTGAGTGCCATGGTCTGACAATATTTCTCTGGGGAACCCCAAGCGAGAAAATATCAACCAAAGAGCATCTGCGATATCTGTAGTAGATATGCTCTTAAGAGGAATAGCCTCTGGCCAACGTGTGCACATATCGACACATGTAAGGATAAACTGATGTCCTCTGGCCGACTTGACCTTAAAAGGGCCAATAATATCTATGGCCATTTTCTGAAACGGCCGAATAGGAATGTCAGCAGCCTGGATAGGCGCAGCATGTCGTGGTCCTCTAGATTTGACCTCCTGACATACCTTGCATGATCGGCAGTAAATACGAATGTCCTTATTGACAAAAGGCCAAAAGAAAGCCGCAAGGACTCTCGACTTCGTACGGGCAAAACCCATATGTCCAGCACATTGCGAGTCATGAGCATGTTGTAATATTTGGACTCTCATGCTCTTGGGAACAAGAATTTGCGAATGTGCCGACGTAGTCGAATCTTGTACCATACGTACAAGTACGCCGTTTCTCATTGCAATCCAAGATTTTCTATTTGTATCCTGATTCGGATCACCTTTCTTCGCAAGAACGAAGAATTTTTTTTAAAGAAGGATCTTCTTCTTGCAATTTTATGAAAGAGTCACGAGTGATTACTAAGTGACTATCTTGGCTATCAACTTCATTATCACTATTCAGTGAAGTTTCGGGTGTTTGTAGAGCTTGTGCTCTTGTAACTACTGCATTTGTAGCTTGCATGTTATTATCTTCCCAAGCAGCAATCTGCTGTGGGGTACACTCCCTAACTCCGTGAATACGACCAATAATAAGGTCCGCAATAGGATTAGGTAAGAGACAAGCATGCACATCTCCAGTAAAGAAAGGAGTGGCAATGCGAATTACAGCAGTAGGATATTTTTCTAGAGTGCCGCCAAATGTGACACATTTAATAACCCTTCCTGTAGCACAAGATGGATCTACAAGCGATTGTCTAACACCAATAGTGGTGCATCCGGAATCGAAAAGTAGTGAGACCGGAGTATCATTAACAAGACCCTTATGTAGAATTAAAGAACCCCTCCCGTCATGCGCAACAGCAGCAGGAAGAGCGGGAAGTGGGTGACCACAACTCAAAGTAGTTATGGTACCCGGTTCGAATAAAGTACTGCATTGGGGGCATTTGTTTGCTCTCTCAAAGTCAAAAGCAGAACTAGTGACAGCGTCAAAGTTTTTACTATCAACAACATGATTACAGGCTCCCTCAGTTTCCTGTTGTACAGCATTAGCCTGCTGATATCTCTTTTTTTGTGTTGAGATCTACCCCGACTATTATTACCTCTGAAGTTATCAGAGTTATTATTATCTCTGCAGTTATTATTGTCTCTATTGTAATTGTTATCCTGGTTCGAATTCCAGTTTCCACGATTACTATCATGTTCACATTGATGCGAACATCTATTTGTTTGGTTTGAGGTCTTCGGCAGGAATAACCTCTATTACCATATCCTCTTTTGAAATGCTTATAATTATTAGGGTGATAGTAACGAGTACTATCAGGTTGTCTCCAATTCTTCGAAGAAGAATCACCATGAAATTGATTTCCATGATTTTGACAGAAATTACCGCTACTCTTTCTATCAAAATTTTGTTGGGATCTACGAGCAAAGTTTTGACCATACGGAGCTGCCGAAGCAACTGGTAAACCTTCTTTCACCTTAGAGTTACCCATGGTTATGTGTGGGTGCGCAGTTACGTATTGGCAACAGAAATCTTCCATTTCTTTTATTGTTTTAGGTTTACGTTCATGAAGGAAAGCAAGGAAAGACTCATTGACAGACGACATGACTTTGTCTCTAAGTATTAAGTCCATAAGTCCTTCATAAGTTTTTTCCGTCTTAGATAGTTCAACCCATCGTGAGAAAGTAATGCGTATTCTTGCAATAAACTCGGAGAATTCAACTCCATTTTCAGGTAACATGTTTTTAAATTGTAGACGATAGCCGTCTTCGTTAAGCTGATATTTCTTTAAAAAGCGGCCCTGACAACCTCATAATTGTTCTTGTCAGGTTCATCCACCATATTTAATATACTTAGAGCTTTACCTGTCAGTATCCCTGATAACTGATAAACATATTTTGCTTTGTCTATGTTATGAGCTGTACATGCTTGTTCAAATCTGTCCAGATAGAACATTATGTCATCACTGGAAGGACTAAATGTTGGTAACTTAATCTTAAAAGTATCATTATTAGCCTTACCAGAAGATGAACCCTTGTTTGAATCATTACCATTACTCATGCTCGTCAATTTCAATTTTTCCAACTCTAAAGCTAAGACCTTTTCTTCATGTTCCATTTTTGCTTTCTCTTTCCTCTCATCAGACTCTCTCTGTAATCTTCTTTCCTCAGCCTGAGCCTCTTTTTGAAGTCTTTCATTTTCAGCTTCTTTTTCAAGTCTTTTATTTTCAGCTTCTTTTTCAAGTCTTTTATTTTCAGCCTCTTTTTCAAGTCTTTTATTCTCAGCCTCTTTTTCAAGTCTTTTATTCTCAGCCTCTTTTTGAAGTCTTTCAGCTTCTAGCTGTAGCTGGAGTTTTCTCTCCTCAGCTTCTGATTCCCTTTTTTGTTTTTCCATTTCCATTTGGAATCTTTTTTCATCCACCTGCATCTGCAGTTTCTTTTGTTCAGCTTCCATTGCTTTATCATATCGAGCAGTTGCAAATTCTTCTAACTTATCACCAGTCTTCCCAAGCAATTTACCCTGCTCAATAAAGTGCTCAAATGTAGACATGTTGTCTAAAATATGAGTCCAAAACCTGAAATAATTAACTAATTTATTTCAAACCTAAGTGTAACAAGTCTTAATTAAGCACTTGTATATTCACATCACCTTATATTATCCCAGTCTCTGTGGGAAACAAGTCTCCAATCAAAGAACTTGTATATGAAATATCAGCACTCAATTCTTGATCATAAGTGCACTTCTCATTCAATAGTGCACGACACTATTCATCATTCATTTATCATCAGTGTAGTAGTAACAGTGCATTAGCATAGCCCATTAACTAATTACTATAACTGTAAACAATGACTATGTAAACACATGCAGAATGTAAACATTGAAAATGTAAACAATACAAACAATGTAAACAATAACAATGTAAACAATAACAAAGATCAGCAACAATACAAAAAACTTTCGCAGAAATCAACTAAAAATAAAGCAGAAATTAATGAAATATCACAAAAAATGTGACGATATCTGCGATAGAATTAAACAAAATACATGACACCACAGTGTATAAACAAAAATGTTGTATGAAACTAAATTATAGACAAGAGTAGGCTAACAAATACAAACAAATCAAAACAAAACTAAAGAATGCGAAATAATAACGAAAACAATATTAAAACATGTCATCACAGCTAACATAAATAGCAACAGAAGTCGCTTAGCAAATTCCAGTATCGGAAATTTGCAAACCTTACAGAAAACGCTCACAATAGACGATCTCTATGACGTGGCATAATCTAACGGAGACACCACCCAACCGAGAACCCGCTGAAATATAAACATATAAATATACGAATAACATATAAACATATAACATATAGAATGAGATGATACACAGAAGACTCAGCAGAAGTATAAGGGCACAGTTTACATACAAACAGGCCACTTAACTTATAGGCTTCCAATCGTAGAACAGCAGAAAAAACGGATGTCAATCAACGTCCTAAAGAGCGAAGCTCCAACGATGATGGCACATCTGAACTGCTTCCACTGCTAACACGATGGTACAAGAGCTTCTGACATACTGTGTGTTGAGTTGTTTCGGCACTTGACCTTCTAATCCAAAAGTAAGTTGATGGAAATCGGTACTTGGCCTTCTTCAGAAAACAACCCGTTTCAACCGGCACTTGACCTTCTCAAAAAAAAACGACAGCACTGGAACCTTGACAGCAGCAACTTGCTTGACTTGCGTAAAAGATAACAGCAGTCCGAGTTATCCGGCAACATGTAACAACGCCGGGTACTGTCAAATTCTTGTTTCCGTCAAAAAATTGAAATTTTGACTTTTACCGGGCAACGCCGAGTACTTTGAAAATTTTGAAGATGTTGACTGTATTGAAGAATGTTAATTTCTTGAAGGATGCTGATGAATTCTTGTTGAAAATGAAGTGGGTAAGGGACCCCGTGTTTGCTGGTACCAGAATCAAACCAGCTTATGGCCACCAAATGATGCGTGATGCCATATGATGATGGATGGCATCACGCATGTCTGGTTTTGTGTAGTGTGTAGATGTGTTCAGTCAAAACAATGTTCATGCAACAATAACAGGGCAATCCACATAGGACGTCAGTAAACTCACGACGTATAAAGTCAATGAGTCTTGAAACAGCCGTTGACGTTTTTCTTCATTATTTATTGTGGACGCCACAGTGACAAAATGGTTACGCAAATGTGTAGGCACATCAAACAGTCATTATCACAGCAACATTCAATACAGCAATAAACGGTAGACAGCATTACAATGATGAGTCAGATGCATGTTATATTTCAAAGTGCTGTAAATGTAGTCAGGTGAAAACTCCATCCTTTTCTATAACAGCCAGGAGATAACCAGATGTATGAGATCAGTTCACTCTCCTTAGTTTGACTTCAGCAAGACAGACACGTCTGCCGAAGTATAAATAATGTCCTCAAAAATATCCTCTAGATAATAAAGGTTTTCCAAACCTAGTTCATTTAACAAAGTAGCAAGTAATGGTCCTTGGTACCTGCATCAACCGATGCAGTACAATGCAGCGACATGTGAGCTGGGAAAAACATCTCGTGACGACGACTTTCGCAGACAGGCTATGAATCGAAATCGCTCACGACCCAAAATCAATAGAGTTAATGAAGAAATATATCATTAAGAGGACTACACATCCCTGAAAGAACAAAAAATAGCGGAGATCCCCTCTTCAACGAGGCATCTCTTTCGCCATTCCAAATCGCTCACTCCCACTAGTGGTGGGCGGAAACCGATCGACAAAGAAGCAAGACAAGTCATGCGCAGTCCAGCGCAAAATGACCACAGCTCAAACTTAACTGCATTCGATACCAACGCGAGAAGACAAATGCTTACCCAGAAAAGTGACTATAAATCACTAGTTCAAATAAGCTTGATGAAGCAACAGTGCGTTGAAGCCAGCTCATATTTTTGCTAAATAAAAGCCTGGAACATAAGCAGATGGGAATTTGTGCCAGTATTTGTGCCAGAATTCATTGCTAGTCAACGTATCTGTGTTTATTTCCATAAATTGTGGTAAGCTTGAAACATTCAGTATCTTTTAATGAAAATTGAATGTGAATTGTTAATTTATGCCTGTATATATGTGTAGTTCAGTAGCAAACATGATGTAAAACCTATAATGCTCCAACCTGAACAGAAGGTGTCGGAGGAAAGTAAAACGGCATGGAATGGCCAAACAGTACACTGACACCTAGATTATTGATTAGACAGAAATAATGCTGGAAGTGCAGAGGTGTGGTAACCATTAAGGAGGTTAATACTGGTATAAAGTATTTCAGATGAAGCTGACAGTTGGCCTAACGCTCTGAACTCAATGTTTGTGATGTATTGTGCTCAGTGTAAAAAGAGAGTATAAATTAGTTATGACGTAGAAGGTACATCCTTCTTGTTTTCGGGGACCGTGGTCTTGACGTTATTGTGCAGCACCTGGTCAGAGCTTTGCTGAATCCAGAGTCGGACAGCATACTCCTTGGTCCATTTAGCTATCAGTGAGGTGTCTCCAGAGCCCAGGGGAGAAATCGAGCAGAGGAGTCTTTTCCTGCCGCCATCACGCAAGATAAGCTGATGTGGCCAGCTGAGCTCAACATTATGTACCCCCATCTTAAAATGACAGTGTAAAATACAATTAAGAGGGGAATTTAATTGTTTTAATATCAGGAACTGAGAACATCTCCAATACTAGTTCCAATAAAGACAAACTATTGAAGTCATGATGACAAATACCAACAAAGCTTGAACAAAACAAAACCAGTATTACCTCATATTACTACTACACAACTGACACACATAGGATACTTTTAATAATATATGTCACTACAATATTCATATTGATAAATTCTGTATATATAACTTGTAATTAAAATTGATTGTGATTCCTGGTTCCTTTGTATTTGAATCAGGACACATATACATTCATGACAGCAATGAATACATATTGTTATTTGAAAAGTTATCAGTGACTCCTTTAAGATATCCTTTTAGAGAGTTATATGTATGTGAGTGTCACAGTGTTGTCAAGTGTGGTGGAATAAATTAAATTGTTTATCTGTCTGTTGTTGTTATGACTTACACTTCATCATACACATACCCTAGACATATAACGTAATCATCACACTACTCCAGAATAATTCTGACTGAGATATAAATATATGTGGCAGCAAGTAAGGTTATCTATAATACACTACTCTTATTAGATATAGATACCTTCACAGCTGATCTCAGTCAGTACACTAAGTCCCCTATAAATATTTATAACATCCCACTTTACCACAATTTCCCATGTTGATAAACTTACTGTTATTGTTACAAATGTTTCTCCTAGTGATGGAATACCAATTGAACGCTTTCTGAGGTTTTTTTAACTGAAAGATCACATCGGCGAAAGTATGGCCGAGCGGATACTGAACTACTTCAGTGAACTTGAAAATGATTTCAGTAAATATAGAGGACAATCATATTATAATGCAGCTAATATGGCTGGAAAGTATAACGGAGTTCAACAAAAAATTCTGGAAAGGAACAGGTTTGCAAAGTTTATTCTATGCTCTGGACATTCCCTAAATCTAGTAGGACGAACCGCAGTTGACACGTGTCTGGATGCAGTGAATTTGTTTGGTACAATAAATGAGTTTTATTGTTTTTTCTCAGTTTCTACAAAAAAGTTTCATGTGCTAAAAAGTGTTTTTGCTTCAACAGTTAAAAGTTCCTAAGCATTTATCAGATACAAGATGGGAGGCTCACGCCAAAGCTACTGCAGCGATTAGCAAAAGTTATGCTTACATTGTTTAAGCCGTCAGTCATTTTTACGGTGATGAAACTGACACTAGACGACAGGCTGAAAATCGTCTACAACAAATGGAAGAATTTGAATTCATTTTCTTTCTTCACCTTTGGACAGATTTACTAGACCGATTTCAGAAAGTTAGCAAGGCCCTCCAAAGTTCACATATTTCATTAGGCACACGTGCACAGATTTACAGTTCACTATTGGAGTTCGTATCAAACACTCGGGCTAATTTGGACGAAATTGAACAGCAAGCAAAAATTACTCTAGAGAGTACAAAGCAATGATGGGGCAGCGCCCGAAGCTTTAGACAAACTTTTTCCAAGAGACAGTTTTAGAATAAATTCATTTATTTATGACGTGGATGTTCTTGAAGCCAGCCTAGATAGAAGAGCAACAGTATATAGTAGTGTAGCTGGCAATTTTTCATTTTTGGTGAACCTGCAATCAACCAAGGAACCAGTTCATAATGGTGTCGAGATTTTGATGCAAGAGTATCCAAAGGATGTTGACCTCAGTCTAGTCGATGAACTCTTGCACTTTCACCTGTACGTCAAACAAGCTCACACTGAAAAAGAAAATTTATGCAACCCAGAACATGTATCAAATAATATTCCAAGAAAAAATTCAGACAGCTTTTCCAAATGTGGAAACAATTTTCAGATTGCTCCTGTGTTTAATGGTTACTAATTGTAACGGTAAAAGATCATTTTCTCGACTAAAATGGATTAAGAATGATTTGCGGTCAACAGTGTCCCAAGATCGGTTGTCTGATCTTAGCATTGTGTACATAGAAAATGATGAACTGCGACTTACTGATTTTAATGACATAA
Organism: Oreohelix idahoensis; assembly: GCA_024509875.1. Taxonomy (NCBI): domain Eukaryota; kingdom Metazoa; phylum Mollusca; class Gastropoda; order Stylommatophora; family Oreohelicidae; genus Oreohelix; species Oreohelix idahoensis. The sequence continues at coordinate 13,933 of JAMPIV010009951.1, read as the reverse complement.
CTCTGTCACAGAATGTTTGAACATGCACTTTTGGGTTCTCTCTCACACCTTCAGATCTACGGCAGTATCATTTCTTTTTCTTCATTGTCTCCCCAATCGGTTTTATTTGGCATACATCATGCGTTTTAATTCTGGTTAATCTCAATAATGGATCAGTAGAGTGAAGTCTCTAACACTCAACTCCCCTACGGAAGTATCTGCTATGGGACTACCTTTATCTTTTTACACGTAGACGTGTTTACGTTACGCCAGGTGAACTGTAGTATTATCGAAATAATACCCGGTGATTATCACCGGTCAGCGGTAATACGTTTATCGCTTTGAGTCGTTTGCCCCATTTGATAGGAGATGATCCTCGTTAGAATAAATATGGTCTAGTACGAGGATGAAAAGGAATCCAATATTGCTTGTCTGAGCGGCCAGCGACCGCTTTTTGTTTGACGATCTGGAGAAGGCGCAAAAACATGGGCGATAATGAGATAATAGTTTCACGTTACCATCCCTGTGTGTGATTATAGCAAGCAATCTGTCTGGCGAGTCACTATTTGAAGGCAGCATCTGGCCATCAAAATAGTTCACAAATTTGTTTGTGAGAGTGCACAAGATGGCACCGGAAATAGTACGTCTTATTATAAAGAGGTTTCGCGTTGGAATATTAAACGTAATATTTTAAACACGCGGGGGAGATTATGAATTAAAACACCCCATCCCACACAGTGTTAAAAAGTTTACGATTAGACTGAAGTGAGAGCCGGAATAAACATTGAATTTCATTGGAAATGTCGGCGAAAGTACCACCTGTTATTTGAACTGAGAAGTGCAAAATATAATCAAGCAAACTCAGAGACACAGAACAGACAGCTTCGCAACTTCAAACGTGCAACTCCCAAAAAGCCAAAAAGAGAAGGATCGGGCCTTGATTTCCATACTTGTGACAGATCAACGTTTTAGGGAAACTTGAAACCTTAAAAAGTAAGCCCGCCTTTATAAATACAGAGAATGAAAAACTTAAGGGACTAGGACTAAAAATACAAAGACTGGAACCCAAAATAATTGGATCAACCGTCATAAGAGAAACTCTCCCAGAACAAGTGTTTCGCAGCTTCACCCGTTATAAAAGGGATTCAAAATTTCCAGTGTGGTTTCCAAGCAAACGAAGTACTCAGCACCTTATCTTCTCATTCAGGCAGCTGGGTAAACAATGCCATTTAATCTAAAGGTGAGATGCATCTCTGTTTCTTGGATCTAGAGAAGACATTAGACAAATGTTCCCTGGAGCAAACTTTGAAACTGCTTGGCGAGGACAAACATTATTTGAACTCTGATTCAAGCAACTTAGAGTTTCTACAAGACTTGCAGAAATTATGTGAGGACATCACGTTATAAGTCAGATGAATTCAGGAATACCACTGGTGCAGGACAGGGTAATATTCGGTTACCTTATCTTTTCATACTCCTCTTGGACGATAGCTTCAAAGAATGTAATGGACAAACCATCAAGTATTCAGTAGGGAAATGGAAGATGAGACAGGTCTGTATTTCAGAGCTCGCCTTTGCCGACAATGCTGCGCTGAATGATGAATCAGAGGCACATCTTCAATCCAACCTGTAAGTCTGGATGGAAGAGCTGGAGAAGAAAAGAGTGGTTATCAGCCTCTCCTAAATAAAAACCATTGGGATATCAAGAGAGGAAAGAAAGCATCAGATTGTATATATATTTGTCAATATGCCTTCACAGCTAAGCACTTGACAACATACGAGTACAAACATTTCCAAACCAACATATAGCATTTCTCAAATTAGCGTGACCAATGATTAAAGACATAACGTGGGTGACCTAAATAAGCGTTGACATTTGTGTTGCGTGCATATTTTGACGCACATATTACAAAAAATCTATATGGCTATTTAATATGGGAAAAATATAGACATTCATTCATTTGTGTATGAAAATGCTGTCTATGGTAAAAGCGAGAGAATCCATGTTTGATTCACACTTTTGATTATAGGAGTAATCGTTCTTGATATTGATCCGGCGCATGGATTGCTCTTACGTTTGTACTTATTTTTTAGGGCCAGAAAATATATTAATTTGCTTATTATGTTTATGGCCTGAATTCATATGTATTACATATTATTAGTACAAGTAGAATCAGTCCTATATTGTATATTTTGGATGGGTAGGCGGGACTAGATTCTTGTCATTCCGGTCTAGCGGAAGTATGAGTTGTCTTGACAAGTCGTGATGAGTTCCGATGTACCGTGATAATGGCGGGTACGCACTTTTCAAAGGGCTGGTAGATTCTTAAGGAAATATGATTCATGAAGTGGTTTTCTTCTAAAGGAGATGGTATCTCTACTATAGTTTATGTTAGAGACTCTCCTAAGGTAGGGTACAATGTATAATTCGGACTCCATGTATTGCCAGACCCTATTTTGATCTCATGTCGATTCGACCTAGATGGAACATTGTGCTTCGTATCGCTAGGGTCGTGTTTTGTATCGACAAAGATGACAGACTTTCCTACAGCGGTTATGGCTACGTGAATTAACCTGATCACCGTAGAGCTGTATGGGAACATTTATGAAATCATTTATATACCCATTATAAATTAACTCTGGCTTATATTCTCCTTCCTATGAATGAGTGAACGACAACTCAGGGAGGCGGCCATGTTAGATTTCGGTCATCATATGTTTTGATCACTGCCAAGAGAACAGATTATTTATCCTATTATCGGACAGTGACAGGGAGATCTCAATCTTGCTAGAAACCCCCTCTTTCGTGGTTTCATAATATATGCTACAAACTATGGACGTCAAGTAACTTTAGTTATTTACCGATCTGCCTTCACTGACGCGTTTAGTCAGATAGGGGGATGCGGCCATAATGTATCATGACATTGAACTTTTGATGTACTGCCCATTATTTCTGAATGTGTCATGACTTCAGATCTGCTATGTATACCTACAAATTGATATGTCAACATACCATGATGTACTCGTATGTCCCAGTGTGTACGTCTGAATAAATTGAGTAAACAAAGATTCCAGCAGTCTGCATTGGTGCCTTGTAGACACAAGTGTATGAGTGGTTATATTGGTCAGCACACGAACGGTACACCATTCGCGTCAATCACATTCTACATTTCTACTCCATACATACACCATCCTGCGTCGGTTGAAGTGACCAAGTTTAGGGCCTGCTTCCCCTGGAGCCTTTGCCTTCCCTAACTCAGGACTAGGGTGAGTTACCCATTTACAGCTGGGTAGACTGGAGCATGCCTGATCTCAACAACACACCACTCTTCCTTACAGAGCATACAGACTGACACTTTACAGAGTGGAAAGAAGAAAAGAAACTTTACAATTTGATTACCGACATATTCATCGATTCATTAGGTCATTGCCCTAGAGTTTCCAAAGGAGTAAAGGCCTACAACAAACTTACACCATGTCTTCCTGTATTGTGTCATCAGCTCTAGGTCTTTGTATGTAGTACAATGAAGTAGACATACAAAGACCTAGAGCTGATGACACAATGCAGGAAGACATGGTGTAAGTTTGTTGTAGACCAGTCAATGACATAAAGGAAATGAAGTAGACATACAAAGACCTAGAGATGATGACACAATACAGGAAGACATGGTGTAAGTTTGTTGTAGGCCAATACTCCTTTGAAAAATCTAGGGCAATGACCTAATGAATCTAAGAATATGACGATAATCAAATGTCAACGCTAATTTAGGTCACCCACGTTACGTCTTTAATCATTAGTCACGCTAATTTGAGAAGTTCTATATGTTGGTTTGGAAATGTTTGTATGTTGTCAAGTACTTAGCTGTTAGTGCATGTCGTGGTTGAGTTTGAGTGTAGAGTATTTGTCAAGTTGGACAACAGTAGTGAAATCGACAAGGGATAGTGGACTGACAGAGTTATAGATTACACTTTAGATAAGGTGTAAATAGGAGATGGACTTGAGACAACCTGGAAGAAGATTTATTCAAAGGATCTCTCTCTCCAGGCCTCAACTCACTTTTACTGTCTAAGCATCTCCTGCTCTCACTCTTTTCTCTTATCATACATAGAGATTCTAGTAAAGAGCTAAAAAATGTAAATATGGATGAAAGGGTCGGGAACAGCGCATTAATAAATGTGTAAACTTTATTAAAGAAGAAAAGCATGGAATTAATGCATATCATCATACACAGCATAAATTACATCAATAATCAAATAATCATCAATAGTCATCAATAATCATATACACCAACAACCACACACAGATCACCATTCATAAAACCTGTAGAACACAGAGAGATAAATAAATCGAGTGTCAGTCCGTCCGTTTTCGGGGACCATATGAAATAGCTCCAGTAAGTGGTTTTTTCGTACATATCCTCCATGGGTGATGGAATTAACCTGAATAAAATCACTGTATAGGCGCTATCATTGGTGATTCCTCCCTAATTGCGCGAGGTTGTCTGGAAGACTCTATTTATCTCCTGCTGATCGAATAAACAAACTGAGCGACAGTCTGTTCGCGGTCGTGGGACCAAAAGCTAGCTCCAGAAAGTGTATTACATGTAGATCCTTCGTGAGGGACTAGCCTACAAAACTTTCCTTGTTGGTGCTAAACGTTGGTGACCTCTAATGGCGTGAGGGGGGGCTGGAACTCTGTCTATCTTTCTTGCTGGCCAAATAACCGAACTGAGCGACAGCCTGTCCGCGGTCGTGGGACCAAATGCTAGCTCCAGAAAGTGTATTACTTGTAGATCCTTCGTGAGGGACTAGCCTACAAAACTTTCTTTGTTGGTGCTAAACGTTGGTGACCTCTAATGGCGTGAGGGGGGCTGGAACTCTGTCCATAGATGGCTGCTCATACGTGCGAAGTTCTACATAGACCCAGAAATACACCAGACGAAGTTACTTGAGGACAAGGCAGTCCCTAGCGCTCTTATCCGGCGCTTTTGACCTTTCGTACTAGGCAGTAAATCCTGGTTGGGCTTGCTTGACCGTGGCTTGGCTGAGTGCCCCGTTTAGGCACGCAAACGCTTGGTGCTATCAGATTCTGCTATAAGTGCCCCCCCTTTTAAAGTTCGAGGAATACGGACAAAAATGACAGTAATTTATCTTTTCCATCGATGTCCGTTACCTATCATTGGAACATCTTATACTCATAAACTAAATACGTTTCCAATTTCTGTCTGTCTGTATGACTAGCTCCGAGTTCATTTCTTTTCTTCCCTCTGTCTAATAGACGTTCAGCGAATGGGATTTTGCGAGGCCAGTCGGCGCTGACGCCCTTCGTTTCCGTGTGAACCTGACCTTGCTTCCGCAATTTGCTGTGCCTGTTTATGGTCCGGAAAATTATCCGCACCTGTTGTGGTTTTCGGCCCTGCCTGAACTCACTGGCCACTGCGTAGATAATCCGCCTGCTATGCGCGGTGTAATCATTGTTGGGCTCAGGCGGCTTATGTATATATTTACCTGTCACGGGCGTGGCCTTGAATAACCCTCTATAGCTGCAGTCTATAGGGATTTTTCGCGCGCGTGTAACCCTAGTTGGTAAATAAAGCCGTTCGTTGGCCGAAAAAATGTTAGCATTTTTCTTCTGCCTCTCCCCACCTACTCCCCTGTTTCGGTGGGAGCATTGATCAATCTTCAGACCTGTGCCGTCTAAAGGTGGGTCTGGAGCTTTCCTTGCCTTGCCAGTCACAACTCTGGCTTGGTCAACGGAAATGATCAAGTTGCTCTGTAATGGCCTGGCGGAGGCGACTACTTTGCTGTCCATCAGTGGGGTTGGGACCACTGGAATAATGCGATTTGAATGAGAGAACTCAGCTGCCTGAAGCAGAGAGTAATCGATCGCATTCTGGGGTTCTACTAAATCATAACAGATCTCCGTAGCTTCTATCCGTGGAGAAAGATAGGTAATATCTGCGAGTTGCAGAGTTTGTTGAGTCGCTTTCCCATTACTAGCATGACGTGAGCCAAGGCTCTCAACAATGGCTCCTTGTACAGTAGTAAGGCAGCTTTTCTCACTGTCTTCTGCCCTGAGAAGTGTGAGAGACTCAAATGGAATACCAGGGAACCCTGTGTCCACCATTAACGTCAACTTAGCCATCCCCTGAGGAAGTTACTGGCGTCCGTTGAACTTTGTCCTGCAATGCGAGATCCACTTCCTGGTTTACAGGCTCCGCAGTCTGCATGCAACGGACTGGACGGTTTGAGATCCCGTTAGATCGCGAAGTGCTAGAGAAAAAACTCTCGGTGTGTTTTTCCAAAGTTCCTTGGAACGGTTTGGAAACTTTAACCCTTTTAGCAGGCGACTTATTCTTGCACCTTTTCCGCTCAGGGTGATGAGAGGAGCGGCACCTCCTTTCTACGATCGTTGAGTTGGAGGGATACGCCTCTGCATATGGTTTTTCGCTGTCCGGCCGGGAATCTTGCGAAATATAACATGATAGGGTGTGGCTCCCTTTTCTCGACGTCACGTGTCGGTTAGGTGCTGCTCGGTCTGGAGCGTGAGAGGCTCGGGGTTCGCCGCTTGCCAGACGGGAACAATTCGTATTACAATGCTTGTTAGCACCTCTCTCACCTTTGTGCAGTTTCCATGCCTGAGAACGTTGCGTAATTTTCCACGTGGCCTTAGGTCTGCTATCCCGACGTAAATTCTTTCCTTGTTCGGGCTTCGGATCAAAGTCCAAAGGAAAGACAATTTTCTGGAGTTGGGGTTCGGTGTTAGCAGGCAATTTTTCTTTCATGGGCGCAAGGTTTGCAGGGGCGTTGACCGTTAAGGGCACAGTAGAAGGGGAATTAGAGTGACTACATTTAGTATCTGTTTCCATCCTCCGAATTAGGCTATCCAGTTCATTCATTTTGATTTGGTGTAGCCTGCTCCTTTTTTGGCTTTCTCTGTCCCTTTCTTGGCGCTCTATTTCCCATTGCTTGTCCCGTTCTTGTTGCTCCATTTCCAATTTCTTGTCCCGTTCTTGTCTTTGCTTTTCCCTTTGCTTCTCATCTCCTATCACTTCTTCTACATACTGTCGGGTGAATGCTTCACTCACCCAGTTTGTTTACAGGACCATGCCAAGATTAAACGGCTGTCAAACCAATTGTCTACCTCGTATTGATCCTGCAGGCTTACTGCAAATTCTAGGAAGGGCTGGATTTCGCTATCCTGGTACTCCATGTACTTAGCTACCTCGAAGGCAATCCTATGCACTTTATCTAGATCGGCCATTATATCAGGGTGAGCAAACACTATAGAAGAATAGAACCTAGAGATCTTAGTTACCTAGTCCACTAGGTGCTGATTAACTTAATAGTCAATAAAATCTAGGCTAGCCTGGGAACTTTAAAAACAAGAAAGTTTGAAGCTACTCTGATTGCGACAAGCAAAAACCAAAAAAAACTCCAAAAAATGGAAGTGATGTAAAACTTATTACTATCACTTCACCCCAGTTCTGTCAGTACTAAGCTATTGAGAGGATTGGTTACTATCATCCGAATGAACACCCTCCCTTGGTACAGATGCAAGCTAGTAACTGACTATCTGTAGCTTCTTATCTCAGATTAAAGAGCTACTCCTGAAAAAAATATTAACCCTTAAAAACAATTGTTTCTGACTTTTACAACAATAGTCGTCAGATTTGTCAACCAAAAACTCAGCAGTGTTACCATCAACCTTTACCAGCTGTCTCATGTGTAGCATGAACAATAAATGTAACTAAATATTATGAATGCTGTGGAGAAAAACGCTGTTCAGACTTCCTCCAAAAGAAATAGTTCGATATGTCTAGGGGAAAGAAATTCCTATAATCTGCCGAACACTAAACTCTCAGAATCAGAATAGAATCTTGTGAGAGATTCATCCTCGGAACGAGCACATATTAAATGTCGTACTAGATGCGTTCAAGAATCCAGCACCGGCCCACGATAATGTGTGCATTAAATGTAGCTCAAAATATCCCGGCGAGCCCGTCATTTGTCGTGGTTGAGTTTGAGTGTAGAGTATTTGTCGAGTTGGACAACAGTAGTGAAATCGACAAGGGATAGTGGACTGACAGAGTTATAGATTACACTTTAGATAAGGTGTAAATAGGAGATGGACTTGAGACAACCTGGAAGAAGATTTATTCAAAGGATCTCTCTCTCCAGGCCTCAACTCACTTTTACTGTCTAAGCATCTCCTGCTCTCACTCTTTTATCTTATCATACATAGAGATTCTAGTAAAGAGCTAAAAATGTAAATATGGATGAAAGGGTCGGGAACAGCGCATTAATAAATGTGTAAACTTTATTAAAGAAGAAAAGCATGGAATTAATGCATATCATCATACACAGCATAAATTACATCAATAATCAAATAATCATCAATAGTCATCAATAATCATATACACCAACAACCACACACAGATCACCATTCATAAAACCTGTAGAACACAGAGAGATAAATAAATCGAGTATCAGTCCGTCCGTTTTCGGGGACCATATGAAATAGCTCCAGTAAGTGATTTTTTCGTACATATCCTCCATGGGTGATGGAATTAACCTGAATAAAATCACTGTATAGGCGCTATTATTGGTGATTCCTCCCTAATTGCGCGAGGTGGTCTGGAAGACTCTATTTATCTCCTGCTGATCGAATAAACAAACTGAGTGACAGCATGTCCGCGGTCGTGGGACCAAAAGCTAGCTCCAGAAAGTGTATTACATGTAGATCCTTCGTGAGGGACTAGCCTACAAAACTTTCCTTGTTGGTGCTAAACGTTGGTGACCTCTAATGGCGTGAGGGGGGCTGGAACTCTGTCTATCTTTCTTGCTGGCCAAATAACCGAACTGAGCGACAGCCTGTCCGCGGTCGTGGGACCAAATGCTAGCTCCAGAAAGTGTATTACTTGTAGATCCTTCGTGAGGGACTAGCCTACAAAACTTTCTTTGTTGGTGCTAAACGTTGGTGACCTCTAATGGCGTGAGGGGGGCTGGAACTCTGTCCATAGATGGCTGCTCATACGTGCGAAGTTCTACATAGACCCAGAAATACACCAGACGAAGTTACTTGAGGACAAGGCAGTCCCTAGCGCTCTTATCCGGCGCTTTTGACCTTTCGTACTAGGCAGTAAATCCTGGTTGGGCTTGCTTGACCGTGGCTTGGCTGAGTGTCCCGTTTAGGCACACAAAGGCTTGGTGCTATCAGATTCTCCTATAGACATGCTGGGCGGTTTTGGATATTCTGGAAGCCGCAGTGCTCTGACTGGTAATCCAATAGGCGAGTAGAGAACTACTACTGCATTCGATGTTTCCAGATTTAGCGTTGGCTCGTTGCATTGCGTGAGCTTAACTTGGCGTTGACAAAAAGGTTTAGGTTCAGGAATGGGGGTTGATGACTCGTGATGCTAGATGTACTCAGAATCCCTCTAGAACGAAGAGAATGTGACATTCTTCGCCTGACTGGAAACTAGACTAGCAATTCGGTATCCCCTGAAACTGAGACCCAAAAAGAGACACCCTTTTACATCAAGCAAATAATAAATCACACTAACTTTATACAGAAAGTTTCGCTCCACTATTGGATCAAATTTATTGTAGTTATTGCTATGATAGTTTAGGGCTGTCTTCAACCATGTCCCCTGTTCCTTAAAAATATCAATTATCAACACGCGCCCGCATAGGCTTAATATCTATTGTACATCCATGTACCCGTCAGCAACATGCTCCAACAGCAAAATCTACTCCTCTTCTCCAAAATAAACATACAGCTGAATGGTTATGTTATTCATCTTACAACATTAAGTGAATTTACATAAACAGATTACAGCATGTGACATTACAAAATAAGTCATATGTCCCTTTGGGGAAATATATTAATATTCCACAAAATGAGTACAAAGAGAATGCAATGTTCTTGCTATAATAATACAATTATGGCTGAATCATAAGATAGAATTATATCTATGCCTGGTGACTGCTTTCGGTGAAAGTTATGGACTAGTGCCTAGCCACACTAGTAAGCATAGAATGATTCTCCCTTGCCACTAAAAATATCTATCAAAAAGGAATAAGTGACTATCTCCTATAATCCAGAGTTATTACCTGCATCTCACTATTCAGTCTTAAAGTGAACAATCCACACCTGACATTATCTTACAGAAATGACAGTTAATTTAGCCCATACTTAACCCATGATAAGCGTCTGTGGACTGATTCTACGCCAAATATCTGTTATTGTAAGTTTAACATTTAACCCATGATAAACCGTAACAGTTTAAGCACCCTTACTAGGCCGTAGACAGCGCTACCTTATCACTGAACTAAATTACTAGGAGAAATCCTCAAAAATGAATTCACTTTCCTAACAGATATATATATATATGTAAAAAGCTAACATGAATATAATATAATAATTATAAGATATTGATAAGTGCAGATGTGATGAAAGGGAAATGATCTTGGGAAATACGTGTTGAGTAGAGTTAATTTTGGGTTAGAGTACTTGCTTACAGATTGGTATGGATTTGTTTAAAGATATCTCCTCTTGGTTTCGTGGAAGACAGTATGTCAGATAGCAGGTGAACTCTGGTCATAATGTACTGTTTCTGAACTGGTTTTGAGTGATGTGTGAATAGCTCTCGCGGCTAGTGTCCGCAGGGATTTTTGAGAGCGGTGTTAAGAGAACAGTAGATTCTCGTGACTGTGTGAACGGGGTGTGTTCCCGTGGGTTCAGTGTGTGCAGGGTTTTTGACTGAGGTGGTCAGCCCTAAGGTGTTTTTTGGATAATGTATGCCTGCGCAGGGCTATAGAGATTTTGTGGGCCATGATTATTATATATCTGCCGTAGATGCAGTATTTGTGCACTGATGTGTAGTATAGAGATTTTGTAGGCCTTGATTATTATATATCTGCCGTAGATGCAGTATTTGTGCACTGATGTGAAGTATAGAGATTTTGTAGGCCTTGATTATTATATATCTGCCGTAGATGCAGTATTTGTGCACTGATGTGAAGTATAGAGATTTTGTAGGCCTTGATTATTATATATCTGCCGTAGATGCAGTATTTGTGCACTGATGTGAAGTATAGAGATTTTGTAGGCCTTGATTATTATATATCTGCCGTAGATGCAGTATTTGTGCACTGATGTGAAGTATAGAGATTTTGTAGGCCTTGATTATTATATATCTGCCGTAGATGCAGTATTTGTGCACTGATGTGAAGTATAGAGATTTTGTAGGCCTTGATTATTATATATCTGCCGTAGATGCAGTATTTGTGCACTGATGTGAAGTATAGAGATTTTGTAGGCCTTGATTATTATATATCTGCCGTAGATGCAGTATTTGTGCACTGATGTGAAGTATAGAGATTTTGTAGGCCTTGATGATTATATAACTGCCGTAGATGCAGTCTTTAGGCACTGATGTGGAGTAGAGATTTTGTAGGCCATGATTATTATATAACTGCCGTAGATGCAGTCTTTGTGCACTGATGTGGAGTAGAGATTTTGTAGGCCATGATTATTATATAACTGCCGTAGACGCAGTCTTTGTGCACTGATGTGAGGAGTAGAGATTTTGTAGGCCAGGATGTGTAAGGGCCGTATGGTGTGTTAACTACATTATGAAGATTCATGTTTCGATTGTATCTGTATTATCACCACTGTATCATTAATTATCAGTGGTGGACCAAATCAACGGGTCGTAACACCCACATTACATTCGCGTGACAAGAGAGTAAATTAGGTCAGATTCTGGACCAGTCATTACAAGTGGGAACACTGAACTGTGGTATGTTTTGCTCTGTGTGGGCGTGGCTTAATTCAACTGTACACAGGTATCAGCTGACTGCGCATATCCATCCTCATATCTTGGCGTGTTGTAGCAACTAAACTAACTTTATCAGTTGGTTTCAATATCAAACAGCTGTTATCTGATAGCGACATTGATGCCATAATTGTTACAGTGCTTGTTCCAGTCTTTCCATATGCAGATTCAACTATAGGTGCAGTATGTTGGAGAGTTCGTCTGCACGTATACCTCAAGTGATTGCGGAGTTGCTGTGATCGGTTCCTGTCGTCTGATGCATTGTTGAGGACATACTGTACGGTGGCAGAGATCTGAAGACAAGAGAGCTTAGTCCTTCTACCTTTCTGCAGTGGAGTAGTTTTAACGTCAGAACTTTGTGATATCCAGTGTGTTAGCGAAAGGGTCAGGATTACCTTCAGTTAAGTGCTTTTGTTGTGTGTAGATGTTGCCACTTCTGTCCATGTCAACAAGCCTCAATCTGCACTATCCTATTCTATTAATAACTATTGTTGTTGTTGTCGATAATTATATCGATTAATTATGGAATATGATGATGCATGAATAATGTATGGCTATGTACAGGAATTGATGATGCAGTGATTGAGAAATAATTGCATTTTCTTAAAAAGATACTTGATTTGGTATAATGAAAGTTTAATTAAGACATATATGGTTGACTAAGTAAACAAGTCACAATGGATTCTGATACAGATCCAGAGGATATGAGACCTGTATTAGAGTATCTGTTTCAGGAAGGGACAGATTGTCAGAGATTAAAAAGCCCAGAGCTTGAGTCACAAGTTATGGACAGGTTTTTGGTCTGTGCATCAAGAGCTCTAAGAGAGTTTGCTGATGAGAGATTTCAGTCAATTCCTCATGTGAGTATGGCTAAGGATCTAGCGAGATTGTTAGTTTTGGACCTTCGTCTGTTTTTGGACAAGCATATTGGTAACAAACGTGATGAAATATTGAAGATTATGCGTACGTTATGGCGCGACGACATGCATAGTGACCAGAAAGAAGAGTTAAAGGATGAGAAGCAAATAGGAGACATAAAACAGAGTACACAGGAGCAAAGGGAAAGTTGCTTAAAAAGTACTGCTGAAGTGAATAAGCTGCAGGAAAAAGTGACTAAACTTACAGGTGATTTATGTAAATCTAATTCTGAGCTTGCTTGTGTTCGAGCAAAATTAGACTCGGCATTAGGCAAAATTAAGGAGATGGAAGCTCAGATTGGGAAAAAAAATGGCGAAATTAGAAATCTGACTCAAAAAGTTCAAGAGAAGTTGTGTAATGAAACACTTATTGATCTGTTAAGTGACGATGAGATTTGTGGTCGCCAAATTAAAGAAAAGGATACTATATCCCTAGAGAAGGTTGATAGGCTTACGAATAGTCATGATATTGAGATTGAGAGGGTTGATAAAGAGAGAGTGAAAGAATTAATGGTGGAGAAAGACAAATTGATTAAGATTGAAAATTTGCTAGCAGAGGAAAGCTGCAAGGTCTTAAAAGCGGAGAGTTTAAACAAGAAATTAAGTGAACAGATTGCACTTAAGGACTTTGAGATTGTAGAAGCAAGAAGAAGAATATATGGTCTGCTTGACGTAGTATTGAATAGCAATATGTGGTCTTCCGTCAGTGTTGTCGATGATAGACAGAAAGTTTCTTATCATCAGAACACTAAAGCAAAAAGTCAGCCTCAGACACTTTTTGCACATTCTAAGGTCGAGAATAGTGGACGTGTATCTTTTCGGGGAAGATATAACTTTCAGCGCACTAGCAATGCTATTTCCAATAATATTGTTTCTTGGCGACAGTCCAACAAAGAGAATTCTACAGTAATATCCAGTCTTGCAGATAAGGAAAGAAACAGTGCTAAATCTCAAGTCAGTGTGTTAAAAACCAACAGCGTATTTATTGACAGATCTGATAAATTGGTTACAAGTAACAAACATACTACTGCTTGTTCCATGAAGGAAACAAATGTTGTGAAAAAAAATAAAAGAGATTGTCAAAAACATTCTGTCATAACCCAGTCAAGGCTGTTGTGACTCATTTTTTAAACACATTTACCACAAGCTAAAGAAAAAAAATGTTTTGATAGGAGACCATTAAACCCTAAGGTG